>CM023482.1:125283590-125325199 GCA_013339685.2 Hyalomma asiaticum | reverse complement strand
CCAAACTTGTTAAACGGATCAGTAGCCTTCACAATTACCGCCGAATTAACGCAGATAAGAGAATGAGACATAACCAAACGTCACTCTCACCACCCAAACTGTGCACGACGATCGGCAAGATGCAATGCGCAAAAGCCAGCAATGCCACCAGCAACATCTTGGCTGGGAATGAACTGCCTACACAAATTGGACTGCGGGCTCGCAAACTCGCCCGAGATATCGCGTGGTTCATTTCCTTGGTGGTGCACAAGCGCCTTCCTGTCACGTCGGAAGGTCAGATAAGGCAGCAGCCCAACCTCGGCCAGACCATCTTTCGCGAGGTGCACTCTCATCTGGCAGCAGCACTGGCAGGCGACAAAAAATCCAACTCATTCGGTGCTTTTTTTCCACTGACCTGAATGCGTCATAGAAGCATTTTGACAAGAGTGAGACTGAAAAATTGATACAAGCATGCGCCAGGCAACGCCGGTTTATTTCAGTTTGTCTTTCTTTAGCCAATAGCAACGCGCTCGCTTCGTTCATTTCTGCTCCTTTCTTGAATGCACAACCATGATGAACGTCCCAAAGCCCCTTATAGAGCCTGACTGACGCATGCTCGATACTGGAGACGTACGCCCTTCTCTTACCAAAACTTACTAAATATCTTCATGCGCCGTATATGGGGGATTTCACAAAGCGCTGAACACGAGATAGCCTATCCTACAGGACTTCGTCACGAAAGAAACAGGTAATGTATCTTTTACTCTTCTTTTTTTTTGCAAGTGTCTTAACGTTCAGGCTGAGGCAAAGCGAAGTGCTTTTATAACGATGCACAAGGCAAAGCGGATTGAGTCAGTGCAATGCGTAGCGCAATAGCTACAAACAGCACAGATGGAGACACGACATAACATTTTATTTTGTTTTATTTGTCTTGAAAATTGAAGAAACAGGATAAATATCGTATCTCAGAATGTCCTCCAGTTCGACGCTCCATTTCCAAGAAGAAAAAAAAAAAGGGCACAGGCAGCGATTCTTCTCGGCAGGAGCGCTGACTGCGTTTCGGTAGCGCGACGTGGCAGTTGTTCGTAAATTCCTCATTTTGTTCCAAGTATGAACGCCAAGTTTGAGACATTATAAAACGAATCTAATGGCCTGTTTGTGCTTGACACGAATCTTTTTGACACGAAGTCTTTTCTGACAACTGTATAACCATCGAGTTTCTACGGCTGCTAACAAGCGAGATTTCAAAAGTGAATGTGGCCGTAGGTCTAACTGCATGTCTGCGTCGAAGAACGAGTGGAATACATTCAAAACATAATATTGTTGCCAAAATTCCGAACTAAAATTGATTACGAGCTTCAAACATCAAGAGGAACGGAAAAACTCCTCTTTATATGTTGCTTCCCTGCGCGCATGCACACATGGAAAAAAAGAAAAATAAACGCTAGGCTTATTGCATCAAACTGCTCCGTATATTTTTGTAAATACCCTCGGAAAATAGAGAGAAATGTAGTATAAGCTGGCCCAACGCGGGAGCTATTATCCGTCATTGAAAAGACTGGGCATGGAACACTCTTTCGGTTGTATTGTGAACTGAATTATTGGCGCCGTTCTACGAAAAGCTTTCCAGCTACAACAAATGTTTCATTTCAGTCGCACTAAATCTGTTTCAGTTTTGCAGCGAGAACAAATTTGTGTATCATTCAGCCTTTTCTACTGTTCTTTTCCTTCAAGGGCTCATACCTACATAATAATTGGTTCCAAGCGTTGATTATCGCGTGGGAAAATTATGTAAAATGTTTAAACAGTGATAATCTGTTTCATCTTCCCACTTTTCTGAAGTTGCTCGCATATATGACTCAACTTTTAAAGACCGAACCTTTATGGGCTACGAAATTCTCGACTACACAACGTTGGTTTTAATAGCTAATGAAATAAGCTTAAACTACCGTATCATACGTGTTCTGAGCGACCCTTAACTTGAATCACTGCCTCCGTTTCTAGGCGTTTTCAGTTGTTTCTTTTTCTTGGGATTTTCGGTGCACCATAACAGCCCTTGTCTTCCGGCTGACTGCAGTGATGTACTGCGAAAGAAACGTAACGTCGCTAAATTCTATCGCCTTAATAGGAATTGTATGCGCGAACGTTAAGAAGAGATGAATTTATCATAACATGGAAGAAAGGCATCAAGTTCAAACGCAGGAGCAGTTAAATGGCTACTGTGTACCCGTTACAAAGTATCAATACAAGAGTACATTACTCAGGAATGCCTAATGACATGTTCGATTTTGACTCGGCTGTCACAGAAAGGTAAAACAAAAACAAAACATATTCGAATGCAGAAACATAAACTGCGTTGTCTACTAGGCTTTGCTTTCGAGACAGTTCGCGGAGCAAATTCGGTGAGTAAAAAGCCTAAATGATCATCAATTTCTTGTATCGTGGTAACAATTGCACAGCGAACGCGACTCAAAAGGCATTATAAGCGCGTAATTTTATTACGTAATTATGTAAAGTCGGCAGGCAACGACCACTTCATGGAAAAAAATGGAAAGTTCCTAACGTACTCCTGATTACGCAAAACCGACGCTTACGTGCAGAGAGATTGAAAGAGCATAGACATTAGCCAATGAAGGTAATCAATGTGAAACTTCAGCGAAGGGAGCTCGCGCTTGGTTAGCTTAATGCACTTCGTCGCGCGAAAAATTGCATTTTCTACATAGCTGTAACCCAATTAGCGTAAATGATGATTCGAGGCTTATTGTTACGAAATTCCACTTATAAACGAGATGTCAGCAATGACGGAGGGTTTTTAAATGCGAAGCCTTTCTTAGCGAACTTCGGCGAGTTTGAGCGTATCTATCTATCTATCTATCTATCTATCTATCTATCTATCGATCTATCTATCTATCTATCTATCTATCTATCTATCTATCTATCTATCTATCTATCTATCTAGCCGCCTACGATTTTGTGCTCTCCTGGCCGTTCGCTAATGGGATGCTTACGAAATTGTATGCCACAACATGACTACATGACGGCATAAATGACATGTCATAACATGAAAATCATGACTTGCATGTCATGAGCGGGCATGATTTACATGCCACGGTCTTGTGCTCTCCTGGCCGTCTCGCTAATGGGATGTATGCGAAATTGGTATGGCACAACATGACAGCCTGACGAACATAAATGGCAGGTCATAACTTGAAACTCATGATATGCATGTCATGAGTGACATGATTATATGCCACGGTCTTAGTGCTCTCCTGGCCGTTTCGCTAATGGGATGTATGCGAAAATTGGTATGGCAGAACATGACTGCCTGACGAACATAAATGGCAGGTCATAACTTGAAAATCATGATATGCATGTCATGAGGTGGTATGATTTACACGCCACGGTCTTGGTGACTGTCCTGGCCGTTTCGCTAACAGGATGTATGCGAAAATTGCTATGGCACAACACGACAGCATGACGACGTAAATGACAGGTCATAACATTAGAATCATGACACGCGTGTCATGAGCAGCATGATTTACATGCCATGGTCCTGGCGCTATACTGCCGTTTCGTAATGGGATGTATACAAAAATTGGTTTGGCACAACATGACTGCATGACGATCATATATGACAGGTCATAACATGAAAATCGTGACATGCATGTCATGAGCGGCATGATCTACATGCCACTCGTTTCGTTAATGGGATGTATACCAAAATTGCTGTGGCACAACACGACTGCATGACGAACGTAAATGACAGGTCGTAACGTTAGAATCATGACATGCGTGTATGAGCGGCATGGTTTACATGCCACAGTCATGGTGCTCTTGCTGCCGTTTCGTTAACTTCATATGTACGAAACTCGTTATAGCGAGACAACAATGCAAATACATTTTACGTTCCTGATGCGTGCTTCGCATTTCCTTGATTCCCACTGCACGGGGGATCTGCCAATTTTTTATCGTATAGCTCACGCATCAGTTGGCAGCTACTCGTAGACAATTTATGTCAGCAGGACCATATTCAGATTCATACCCCCGCGAATAACCGCTTACTATCACCGCATACACTTGTCAGATTTGACGGTCATAGTACGAAGTTAACAATAATGAATGGGAAATATAAGTTGCACTGACCGTCCTCCGTTGAAGAGTGGTTCCCGCTTCAACAGGGTTCATCAATTTGGTTTTCGGCGACGTGCCTTCTCCTTCTTGAAACGGTATGGTGGTGAGGAGTGGTGAGGATGACGGCCCGTCTCCACTCAGCAAAAGGTGGCTATGGGAACACGTGGTTCCAGTTCGTGTGCTCCGATGTTCGTGCGTGCGGACCTGCACGTACGTTTCCGTGGCGGCGCCAGGAAACAAATCCGCATGCGTGGGGCTCAGGTGGCCAGTGCTAACTAGCCGCACTGTCCTGCTTTGTGTCGGCCAAAAACTTTAGACGAGCGAAGGGGGGACTGCCGTCGATACGATTCCGTACCTTTCTTCTTTTGTTCGTTCTCTTGTTTTTCTATATTATATGTGCTCTAACGCGAAATTCTCGAAACTCAGAGCCCTTTCAAAGAAGGACGGTTCCTTCGATTCTTTGTTTTTTTCTTGACTTATTTCTTTGCTTGACGCCCCGCTTGACGCCCCGCCACGGTGGTCTAGTGGCTATGGTACTCGGCTGCTGATCCGAGGGTCGCGGGATCGAATCCCGGCTGCGGCTGCTGCATTTCGATGGAGGCGAAATGTTGAGGCCCATGTGCTGTGCGATGTCAGTGCACGCTAAAGAACCCCAGGTGGTCAAAATTTCCGGAGCCCTCCACTACGGCGTCTCTCATCATCAGATCTGGTTTTGGGACGTTAAACCCCACATAACAACAACTAATTAATGCTTGACGTATAATGGTGAAACATGGCTCCCGTTCTTCGCGGTGCGTGAGCATGTCATGTTAATACTGTCATGACCTATCGGTCGTTTTAGTCGTATATTTGTGCCCTGGCTCGCCACTTTTGACATATGTGAAGATAGCCAGACGAGCTTGTTGGACGTGATGCGTTTCTGCATGCCAGTCGTGCTTACGCTGAATACGATAGCTACTTTTCGCGTGTGATGATGCGTAGAGGGCTTTGACCTTAATGGGTCTCACTGGTAGTCCCGTTGACACCGGGATTCACTAACGACTGGACGGTGATGCGCAAAAAACAACGTGGTGCGGTTACCTGCGGCGCAAGGTGTACCCGCGCAAGTTTCTTCTTGTATTAACTGTGCTGCACGGTAAGTCGTGGCAGTAAGGGTACATACTGTGCATAAAAAATATTTTGTGGGACCCCCTTACCTCGTCTTCTCGTGAGTTGAATATTACACTATCCGTAGGATCCTCTGTAAAGCACAACACGTTGCGTTGCAGAAGGACACATAATTTTCTGAGGAAAGTCGTGCAACAATACTTACGGATCAAGAAGTGCTTGAGTGAACTGCCGAGTCTTATTTGCTTAATCGGCTATATGATTTCCTGGCACGCCCTAGAGAAACACTCTGAATTAACTTTTGCCACCTAAATCCAACGGCTATTCAACTATTTCTGCATATATACCACAATATTATTTCAATATCGGCGTCTGCTTTACCGCTCCCTGACTACCACTGCGAGTTATTATAACCAATAAGCGTCAAAAACGTGGCTGAATTATTACGAGGCACGCTAGTGGTGGTGGACTACTGGGCCCGTGTATTTAAAAGAAGCAATTATGCCAGAAATTCGTGTAAGGTGTTTTATCAGCCAATCCAACCGGCCAATGGCAAGGGGCACTTGTGAATAAGAATCTGTGTGAATTTGATCCCTGATTATTAATGGGCCGCTGTGCTGTACTGTTGTGCGCACCTAACCCGCGAACGCTTGAGCACTTCGCGCTTTCATCAAGATACCGCCGGCGTGGCCCAAGTGACACGTGCCGTACAAAAAGAACATTTCCAATTTGCGTACGTAGAGCACATGGGACGATAACCCTGCGAGAAAGAAACACCGAGTTGTACAAGTACGGAGTACAAATGTTAAACTCACTTGGGAAAGACGCACCAGAAACAGAGCGAGCTCTGAATTGCGCTAGAAGCCCAAGTACTCTAAAATAAATGAGTCCCGAAGCGCGAGTGACAAAGGAACTGAGCTACGGGGACAAATATTTTATCTCTTGGCCGTCGCGCTAGCCTCCTCGACACTTGCGATTATTACACGCTCTGTCGGATAATAAGATTTCTGTTGAACACGTGCGTTCCCGATATTCATTTTCACAGACTTAAAGTACGCTGGGGAGCTGTTGCAAGACTGTGAAAGAAGAAATTGTGATAACATACATGTACTTCAATTAGGGCAGACTCTTTTCTCTCTTATATGCAGGGTGACCACAGAATTAAATAGATTTTTTTTTCATCTGCTGACAGCATATTGTTGCAAGGTGAAAATAGAGAAATCGAGAAGCATGGACACTCGGTGCTTCTTGTAGCTGGTGGCCCACTGCAGGAGCGGACGGCTTGATTCTTCTCTCTTGCTGGCGTATATTGCTCCCCAAACACTGACGCTAACTTTTCATTCAAAATAAAAAATAAAGATAAGTATAACTCAATCAGAAAATGTTCTTGTGCCAAACCAGATAGACATCTTTCGGGTGCTGCGCTTTGTTCGCGGTAGAGACGACAGCACTGTGTCACATACAGAACAATGTGCTGCGCTTGCTCCGGGGAGTCTTCTTGATCCGTGCTGGTCCCCGGACACTGTAATGAGAGCGTTGTGTGCTACGCGGAAGTTTTCTTGGCTAAAAAAACCAGACTTCAATACGCCCACAACGTTTGAATTTCTTTGTTAAGTACTTTATATATACTTTCTATTTTCATTTTATTACTTTCTACGATATAATTAAACCGTCGGCACTTCTAAAGATGTCACGTTTGCTGCCCTAGTGACGGAATAAAGATGACACTTCTTTCTTTTCCTAGATAGGTCGCCGCGTGCGGTACATCTATAATATCCAATAATTATGTATTCATACTCCGAATGTATTCATACTCCATCACACTGGCACGCAGATCCGGAAATAGTACGAAGTCATCCCCATAGCCGAATGTTAAGTTCCCAAGAAATATGGGGGTGAATAATTGTGATTTAGATGCTAAGGTCTATGAGCTTAAGCGACGCAGGCGGGAAATTTGCACAATGTTTGCCTCACTTTTATCTTCCTTCTAACACATGAAGATGGGCGGTGCGTTTCAAGGCTATTCGAAAAATATTCGCATCTGGGGATGGTGGTTTGGAGATTGAAAATTTTCACATCATTGAAAACGGCACACTATTCGACTTATTTATTTATCTACAGAGTACCTGCATCGCCGTAGTGGCATTATGTAGGGGGAAACGGTACATAAATATCAAGGAATAGAAAAAAAAAAACATTTTCACTGGGCTAATGAGACGAAAATTATCCCAATGTTCTGATGTACCCTAACGCCACTGCACTGCAACCGTCGCACAATCAGTACACCGACTGTGACGGAATGCCGCCCGCAGCGAAAAGAACATTTGCAACATGATTAGGTAGACGAGAACTTGTACTGAAGGTCAAAGTGAAAGGAACACTTTCATTGCGCCGATATAGTATGCACAGCAGCACACTAAAGAGCCACCTTCACTATGTGGGCAAGTAAAAGAAAGTAAAACAATGCAGGATTAATTCTACCAGACCGTCAAAAGGCTGAATAGAAGCATGTATTAACAAAATTTTAGGCTAGAATTATTTCTGCAAGGAAACTTCAACCAAAACTGAACATACGTTTGTGACGGCAGCCAGCCGATCACAAAGAACACTTGCGGGCGACAATCTTTGAAAATTAGGCCACAATTACGCAGACCCTTCTGCGAAAGGTATAAAGAAAAAGGCCCCGCCACGGTGGTCTAGTGGTTATGGCACTTGACTGCAGATCCGAGGGTCGCGGGATCGAATCCCGGCCGCGGCGGCTGCATTTCGATGGAGGCGAAATGTTGAGGCCCGTGTGCTGTGCGATGTCAGTGCACGTTAAAGAACCCCAGGTGGTCGAAATTTCCGGAGACCTTCACTACGGCGTCTCTCATAATCAGAGCTGGTTTTGGGACGTTAAACCCCACAAATCAATCAATATAAAGAAAAAGCTTGAATAGGAAGGGGGAGGGCGGGGGCACTTGCTTATATAATAAAGGTGCTTCGCTTCTACCTCTTTTTTGCTGGTCGCTACGATAGGATAGCTGTTGAAATCACAGCGAATATTTCATTAGAATGGGCATTTTTATGACGCAGCATACGATTCCGAGGCCAGATTCTCTGCGAACTCGCACGCGTCTGTTCAATATAACGTGCGTGGGGGGCGTTCCCGCTTTCTTAGATCCCCTTTGAGACCTGCTGTGTCAGCAACTGGTCGGCACTCCTGCAGTGCGACGTTTCCGATTGGATTCAGAAAGGTGCCTAGCATGCGCGGGCACCGACCGTACCACGAGTCGGGATTAATCTAGCGAACTGCTAATTGAACTGGCAGATGAAGGCGCAGCGCATCCAAGCCCATCCCTGGCGTTGTTTACTCCTGCGAGGTTGAGCTGTCCAGGGAATCGGGTGACGTGTGAGCGCGTGCTTCGCGTTAACATTTCCACGTGAGCTGTAGCGTAACTAGTGATGGTCTTACTAGATACAAATGTTCATTATACTAACGAAAAAAAAAAGAAAGAAATCGTGGATTGATGCGTTGCCACGCACAAGTACGAGATTTTCAGGTAAAGACCAGCGCAGTAGTAGTAGTAGTAGTAGTAGTAGTAGTAGTAGTAGTAGTAGTAGTAGTAGTAGTAGTAGTAGTAGTAGTAGAACAATTTGCTTGCGATTTTGGTGCTGTTGTCCCAGAAAATGGAACTCTCCGTCCATGGGGCCTCATTTTCGGCTGCGATCCGGCTGTCCCGCTGAATAACTCAAGCAGTGGTGCATGAATACGGTGCGGGGATGCTGAACAGAAACACTGGTTCGGTCTCGGAAGCACCGGTCGTATTTCAGTGGTGGCGAAATGCTAGGGACCAAAGTACTCACTGTGTGATTTCGGTGGATGGTAAAGAACCCCGAGCCGTCAAAGTTTTCGAGCCCCGCCACTGCGGCATGCTTCATAATTTTCGTTGTGGAATTAGTGTGTAAAGCCTGAGCAGCTGTTAGCACATCGAATATCTCTTTCTCGCAGGCGCGGTGGCTTTCGTGTGGTGAAAAGTTAATTTATAATGCGAGAGAAATCGTTTTGCATTTCCACGGAAGGGGTATATCAGTGAATCTGGGAAAGGCGCATATCTAAAAAATCTCGTGCGTTAGAACGAAAAATTGTCAATTATTAATGCGTTCTACGCAGTCGCGTCTGTACCAGTGCCAGCAGCTCCCGCACACTGAAAATGAATACGCCTACGAGAAGCGTTTCGACGGTGCAGTGAAATAAGGGAGCATGTTACACTTTCGCGGCTTTTCTAAATGTATTTTTATAGCTTAAAGTGAAAATCCTACTTTTTCTGTTTCGCACTGAAAGCCCCGGTCGGCTAGGAACTGAACGTAGAATCGAGCAACTGCAATGCAATCGGACTGTTTCTCATTTATAAAATCGAGTTTGTTCTAAGCTGCAATACCTTGGGCATGAACAAATCTAGATTAACTTGAAGGCGAGATACGAATTTCATCATCGCGTTCGTTCGCATCTCGCGTTCGAAAAGACAAAGTAATAAATCGAGTGCTTTGGAAATATCATAAAGCACTTTGTAAGGGGCTTTTCCAAATTTAATCACACATGTTGCGGGCTTAATCTGAGACAGTAAGAATGGCGAACGTTTGAAAATGTAATCCACAGCGTGCATTAATCAGACGACTTTTCCTCAGATATAAACATTGATCTGCCCACCTGAAGGCTCCTGCGTACCTTTTAGGACAACGCAGCTGCGGCTTTTTTTTTTTTAAACTTTAGGTTAAGCTATTAGATAGCCGCATTTGGGCCACGATGTGCCGCTATCGCTTACATTATGTTATCTGGTAGAACGTATTTACCGTGCTATATACTATATATAATTCAATAATTAAGAAATTCGGTTAATTCGGACATTTTTTCCGGTCCCTATAAATCCGAATTAACCAGCTTTTACCGTTTATTTATATATGGTGTCTGCACTAGGAACCATTGCTTTCATTTTACTGCTGAATATTTACTGGAGTGCATATCGCATTTTATTACACGGAGAAACAAAAAGGAGAAGGCGTGGCTCAAGCCTTTGCCGATGCATGGTAATGCAATCGTCTCTACGACACAGCTACATTTCCTCACCTACATGGAATAAAAATAAATAAAAACGATGTCGAAAAGAGCAGTGACGCCCGAACCGCACGAGAATACAGCAGCAAGTGTATTTATAGCAACCTGAATGCAGCAACAACGGTTCGCTTACGTGCGCCAATGCTTAATATGGCGCCTCGGCGCTAATTCGTTCCTCCTCTCCACGTACCTCACTCCCGCCCTTCGCTCTCATTGGAGCTTAATGTTCCCAAGCGTGTATTGCGTGCGGTGTATTATGGCTGCTCGCGAGCTAACGCTAATAAATGAAGCTCCAACAATGAACCTCGCACGTGGCCGTGCGTGTATGCGGAATCACATGGAGCCGCAGAAGCAAAATGTTGCCGTAATTGACGAGCTGCGGCGCTTGCGTGCCAAGGACCTTTCCGTGCGATGTTCTAGGGTTGTACGCCTGTAATGCATTTCGTTTATTTCTCGCTATAATTTCGTCCTGACGTCGTCCAGCTTCACGCTCGATCCTCGGTGGAAATCAGCTACATGTGTTTGCAGGCCTGCGGCAGCATGCGCGTTTGTTGCAAATGCGAAGAGTTATTGCAATTTATACAGCGCGGAAACATTTATTAACCTTAATTCGTGGGATTTTTGTAGATTTTTAATATATTACTATAGCAATCGATAATGAAGATATTCGTACGCAACTGCAGCTTTCAGGTTAACCTTAATTTTATCTTTTTTCTCCTGAGGCCCTCTTTCCCCTAAATATTTTCTTCAAAATTTGTAACCTTCTGTATTTCAGTCTTATGCCGGTTAATTTTTTTTTTTTTCGTTTTCAATTCAGGTTAGCTATCCGTCTCCAACTTTGTCTATTTCTTCGTTTCTTTCAGCTAGCTTTGTACATATGACCCGTACCAAAACCACCTACGCATTACTGCGCTGCATTTGAATTGAGAAACAGGACTTTTCATGCATTTAGCTCGTCAAATTTCTCTCGCGTCGCATGCCTCTTCACGGCAAGACCTGCGTTTTACTTTTACCTGTAAGTATCAAGGTTTTGTGGACGTCATTGGTTCATTAAATCCAGAAGCACGAAAGGAGGGTTATGAAAAAGGAAAAAAAACAAAACACCGAGCTTCCTGGCGTATCTGGCCAGGCCAAGTGAACCAAAATACTGAGAAGGGAGCGTGATCAAGGACTTGCAAGAGGCGAGACACATTTTCGTATTTGGAAAATGACTGAGCTAAAAACTCTTGCCTGCAAAACTTCACACTTGAGAAGTGCTGTTTTGCACGGAGAATGGCATTACCACGCTTTGTTGCGGGCTAAGCACAAAAAAGGCAAGGCGAATAAAAGCAGCTAAAAATAACCATTGATTGCGATAGCTTGTACGTTCAAAAACCGTAAACACCAAAGGCTTATTATACATGGCTTTAAAAACTTCTAACCAGCTGTGAGACAAAGATGAGATGGTGTGCTGCGATGTATGCGCATTCTGAAAAAAAAAATGGAAACGAAAAAGGAAATACATAAGGGCATTGGCTGTATCCACAGAGTTCTTTGTAGAGTTCAACACCTACTGAAAGTAGGCACCGGCTGTGAGAGTGGGCATAATTTTAGTGCAGTTTGCCGTTTAGTTGAACAGCTCTCTGTTCCCGATGTGTTTTCTCTATCTCTCCCTCGTTCCTCCCTAATTTTCAATCTGCGCCATTCCTTTCCCCTATGGTAGTGTAGCATACCGCTTGCCCTGAACTGGTAACGTTCATACCTTTCCCTTTCTTTTATTTCTTTTCTCTCGCTGTTTGTTTCGGCGCCAAGCTAGGGAGGATTTTTCTTCCTGACTGCTTATTGTCATAGGATGGATACCCCTGTCAGCCACGATTTGCATCACATTTCATTAGGACCTGTTGAACATATTTAGGCAAGAAAGTTCTTTGTAAATACGAGTTTTGTTTTCAGTTTTGTTTTCAATGATTATTGTGAGGTAAAAAGCAAGGTAGTGACAACTATTCACACGAACCAGCAAGGAAAACGGAGTTGAAGGCGAACATGTGGAAATGTATTCATGTGTCGATGTTTTGCAGAGCTGCGGTTCACAGTCATTAAAATTTTTGTCTCGAAGCTCTTGTATTTAACGCAAGTATCATACGGATCGAAGTTCTCTCGAGGCACCGCAACTAGTGTGTGGACTTCGTGTTGGGAGTGACACATCACAATGAATTTGTTGACATTAGTGAAAGATAGAGAACTTGAATCACCGCATGTTTTCTGAAGCGAAGTCACAAGCAGGTTTTTCTCCATCTGTAACACAGATGATCACTTTCTGCGCGCTTCATGTCAACTGAGGATGATAATTACTTCTTTCCGGATACTGGGTTGGCACACGTAACGTACCAGGTGCTTTTTGCTGCAGTCTTACGAGGTGACGTTTAGTGAGCGCTCTCTTTCTGAAAAACTATTTCATTAACACGTCTTCCCAGCGAAACATAGAGAACTGTATGAAGGTGTGCGTTATGCCGTCCTACCTGTTCCTATGTGTGGAACCTTAAACGTTACGCAAAGGGCAAGATGCGCTTAAGTGGGTGAAAAGAATGCAAGTGGCTGCTGCCCCGAAGTCTTCCATTTTATGAGGTACTGTCAAGACGTTTATAGAAAATCATAGTTCCGTCTCACGTGGGGAAGTTCCTGGTTTCTTAAATATAGGACAATATAACCTCTAAGTCAGGTTGCCTTATAATTCAAAAGATGACCAAAGAGGGTTTTACGTTACTTTCATATGGCATCAGATTTCTGTCGATCGATAATGATGTTTGATTTCTGTATCATTTGGTTACACTAGTTGGCCTCTATTGACCATGACGTGCTCCTATGGCGAGGCTTCAGTGCGAGCCTGATGCACGGAACACCCGAGTGTGTTTTCGAGAGTGTATGTGGATATTTGGTCAATTTCACAAAAGAGATGAGTGTGAGCCCAAGTGGTTGTTGACTGTAAGCACCTTGAGACCGCGCGTGAAAACATAGAACTCACGACAGCTCCACTAACGTGAAACCTGGGAATGTGCGAAGCATGCGGTGATGCGCCGGTGTTTCCCACAGGAAACGTCAGTCGCTGCTAATGGGCGTTCTTTACCGTGGCCACGATGACAACGTTAGACGCTGACAGCACGGGTGCATTAGCAGAAACTCGTTAGGATCGTTTCTGACACGACAACCCTACACACACAGTGTCTGCGTGCACTGCCTCCAGGATGGGTCCCACACAAATTTCGAAACCGAACTTATCAAATTTATGTTATTAATTCAATTAAATCTTGAGTATTTCTTTATTCTGAAGGAGTTTAAACCACGTTATATGCTTGAATGATGGGGTTGCTCAAATGTCGGTGTCAACCTTTTGTTAACCTTTTGATGTTAACCTTTTGATGTTTCGATCTTTTTTTTTTTTTCACGCTGCTGTACCGTGCCGTGATGGATGCCGGAAAAGCCTCGGCCATAAGGTGCTTCGCCTCTAATAGATTTTAGACAGCGTCTGTCCAGTAGGACCGGCACTATTTGTTGCACATACTGGGATATGCTTGATGATGACGAGATATGTACAAACAGGCAAGAATGAAAAAGAACAACGCGTTAACGGCACAGTCGTTAGCGCGTCCGTCTTGTGTCCTCGAAAAACTTGAATTTAGAGATCCGGTTCCCCTGTCGACTGGATCCACAAAGGAATCAGCAGGTGTTTCTGATTTGCCCGAAAGCCTTTTGTCGACGTCAACTCCTCGTCGGAAATGACACAAGACAACTGCTGGTGGACTCTTGCACAAAATGCTCCTGTTAAAGAGAGATGCCCTACTTTCTGAGACAGTTTTCCTGGCTCGTCTTTTATGGGCGAAGCTCCTCTTAGTCTAACCTTGTCACGCGTCAGGCGTCAGTCGTCAGGCGTCAGGCGTAACCCGCGTGCTGGGAGGCACGCGCTCGCCCTCGGCGTTCGCCTCGGCGAGTGCCTCCCGGCGCATGCCTCTCTCTCTCTCTCTCCTGGCGCGTGCCTCCCGGCGCGTGCCTCTGCAGTCTTGTGAGAGAGAGAGAGAGAGAGAGAGAGAGCGAAAGGCGCGCGTTGGCTATGGAAACGTTGTTTCTTAGAGGAACGCTGTACCAGCTCGCAAAGAAGGAGAACGCGCTCTCACCCGCGAGAGACAACGTTGGCGCAGGCAGCGTCTCCTAGCGAGTTTCTTTTCTTTCCCTCTGTGTAGCGCGCGCGCGTGTGTGTGTGTGTGTGTGTGTTTAGACCGACTGGCGCTGACGGTATGCGCAACGCGACACCACTACGTCATTATCCTAGGGCCAAGTATACTTTCACATTATTCCGTATCAGTTTCCTCTTTACTTTGACAACCTCAAGATACGAACATAGTTCTTTGTTTTCGTTTCCTTCTTTTCACTCTCCTCTCTCGTCTCGCGACGTACGGAGTCGCCCTACCGCTCACCGGCGTAATGAGACGGCGACAAAGACAAAAGAGCTGGAGACAAGGAAGCCGATCTCCCAGAAAAGAGTTAGGGGCGACGGGATGCAGAAAATAGTGTCAACGTGCAGCACGGAAGAAAGTAGACCCGGAGGGAGAATAGCAAGCCGCCATAGTACTTCACTCCCATATCGGCTCTTTTTCTTCTTCCGGAAGCACCGCCTTGTGCCTTTTGTGTTACCCCGCCCCAAGGCCCGGCAGCCGTCGCTGCTGAGCTACTTTTCCCTAGCTGCTGCCTTGTTTTCATTACCTAGCTTCTTGGCATTTTTTTTCTTTTTGACTTTGTTCGTACGGGTTTCCTCTTACAGCTAATGCTATCGGCAGGGCCTGGACGTCAAAGCTGTTTAGGCATCGCATGTACGCGGCGCGTTTGATGAAAGGTCGCCGCCTACATCCAATAAGATATGTACTAAAGAACTAAAATGATACGAAAACACTCTTAGCTGATGAAAAGCGAGCTTCCGTTGTGCACTAGAAGAAAGAAAGAAAGAAAGAAAGAAGAAAGAAGAAAGAAAGAAAGAAAGAAAGAAAGAAAGAAAGAAAGAAAGAAAGAAAGAAAGAAAGAAAGAAAGAAAGAAAGTGGTCAAGAAGCCCCTTTAGTTAAAGGGCGAACTTTCACTCTTTCCTCTATTGCTGTCGCTCTCTCTCTCTCTCTCTCTCTCTCTCTCTCTCTCTCTCATTCACTATGAATCTGTCATTGATAATTCATTCTAGATGAGAGTAGTTCATCCTGCACACGCTATTCTGTCGCGCCCTTCTCAACAGTGGGATATGGCTTGAAAACATCGCGATTGCTTCGTGAACAATTTCGGTAGCATGCAGGGTTGACTCCACAGTAATTGATGTAGAAAACCCAACGAACGAGCGCGAAGATCTCAGTAAAAACAATTCGAGAGGATGTACAGAGCAGATAAAACGCGTAACGCTTATTCCTCCTTCTATTCTTGTTTTTTTTTTCTTTCGATGTCCTTCGTGAAAAATAAAGGCGCCGTAATCAGATTGTGAACAAAAATCCACGGCACGCACCTCTTATGCTCTTATTGACCTTACAATTTTCGCTTATAAGGAACTTCTACGCCGACGTGTGGTACAATCGAGCACTTCGGCGATATTACAACAGCGAAATGATGTTGACTTTGTGGCGAACGTGTTTGTTCAGTAGGCTCTTCTAACAGCGCCACTTTTGCAGCAGTAAGTAGATGATGGAAACGATGCGCGTGGTTATGGGGCAGCCACATAATCGTTTCTTCATTACTCACATTCTGTGGTCTCTACAAGAACATGAGAGAGCAAGAAAGCTAGGCCGCTAGTCGCTTCGAGAGGCGAAACGCGCTTATTACGCCAACTAAAGAACAAGTACGCTTTATTGTCTTATGAGATCAACCTATGGTCGACATCCGAAACAGTGGGGAAGCATTGAGGATCTTGTAATGAGCGATGACGCAGGGAACACTCGTTCATTTCATAATTGTCCAACATCGTGTGACTGTTGAGGCTAAAATTATCGCCGTTCATACGTTGGTTGTCCTTATGTTTCTCATTCTTTCTAGCCGGGTGGATTGCACAACGCACAAATGGAAACTTCTCTCAGTTACCCTGAGACAACGGAGTGGAATTCAGTACACAGTACACAATACACAATAGCTTTTATGTTTCTGCAGTGAATATTTTCCCGCGACTATTCCTGTTTAAACACCCACAATTAGAAATCGTGGCTGTCCTAGTAGCCTATTACGTGAGCTGCTGCCCCACTGAAAGCTGGGTCTACTATTGCACGCGATTGTTTGTCTCCTAGACAGGTATGGGACGACATGCCTTTTTCTCTGCGTTTTTTTTTTGTTACTTTTTAATGAAGTAGTAACATGTTACAGGATAAATGTCCAGGTATTTTGGATTCCAGCGCATACTGGCAATGTCGCAAAAGGAGACGCTCAAGAAACCTTAAAAACGAATACATGTCGCACAATGAAAGAACCGCATGAAAACGACTATGCAGGAGAACATTTGCAAGTGGCGCTAGAGAGAAAAGTTGACTCCGTTCGAAGATGTGCTAGACGCCTTCAAGCTCCAGCGCTTTGCTTTTATGTTTCTTAGCATTTTTTACAAAATTAAACAAGTGTTCTTCAAGCAATGGTTAACGCTAAACAAAACGTATGGCAGAGGAATTCGCATTTTCGAACAACGGCGGAGATCAAGCTTCAGAGTGTAATCTAGTAAGAACATCAGCGGTTGATGTTCTTACTACGGTTGTCGCATTTTACTGTATTTTAGTGTAGTTACGGTTGTCCATTTTAGTGTATATGTTTTTTTTTTGTGCTCATCTGTACATTTTGCACAACTTATGTTTGTTGTTTCGTGCATATATGCAAATTTGTATAAGTTATTTCCATCTGTACCACTCCATACCTTAGTGTTGTTGCTCTGACGCATGATTTTATAAGAGGTCTCACTCACAGTCTCGCGACTTTGAGACCTCTTTCTGTATCTGCGTATTTGTTACATGCAATGTACCATGTATTTCTGATAATAAATCACGTCAACTCAAATCAAATCAAATCAAACGCTTCTTTCATCGAGTCAAGGTGCCCCAAGTATCCATCGAAACATGCTCGCCCCTCCTAAGCTGGATCCAAGATCATGATTCCTATATTGATATACTCCTATGACTTAGAACGGTGAAGACAGTCCGGCTCAGACCAAGGCTACAGCGGAAAAGTAATACTGCTATATCGCTTATATATTTTGACACCCGGTTTCGTTCCCGGACACAATGAATAAACCAGGGTGGAGGTACCCTTTAAAATACAACGAAGTCATGTTTAAGCAAATAATATTACGCTCTTAGAAGCTGTGGGAGCTAACGTATGTAGTGTTATAGGAGGTAGGAGGAGCATATTGTTGAAGACAAGTGCGCAGGTCTAAGGATAATGCCTAAAAGCAATCACAAGTTGTGCTTTCGTTATAGTGAAGCACGACCTCTCTGGATAAAGGGTGGTTTACCGAAGATGACATCATACGTAATCCTTCTGATACCCGGGATATCTTTCACTCGCGATCCCCCTTAACCAACCGCGGAATTTCCCCACTAGAACCAAAGTGCTTCAGCAGAGCTTACGCAGGTTCATCTTCGAGAGCTGGCTGCCTCCTGAGCCTTGAGAAACTTTCTCGTGGATGTGCGCGGATGGCGGGAAGAAGGAGCCAAGATGCCTTCTGAGAGTCTGCACTTTACTTTTTGTTACCCTCCTTTATTCCTCGATTCGGTTAGTCCCCATAGGGTAGCAAAGCGCAAAGAGCGTTAATGATGTCAGGATCGGCTTTCCTTTTTCTGTTTTGGCCTCGGTATGTGAAATCAGGCGTATGTTATTAACCACATCTTCAGCACATTCTCGGTAGCGTAGTGATTCCTTGCGTTCTCTCTCTGCCTCTCTCGTTATATCTTTCTCTGTCTCTCTCTCTCTCTCACACAGAGAGAGAGAGAGACAAATGCGCGCGAGGTATTTCCGTCTCGTTCAAACTGCGCTGCTAATCACAAGGCCGCAGGGTGCGCATTTTGACGGAGGAAAAATCCAGACGTAGCCACGCATTCAGGCTTATATTCACGACACTGCTTTGCCAAGATTAACTAGAGATAACAAAGTACAGCGAAATATATAATCATATCACGGATTTGACCCTTGCGATACCGCACCTCAATTAGTCACTCATCGGCCGTACGGCCTTTGCACTACACACCGCGAGGTACAGACGTCTGCGTTCACGGAGACATTGCTCTGAAATTGCACAAGAGCTGAAAGTGAGTCTTGCTTGGCGCTTCGTTTCGGCGGAAGCTACGCTAGACCCGCACTGTCGGTAGCATCCGTAGAACTTGCTACGTGCTTGAGACTTGACTAACCTAAGAGCCGGAAAGAGCTGCTGCCAGACGCCTGATGTCGAAAGTGCAAGGAAGCTATAGCGTGTACCATAGCTACTCAAGCGTTAGTTTCGCCTAACAAGGCGAAAAGATCGGAAGGCGAGTTGGATTTTCGGTGCCGGGTTAACGAACGGAAGCCACCAAGCAGGACTTCAGGGCTGTTCTTCCTTTCCACCTTCACTAAATCAAGGGATCACTGGCTAGTCGAAAGAGCCGTGCACTATATGGGACTGTACGAAGGATATGCGAGTACTTTCCTAGATTAGAAATTACCTTCGATGCTTTGCGACTGTGTGTAAAGAATGTGAAACTTGCCACTACACAACACCCCAGATGAGACTCCTTGATATGCAGGTTCATCAGCCGCTATCACGCCCGGAATGAATGGAAACGTAGTAACTGAGATGTTGGGAAATAACAAAAAAAAAGAGTGCCAGGTTCCGCGTTCACTATATTGCAACATGCATGAAACATGCTACCGTTTTTAGCCTTTAGGAGTTGGTGGAAGAAAAGATGGCCGCTGTGCTTTGGGTGTGGTTGTTTACAAGAGGAGGAACGAAGTCGTTCATGGAGTTTTAAAAGCTGGGAATTTGTACACCACAATTTGCCGTATTAAAGGGAAACTAAACGCAAATATTAAGTTTAGCAAGATTGAGTTTCTGTAATAACCAATTCGCCACTCCTGGACACAACAGTTTTAAGCGAGAAAACACAACAGTTGTAAGCGAGAAAACAGCGAAATTGAGACACTGGAGTCGCGTTCCCTGTCCCGCCCTGTGGGTGCCGTTTTGAAATGACAACAGCTCATCTATTTTGAATACTTGACTGCTCCTCCAGATTATAATTAACAAATGAATTAAATCAACTTTGACTATAAAGAGACGCGGAGTAGCCACGGTTGTTGCTAGTACTACATATGAAGGACGTGGAGCTCAGTGCACCGTATAGTGTCGGCAGCCGAGATCGCGTCGTCAAGTCCTCTTTTCGGCGTTCTCGATTCCAATTGAGTGCAGCATCGACTAAGGCAAATACTAGAAAAAGATGTGTAAACATAATGCGCTTCCAGCGTTTGAAAGCGATGAATAGTGTTGGTTGGTTCGCGTTAACGCTTGAGTACGGGCTGTGTCAGTCTTAGCGTTTTCAATTTGCGTGTGATTCTATCAATTAGCTCGTAATCAGACACATGCCAGGAGAGATGACCTGTACTAGAGACCGCCACGAAGGCATTATCCTTAAATGAAGTCAGAGACTTCAAAGTACGACTCTGAAAAGCTAAAGCGTCCTACCTCGCAACTACTTGACATCATAGTAATGAAATCCTAATAAATAAACTGGAGCAAGGTAGCACTTTGGGCGAGTTGGTAATACTTCATGGTGACTTCATGTTTAAACTATAATAAATAACTTGAAGCATTAGACGTACCCCATCATCCTGGCTATGAGGTAGTGAGAAAGCTCACTTTCCACCAAACATCCGGGTAACTTGTGATTGTGTGCCGCCTCCTACGAATCGGCACTGAGCCGTTCGTTGTAGTACATGGTGCTACGGACATCGTGGTCATGTTTAGCGTCTTCTAGTTGTGCTGTGTCGACGCTGCGATCCCACGAGAGCCAAGGGCAGTGTCTAGGTCAAACTGCCGACCCTATCCTACAAGCGGATCGGAGCAAAACTGTGACGATTGCCACAGAGAGGGTGAAAACACCAAGCTGATACAGCTGCACTCTCTCACTGTCAAGGATTACTTTTTTTTTCTCGCTTTGTTCCCTTCCCTACAAGGAGATTAAAGGTGAGCTGAACCGTATATCTCTCGGGAACACGTCGGACCAAGGGCTGTATATATTGGTACAGGAAATGTGAAAAAAGGGGAACAAGCGGGTAAAAAGGATGGCGGTCAGAGAGGCGTTTGGGAAAGCAGTTACACTAATGGATAAGCGACCAAAGGAGCGTACAACACTCTCATCTTTCGGAGGCGCGGAGCACCGAGCGTGCATGTCTACACCATCCCTCGCGGCTTCCTCCGACGACAGATGGTCGCTGGATTCGGCAGCAGGCGAACTACCTCGGTGCACGCGTACCAAAGTCCAGCCTAGGATAGCAACGATCTTGTTATTTTAATTCGCGCACGCGTTAAAGCGGTAACTTTGTAACAGTGGCAGAGGTTCTGCGGATTTTCATTGCGGAAGGGAAGATGAATGGCCGGGCAACTTCTTGGAGCGCTAACGTCTCATCGAACGCATTCAAAGCATATTTCCTGCTATTGAGGTACTATTAATTTTTTTAAAGATTTATGGCAGTATCTCGGTGCGTGCATCATGCTAGCTATGTTTCTATTCTATTATTTCCATTTTTGCATGTGAACAACCTCACGCTTCCATTTTTTTTTCAGCTTCTGAATCCGTGCAACTTGATCAAACTCTTTTGGAGATGCCAAAGGACATCTCAAGTTTACGTAATTTTAAATTCTCTGAAAGCGATCTTTTTTTTTCTTTCATCTTATTTTCCTGCACTAACCATGCAACATTTTCCAAATGACCTGCCAACCAGACGTGCATCTGACACATTCGCTGAAGCTGTAACACATCCTTTCGTAACGTACAGCCCCGAAATTATGAACCATGTATTTCGAAGGTAGCATACATGGACGAGCGTACTTATGATATCATTTTTCTCAACAGTCCCGTTGTAGATAAATAAAGCCGAAAAGTGGCACAATAGATGGGAGGACGAAAATATTGCGTTAGATATTGTACTCATGTAGGCAATTTCTTATATTTAAGGCCTAAGCGCACCAAATCAGACTATAGGAGAGTGAACCAGGAGCTAGCAATAGTTACGACGAACCTCAGCTCACAATTTCTTAATAATAATAATAATAATAATAATAATAATAATAATAATAATAATAATAATAATAATAATAATAATAATAATAAATACGTCTTGACTTGAATTTTTTATTATGCCTGCTATCGACTGATGTAAGTGGTTTTTGTGTTTTGCAGCAGCTGTTGTAGCAGGAAAAATAGGAGTTAGGAGCAAGAATTTGTGATTCCGGAGCAGGAAATTACTCCGCTCGTAGCAAAGAAATTATGACTGGGAGGAGTCTCACTGCGTGGCAGGCACAAATTCGTGCATGGAAAGCAAAAAAAAAAATTGCAGCATATCCACGGAGTGAATGATGATGAGTGGGCGAAGCTCCGGAGGTTCATCGTAGATCGTGCCGAGTTCCGGATTAATTTAGTTAACGCGCACGCTACGAATCCTCATGGTTCAACTATGCACAAGTGAAATCTCCCACCGGCACTTGATTGCAAGTCAAGATCCAGTGCCTATATATATATATATATATATATATATATATATATATATATATATATATATATATATATATATATATATATATATATATATATATATATGGGTTGCCGGTGAACGCTTCTCCAACGCGAGCAGTCGGTATTTCTCAATCAAGAAACTCGCTAGGAGACGCTGCCTGCGCCAACGTTATCTCTCTCGGGTGAGCGCGTTCTCCTTCTTTGCGAGCTGGTACAGCGTTCCTCGAAGAAAGTGTGTTTCCATAGCCAACGCGCGCTCTCTCTCTCTCACAAGACAGCAGAGGCACGCGCCGGGAGAGAGAGAGAGAGGCACGCGCCGAGGCGAACGGCGAGGGCGAGCGCGTGCCTCCCAGCACGCGGGTTACGCCTGACGCCTGACGACTGAAGCCTGACGCCTGACGCGTGACAAGGTTAGACTAAGAGGAGCTTCGCCTCTAAAAGGAAGAAGGATATCCACTGCGTGTGGCTGTGCTGCTTTTGTGAATAGTGCCTCGGGCGCTTGCCCGTTAAAGAGATATAAGAAAGCCGACATTTGGTGAACGTCATGACGTGACGGCTGCCTATAGCGATAATGATGAATAGTGCTTCGACGCCGCTCCACACGGCCCGTTCCTTGAACAGAAAAGACCGCCAAACGTAAAACGTCTGATTTCTTAAAAAAAAATGAAAAAAGAGCAAGACGAGTGTATGACGAGTTCTTTTAGTCCACAACCATAATCGCCAACTATCTCGAGCGTCTTGCGTTGGCGCAGCGCGCCCAATGTATGCGGGTCCCAGGATATATTGGGCGCAGTCACATGACATTCTTAACTTTAAGGTCAAGAATGTGATGGGACATAACATTCTTGACTGCAACGTTCTGAGCGCTGAGGTTTGAAGAAGTTGAACGCTAGCAAGGCAGATGACAGTTATTCTTGTCGGACAAAAATATGATCCAAGCACATGCTTGTTTTTTTTTCGTGTTTTTTTTTTTGTCATCTCAGATATCCATACTGTGCTGGCACGATAGCCCGCCACCTAACGGCTCAATGTAAGCAGCAAATAAGGCAATAACTAAAATGAGCTAATGCAAGACGTAACAGCATTGCTCACTTCTTGAACATAGGAAGCGAAATTGAGCGCAGGTTTGTTTCCAAATAACGAAACAACAACCTACAAACATGAACAGCATGGTATATACTGTGCGGTGAGAAGCATACAACTGTCGCATATCCGTAACCACGTTTAGTGTGAGACAGTAACTTCCGCGAAAGTGAGAAATTGATTATTGCCGAGAAAATAAGATTCAAATCAAGCATCAATTAGAATAATGGCTCATCGAGATGTATCATCATGTGCGAATATTAAACGCGACTCGGCACGAACTCTGCTTCTCGGGCACGTCAGTCAAATAGAGCTGGTGCTGTCGGGTTACTTCGTGGGAATATATTGAGCTCGCTCACGCTGCATGGAGACATCCACCTGCCTTGAAGCAAGTATGAGCGAAACAGAACGATGCGGTTCAACAATTTTGCGTCAAATGCGATCTCTTTATAATTGTTCTCGTCA
This sequence comes from Hyalomma asiaticum, assembly GCA_013339685.2. Taxonomy (NCBI): domain Eukaryota; kingdom Metazoa; phylum Arthropoda; class Arachnida; order Ixodida; family Ixodidae; genus Hyalomma; species Hyalomma asiaticum. Next base: position 125,301,609 of record CM023482.1, on the reverse strand, counting down.
AGTTCTCCTCCTTTACTATCATTCTTTGAGAGTGTAGCTTGTAAAACTAATGGTAAAGGGTGGGCCCACAATGCATGCGGCCAACAATAATAAAAAAAGAACAACGTGTGCCCGTGACACCACGAAATTAATGGTAAATGGAAATATACTTAGACGAAGGAAATACTACCCGAGAATGGCACAGTTGAAATTTCCAAGCAATACATTCATGTTCGCGAACACAAAACCATAGGTGTTCATATTTGCAGGACCCACTCCGTTTTCAGCAGTTTCTTGGACCAGAATAATTCGCAAACTGGCACGTTTCACGATCTTCGGTGATTGGCACTCCTGATGAATCAATAATTTGGAATACAGAGGATCATGCCGGCACAACACCACCCCAGAAAGCCACGTTAGAGTGCACTGTAGCCGCGTTAGAGTGCTCAGGCCACAAGTAGCGGCTGCGATTGGCTTGACTTGGCCGCTTAAAAACAACGCAGTCTTTGTTTCAGAACTTATAACAATTCTGTATGGAGTGAAGCTGCGCAGGTTCCGCTAGTGAAGGCTACTTCTGTCGGTCTCTGCGCAGCCATGACGCAATACACCCGAAAACGCAGCTGTTTGAGGCAGAATGGATCAGCGTCTCTCTCTCTTGGCGCAGTTTGGCGCAGCACTTCCATCACAGACATTGCGGTAGCCTACCACATCAATTTTTATTATATTTGTTGAATTGAAGTGTCATTAGCTTGTCGAAGTCAGCGTAGCAAAATTCATCTCATGAATTTTTTGTAATACTCTTGAGAAATGTCCGAATCTAAAGATTCTTCTGTATCATATTTTCAACTCCATAAAATTCAGCAAAAGAAACGGCGTCATACTTCTCTAAAACATCCCTAATAATACATAGAAAGACAGCAGAATTGATTAATATACGTCACGTCGAAATTCATCACTCAATTATGAGTATTACTTTTGTTAAACTCTCTTATGTGTAACGACTTCACTTGATTTCTGAATCCATACAACGATTGACGTTGTCAGCTTTAGATTTTACAACAGATGCAGCATGAACAATACTACTATTTGTAATTAATAGAGTTTCTATGCGGTATGTCTTTTATTTAAAGTCTCTAAATTTTTGAAATCTTGGAAGCATTCCGAAGCAGGAAATCATCAAAATTATTCCTTAATGTTGTGTTTTATGGCGAATGCCCCGCCATAACAAGCCGTCCATTCAGTGGCGGACAACGTGGTTGGCACAAGTTGCCCTGTAAATGTCGAGCAATATGACATCCCATTTGCGCCGTCGCATCTTTCGCCATTTATTGGTGTATCTAAGCGTTCAAACGGTGCCTAATGTACGCAGCATACCACTCCTGACCTTCATTCGGCATACTTCCCATAGATTTCACGCAAAGGGTTAACAAATACCTGCTTGAAATAAATTATTCCCATGACCGAACCCGTGTACCATTCGCTCTCAACACTACAGCCTGAAATAGCACGTGCGACAAATTTATCCTCTTTCCGATGCGCAAACAGACTGACCTCGCTTCATCAAAATTCCACGAGTGTTAGCCTAATTTCATCGACAATGGTGCAACTTCCCATTTTTATGCACACCTCTCTCTCCCTCTAGTTATACCCTGTATAAATTCAACTAAGTCAAAACACTGTTCACTACTTCTGAAAGCGCCCTTCCTAATTGGACCCAGTACGTACAACTCATTATTGCTCATTATCTCTCAGTGGTAATCACTCAACTGGTGAGGGCTGTTAAGCCCAGAGAAAAAAGTCGCGCATGCCTCCTTAATGAAATCTTGAGTGTTCCGACTGCATCTCCAGTCGTCGTGTCAAAAGGAACGGGACGCTCAGAGTCATTCCACAACGCTCTACCAAAATAGCATCGTTAACATCAAAGAAGGGAGATACGTTACTGCTTATGTTTCGAGGGCGATGAGCGTCCACGCCATATACTTAAGGGACGCCGATCACATCAAGCTTCTAGCAAACGCCATGGAGAATTCATTTCGGTGAATCCGGGCATTGCACTACGCACTGAGCCATTGCACACTTCATGTACCCAACTCTTTCTCATATTAATTAGCTGCTATAGTGCTTAATGAGTACCGTCAGAAACAACATAACTAGGTAATAGACTGAGGCATGAAAGCAAGACTAGAATGAATGCGAGAACACGGGTATCGGCAGCATGACATCTGAATGAGCTGGTTATTAAAACCGTTTCGCGTGGCGAATTACTTTAATACAATCGGGGCCATACGAAGGAATGAGAGGATTGATTGATTGATTCATTGACTGACTGACTGACTGACTGACTGACTGACTGACTGACTGACTGACTGACTGTATGAATGCCTCTTTCTAAACCGCAAGTATGGCCTGGAGACCACGCTGGCTTTCTCACGAAAATGATTTTGTTATTACGAATGCCTCCAGTAGCACGTAGATTAAGATGCCAAGTACGAGTACGTTGTTCCGTTGTGTGTGGGCACATTCCTTTAATTCAAAGTGTTGTACACTCATGCCTTGCGCCACATCTCACTTCGTGGGGCGAAGGTTATCCAACGTCGACACTATATACCGTATGTCGACTACTGCTTTTTCGCTTGTTAATTATTTTATTGCGATAACAATTATATGGACAGTCTCGGCTGGTTTTTGCCGTCCCCGTCGCCGCCGTCATGAACCGTGTATATATATATATATATATATAGTGATGTAGCAGACACGACTTCGCAGTTATCGTTTATTGCCAACAGTTTCGACCGCGGGACCGGTCTTTTTCAAGGCCTTGAAAAAGACCGGTCCCGCGGTCGAAACTGTTGGCAATAAACGATAACTGCGAAGTCGTGTCTGCTACTTCACTCCGAATACGTTTGGCCCATTGAGCACAAGTTCTCATATATATATATATATATATATATATATATATATATATATATATATATATATATATATATATATATATATAAATTAAGTTCCCAAAGAAAAATAAGATAAATGCTTCCGAAGCGCGGTATCGAACCAGGAACCTCTCGCTCCGCGGCGCTAACCACTACGCCTTGTGACACACAACGTATAAAGCTTTGTGACACAAAACGTATAAAGCCCTTCGTACCAGCACGCGCTGCCCACGGGAGGCGTTCACTTAGCAAGTGCATGTTTGCTACAATTAATATCGCTCCTGAAGCTGCGAGCCTCACTTCGTATAGCATTACAGTTTCTTGCTGTCGCATTCATTGCTTCGCCCTTGCGGCGAAGCTGTGGCTTTTTTTTTGTTGCTGTTTAATAGGGCGAACGTTTAATAGAGTACGTTTCTGCAGAATAGCTGTAAGCATTATAATTTCCTTCATGACAAATCTTATAGGTGTAAATCGCGCTGCGTATGAGACAGGACATGCAACACAGCTGGTCCCTTTTGCTAGAGTACAAAATTTGCCTTATGGGGTGTGTATGTTGTGCCGTCATAAAGCGCGGTCTTTCACTCTACACCTAGTGCAATGCGCTTATATTGAACTGTTTCTGTCCAACACTATTGTAGAAGCTGCAAATTGTATAACAATATGACGTAATCAAATGAATAAGGAAATATATAACTAAGTGATAGCAGAGTGCAGGCATTATAAAAGGACATCTTGATTACTCATTAGAACCAATGCTTCGAGAGGGGACCTCTCTCCCTCAGTTGATATGACCTGAACTATCATTTAATTATCAAAACAGAAGAGGAAGAAGAGGACCATTGACTCCTTACTTTCTTTCTGTCTGTCTGTCTGTCTGTCTGTCTGTCTCTCTCTCTCTCTCTCTCTCTCTCTCTCTATATATATATATATATATATATATATATATATATATATATATATATATATATATATATATTGTAATTAAGAACGAGACGTAGACACAGCGCCTTAGCTACAGGCCGGCTGTTCTATTCTGCCCTCGTCTATAATCAAAGGGTCACGTTGAAAAAACATAACATTTATTATGTTATAAATGTTATGTTTTTTCAACGTGACCTTTTGACCCTATAACTGACCTGCTGCCAAGGATTTATCTTTGAAGTACATATATATATATATATATATATATATATATATATATATATATATATATATATATATATATATATATATATATAAAGGTTGCATATATTATACGGCAGAGAGTAAGAATTGTGGAGCATAGGAAGTAGTTAATAATTTATTATAATAAATTACGTTTAAGAAGGCCTTACGATGACCTTTATTACTTATTTATTTTAACGACAAATTCATTTTTTTTTATAAATTGCTAGCATTTGACTTTCTCATGCCAATCCTCCGCCCCCCGCGTCTTGCCCTATTATTCTTGATCATCTATGTTGTTACTCTATGGTGGGGCAATGCAAGAGGAGAAGAGGATTTCGCGTAATATCAAATCAAGCACGTCACAATGAGCAATTAAGGATGACTGGGCAAACTAAGATGCATAAGTAGTTAAAGAAGAAATTACAGTTATGGTTGCAGTTCCGGTTAACCTCCCTGCCATCCGCCCATCATCGTCTCTTTCTCTCTCTCTCTCTCTCTACAGTCAGGCAATGTGCACATTAAGGTAAAGGAGGAGATAACACGAGAGTGCTGATGATCGTGTCTAACTGAGTCAGAACAGGGCCGCCTTTCTTATATAGTTACCGCGTTTGCTTCGTAATGACACGATTTGTCTTACGGGCCTGATTTCATGTATAATGCTAGGGAACGTGCAGTCGAGATATCTCTGAAACGTAGGGTCGTCATCTCGAGCGGGCTGCTTTCTTGCGGCAAAATAATTACGTAGATCCAACGCAGACGTTGTGAAATGTGTCAAGCGTTTAGTCAAACCGGTTGCTAATTAGACATGGCTGCCCTTGAGCATCTCCAATGAACTGAGGAACTGAGGCGATGTCGGGAAATTCCGGGCTGTGTTTGCTTTTGTTCGGTACGAAACACCCTGAGACGACACCGGACAACTCGTTCTGCATGCTGTGACAACCAATTACGCAGCGGAGGAACCGTAGTTTGTTTCTCACCGCGATTCCTCCATTCGCACCATATAATATCTGCACAAACTGTCTCAAGACGACCACGCCAGCCTACTTTTCGTGGGACTGTTGTCGTGAGCAGGAACCGGTCTGAGATCGCCAGTCGAATTGTTGAAGCTCAACAAATTGATCGTTTCGATGACGCATGCTTTAGCGAACCCTCAGTATCTTTGAATACTAAGGAATTGCATGTTCTGCGCATGTTGAGCTAATGGCGGCCATAGAGCTGTCTATGCACTCTGCTTATCTGCGTTTTGGAGGGGAGTCTAGGCCCAGTATCGGTGTTGATTTTTTTGTTTTCTTTTTAGGCATTCACGTGGCAGCCGTGCACAAAGCAGACGTATTGGTCGGCATGTGAAGGAAATAAACTATTGCTGTTGGCGGAGCCACTGTGTGTACGTTTGTTCCAGTTGTCCTCGTCCCTTTTTCGCCATCGACTCATATAAAGTTCAAGACGACCGCCAGCGACGTCTGCAGTCTCTCCTTCACTTGCAATTTACACAAAAATTTTCAGTCCACGCTGCTCTGAAGCCACACCATGGTTTTTCAGCTGGCCAGCAGCACCATCGAGGCTGAACATGAAGGGAAATTTCTTTGCTGTTTTTCAACAAACTTACATACTCTTTAAGTTTGGAATCAAGCGCAGAAATTATCGTTAGTCGTACGTTATGTATAAGAAGCCATAAGTACCACAACGGCAAAAAATGCATAGATAAAATAGAAAATCGAAGCACAGAATCTCAGGCAAAAAAAGTTAACCTCGGGGCCTGCCTAGTTATCCCAAAATTGAAACCTACTGATGTGAGCAATCTCGAGATCTGCAACCTGGGCGCAAGAAGATGTGGTTCTTCCACTCTGGAAGCTTCAGAAGCTTTCGCAACTGCGTGCACGTCCGTAAGACGCATTCATCTGAAATTTCTACGTAACGTGACCGGTTCCTGATTGCAAACGTACCGTGTACATGTGGCAAACGCCATTTGTAAGTTAGACACAATGGACGCCCCAAACACTCCTCGCTTCCGCAGCATGCTAACGCAGGACTCTGGTGAAGGATAAATACCAGAAACCAAATCCACTTCACCAACCTTTATACGCGTAAGCGCTCTTAAACATTGACCAGCCGTCATTGATAAGCATATGGTTAGAAACAGGACTGACTGAAACTTATGAACGATTCATTGGGAAGGCGTTGTTGTGAATACAGGGTAAATATGTCGGCGTCAAGCATCCTTTCGATGGAATGTGTGCTCAAAGAACAAGAGTAATAAAACAACAAGAACAACAAAAGCGGTTAATCGCGTAGTGCATGTCTGTTCACGTGCCAGGAGGCTGAAATAACTACGTAAGAAGGATGGTGAAGCAGCAAAGTACAATGGACACGATTTTGCGGATGATAATAAAGGACGTGGACGAGTTTGCCACGTGCCACGGTCTCGCTGGGATGTAACACGTTTTCGAAGCCTGCCTAGTGTTTGACTCACTGTGTACCCGCGTGCAGATACGTGGAGAAAACATAATAGCGAAGTGTTAGCTTTATTTACCTCGTGCTCGAATAATGCCAGCATTTGAAACTGAGCTGAGGGCAATGCGTTGGCTAGTTTAATCATACTTCGCTAATGCGCTTTGTCAACGCATGTAAGCGCTGTGATACGAGATTATGCCCAACACGAGGAGCCAAAGAGTGTAGTGGCTCTTGAACTTTGCATGAAAAGGAGACTTTTATGACGACTAAAAACGTTGAGAAGAACGAAAACTAACGAGAAATGGCTGTATTGAATGGCGTCGTTAACCAATATTGTGTAGTCGTGTCAAGTGACCTTACAGCCAGCCTCGATAGAGACAAAGAGATGAAAGAAAGGAAATGCTGAAAAGCTAACTTGAAGGATGAGAAGAAAAGCGAAAGATAGAAACGGAGCGCACGCTCACAATCACTGCTCTTTACAGCAGCGGATGACATTTTTCAAATACTACTCTCCTTCGTGCGGTTCTTAAGAGCAAATAATGGTAATGTTTCACCTTCCAGAGCTGAGCTCTATAGCGTTGCCGTGGTACATACATACCTCTGCATACATTCACAAGACACATAGACCCCCGGCAGCCTATACAGAGATCGTCACCCAACCCATCGCTTTGTGTTTATGACGCTCGGTTGGAACATCTCAATTGCTCAGGGTCGTCGTTGGTGCCAACGCCCTGTTAATTGTCGCTGCAGGTGTCCGTAGTTTAGGTTGGAAGCATTACTGTTTTTATCCTTTGCATCCATGAGACGATTCTTAGTGGGCATATGAAAAAAGAGATTTGTACTGCATCTCTTCTTTGGCACCCTGCACATGACCCCCCCCTCCTCTACCCCCAATGTGGCTAATCTGCAGCCCGGGGCTTTAGACCGAATAAGTCGAGCTGAAAGAGCAGTAGTCTTCCACACAATAGACGATGACAACACAGCTTGCTGGCCTAGTTGGTATTTACTTAAGGACATGATGAAGCCGCCACTAGGACAACATACACACAAAGGTAGAAACACAGGAACAGGACAAGCGGCTTGTCCTGTTCCTGTGTTTCTACCTTTGTGTGTATGTTGTTCTAGTGGCGCCTTCATCATGTGCTTAAGACGGTGACAGATTGTCGTGCCGCCAAGTGGAGGAATGCGACCATACTTAAGCAGGCTGATATTTAACCTCTCTGATATTCTCCCAAGCCCCAACCCTTAAACAGACTCAGAAAGTCTGAAAAACGAGAGCGATTTAACGCAGCTTTTTCATGCTGGGTCCGTACCATAAGCCCTGTGAGAGACAGCATCATCATCGAAGTTGGATAAAGCCGACAGCAAAAGTAACTAGAACCGAATGCAGGGCTGTTTGCAACCTTATTCGCAGTACCGCAAAGTAAGTTTGTGCAGTAAGTGAGTCCTTAAGCGAAGGAATCATGGAAGTCTGTCGTATTAGCGTTAGGACTTTTCTGGTTTTCTCAACAGACCGGAGTTGTCGACGCAAAAGCTGCCTATGCATCAAGAAAAGTTCGTCTGTCCCCCTTATTCTGCATAGGCTCCTCTTATTTTCGCGCATTGCCTTCCAAGAGTTCTTTCTGTTTCTCATTATATGCGTAGCGTGGGTACAAAAAAGGGACATAGGCGAATTGGGCCGCAGCGCCGGTGGCACTCGAGTAATTAGATCGCGCGCGCGTGTGTTCCCTAATCAAGGGAGCAGCAGGCCCAGCGGCGCCCGCAGGGCAGGTCACCTACGCGTCCGACATCTCGATGGACTTCCCTAAAAAAGAGCCGCGACGCGCCCAGCAGGGCGGGTGTTCCGGCGCGTCGTCCGAAACCGGGGCATCGAACTCTGCGGGGCATGACGACCTGGGGCCGTCAACCTCGTCTTGCTTGCTTGCTGTCGTTGCACCACCTTCGTGATGCCACCGTCACATGTTCGACGACGCTGCGCAGTGGCGCCGCATGTTGCGATGAGCGGGACACGGCACCGTCACAGCCGAGTACAGAACGCACGCGACCGCGACGTGAGCGACCCCTATAGCGGCGTGCACATATTAGAGTTACTGTGTAGGCTCCCTTTAAGGCACTACACAGTAACTGCAGCACGCATCGCACGCCGAACCCACCCCCCCCCAACCCCCCCAACCCCCCCCCCCCCCCACACACACAAACGCTCGCGCGTTTTTGCATCAGAGTAGCATAATGGGTTGCGTTACATTTAGATGGGGTGACCGAGGGTGGCAGGGGGATCTGAACGCGTACGAACCAGCTTTTATACGTGTGCAATGCATTTACTAGACATTGTAGAAGAGTACATGATGGCGCATACTTGTAAGGAACGCGCAGTAAATGCCGAAAACACTCATGGCTCCGCATCACCCTCTCAAGCAGCGCTTCAAAGTGTAACACACTTGCACATTATAAGGTCTAAGCCTCAAAACAGCACGCAGGTTGTCGTTTTAGCTCTAGCATTGGTGCGTGTGGACGAGCTTTCTGCCACTACAGAAATCTGCGCCGATTCCCGGATGATATGCATTTACTTCCTTCAAGCTATAGCGCTTATATATGAACACCACACGCATGCTACAAAAACATGATTTCGTTTTGCTACCCGGTGACCTTCTCGTGGGTGCCTGGGTACGCGCGTTTCCTAAGGAATGAACGCGATAATGGACAAGTCTGACGGTTTTCCCTCCCGACCTTGGATGACTATTCACTCAACCCCAAGGGAAGACCAGGACAAGGGTTGTACATCTACCGCCAGAGTACCACGCAAAACAGTCCAGCGGGCTTGAAACAACGATGAGTTTGCTGAAAACGATGCGACCGCCGCAGCCGAGGACGGAAGCTACTGTACCACCGCGGTGGGCAATATTAAGAGCTGTGTAAATTGGTTCCTCTTTAAGGCGTCATTGTTTATGGCAAGAAGAAGAACGTCTCGCAAATGCGTGTGTTCATAGCTTCGCGCCACGAGAACATGCACCCTCTCGTGGCGTCCAAGCCGCTCCATATAGAATAGCATAGGCATGCATAGTGTAGTATAGCAAATAGGTGGGACGGCGTCAAGCAGAGGCTACGGGCGGCGCGTCTGCCACCGTCTTTGGTTCAACGCGAAAGTCTTTACGCTGAGCTCGGTGCGAAACTTTAGGAAGCTTTTGCTGGGCCTCGTAGTGCTTCGCGACGCGTTTCCCGAAGCCTCGGACCCCGACGAAATGCGGGTGTTCAGGATACGAACCCGGAGGAGCCAAGTGCCCATCAGCTTCTCTAGCCTCGCGCTACTAGTGCAAGCTTCGTTAATTTTTTTTTGTTCTCCCCAATATTTTCGTGTCTAACTACCGTCAACTATAAATACGAACTGCCTATTATAGAGTTATTTTTACAAGTCGAGGTAGGACTGTAAAGCGGCTCTGAACATTTGCAAACATTCGCGGACGTAGTTCCGTGCATGATAAAACAAAATGAAAAAAAAAAGAACAAAAAAAAAGCAAGGCATTGGGGACACGACCTTGCCGCGAGTATGAACGATAATTCGAGCCCAAAATGTCAATTAATTTGGTTCCACGCGCAATGAGAAGTTGGGCTACAAGTCTCGAGAGACGGACGTCCCCGACGGACTCTGCTGCTCGGAATAATTAATTTCGCAGAGCCATCGATTCCATTCTGCTGCCACGGTGGAGGTTCTCGTCGCCGAACTATTATTACACACGGAGTAGGAGAAAAAACACACTGTAAGAGGACACGAATTGTTCATTGGAATGCCGTTAATGGAAGTTCAGTCTACGCGTAATTACTCGAGCATCCGATCGTATATACCGAACGACGAGCAACGTAGTTTTTTTCATGCACAATTTGTTAGTCTTTCCCTTCGTCTCGTTGTTTAATTATTTTTACTGCTCGACCGGTTATGATAACTTCCGGGTTTCATTCAACGGCTGGCGGTGTGTCCCCCGACAGCATGCATTCATTTGTTGAGTTGAGACAAGTGTTGTCTAGAATAGATTTGTTTGAGTATTTGTGATTAAAGCAGCGACATCAAGCGATAGTACCAAGGGAAAAAAAAAATGTGCGTAGCGTTTAGACAGCAGGAGGGCTAGGTTGATTATGAATTGAGCTTGTGTTGATATTCCAGGTGAGAATAAGAGGAATAAATGGACTTCGACTCGGCTTGTCATAAATAGGGCCGATAAATGCCTGTCAAGCCAGTGTATGTTTAATTATAAAGTGCCAACAGTGGCATTAATATTTGCCGCACCATCTCCACTGTCCGTCTTCTTCAGATACGCTCACGTCTATGTACAGGGTACCACTGCGTTGATAATTTGCAGGTCTGGTGTAAAATTGAGATTTAGCGCACTAGAAAAATTATAACCGAAAGCCTTATCAGCCGAGGGAGAGAGAGAGAGAGAGAGAACATGTTTGTTTCATAAAGCAGTTTTGGAGAGGCGTGCTTAGTTCAGGATTCCTCTAGCTGATTGAAGTATTGTATGAAATCATTATTTCATGCTCGTATCAGAGAGGAGAGGGAGCAAGAGAGAAACAAGGGAGAGGAAAGACAGGAGGTTAACCAGGACGCGCGTCCGGTTTGCTACCCTACACTGAGGGGAGGAGTAATAGGAACACAAAGAGGCAGAGGATAAAAAAACGAGAGTACCGCCACATCTGAGAGTGCACATTGTCGCAAGAATCTTTGGCTGCTGTCAGCAGAATGTAGATTGTGGCCTTGAGGTATGTATCCCGGGCATGGCGTCGGGCACCAGATGAGGAATGCATGCGAGGTTTACAAAGACGCAAGCAACCGTATGACGTAAGGCGCACGTCGAACAGTCCACCGAACGTAGTAGCAGAAAATCTCGGCGCGCGTTAGTTTTTGAAGGTATTCTTATCCAATAGTTCAATTTAAGTGGTAGGTCGGGATCATACTAGCCGAAGCATGAGAACGTTCCGATGTGACGATGGCATACGAGATATGATGGTTTCTTTTTCTAGCGGGGAAATTGGCGCTGCTGTTGAAAATTATTTCAATGATCAAATATTTTTATTGAGCATTGAAAATTATTTAAATGAGCCCACTAACGGTATTCAAGCAACGGACGCATTGCGTCCAGTGCCTGCGAGGCACTTTGTTCAGACGGTGTCGCCATGTTGCTGAGAAACGTGTAAAGACCATCAGTGGCTGCATAACGAGGACGCCCTGCCGGTCTACCTCTAGTGCTTGATCCGATATAGGTAATGAGTTCAGCGCTGCAGTTCTTCTGGCCTCAGAACATGTGAACACGCGAAGCAACAGGCTTTTAGGCTGCATTAAACTTTAAAAGAATGGTAATAGCACAACTGCCTCAGCCGTTCTCCACGTGCTTATCCAAGCGTAATTTATTAATGCCCTCCACGTGCTGCAAAGATCAAAAGGCCGGGGACAGTGAAACACTCCGATGTAAGAACAATACATGCTTGCATTAGCGGGATCAGTCGCGGCTGCAAATAAGCCCGCCCCGACGATGGGCGAGATGAATGATTCCGAGAGTGTGATGAACACAATGTAGAGGGAGTAAGGAGCGGGAATCCGCAGATGACCTGAGGGTGGAGCAAGTGACTGCTTTAGGCTCTGCAGAGTCGCGAAAGTTTGTTCTCTTATTTAGCGCCAGATGGAGGCAAGGAACAATTGTGTTTAATGCGGGTACCTCTTGGACAATCTTTTTGCCGAGGACAGCAGCCCGCCCACGTGTGCATCGCGGGAACGGATACACTTCCGGTCGCGTGATCACAGATCGGCTCAACGAATCGGTGCTGCGTGGATCCGCCTTCTGCAAGTAAATTATTGGCCAACACTGCTATTTCACGGATGCTCGGTCACCATCTGCGCTAAGTAAGTGTGTTTTTTCACTAATTATAGTACCTAACTACTTTTCGTAAGCCACTATTCTCTTCTAAGACTGTTGAAGGTGACCAGTTTTTTTTTTTTTTTTTTTGCACGACAGGTGTAACGTCAAATTTAGTGGATAGTTGTAAAATGAAGGGGCGATAAGAGAGCGCAGAGTGTAAGATAACAAACATGTGTTTTGACACATCAACGAAAATCAAGAAGTGGGCATGGGATCTAGTGAGAATACAAGATAACTGACGGTGAATAAGAATATGAAATTATACTGCAAGAGAAGGCAAGCGCGGCAGGTTGGGCAGGTGAAATCAAGCTTTCTGGCCTACTGTAGCCCTAGTTTAGTTAGCACTGCACAGGGTAATTTGCAAAAAATATAGCGGAGGCCTTTGCCGTGCAGTTGGGCGTAGATATGCTGGTGATCGTAATGATGACTATTCTACGTACAATTATTGCGCTCTGCTGCGCTGCGCGTGCTGACTGCACTGGCTGCATGGATGGTAGTGTTGGTTTAGTCAGCCGATGGAACGTGACTTCCGCGAAATCTTCTAGTTTACGCCGCCCTGGTGGTCACATCGGTGCACCGGCAGCCGCTGCAAAAAGGACTATATTTTCCATGCACACCCTTAAAGCCTTAAGAACCGTTACGCAGGGCTCATAGCGATGTTGCTGGTGATGATGAAACGACGACGTTTATTCACATCGTCTTTCAAACGGAGCCGCGATTAGCAACTTATATTCATTCTTAGCGCTATCCTCAATTTCTATGACGTACAGTTGTCTGTGCTTGCAGTGATACCGGATCTCTCAGTTGTTTTCTTCCCCGCTTTTTTTTTTCTCATGAGTATTTTGTGCGTCTCCTGTACGTTGCTAGTTCAGTGTAGAGCCAGCGTCGTCTGGTGGCAGTAACGTTTCAATAGACAGAGTTTGCCACGGTATTCGTGTTTTCACGACCACGTGCAATGTACACCTGTGTCTATACAAATATTATTTGCCTAGTTCATTATTTCAAAGCTAAGCCTGGCATGCCTCCTTTTCCGGAATTACGTGTCCATAGTCTGTTAATTTCTTACTGAATATTTAACGTGGTCCAAGCCTACAGAAACACATACAGAGCTAACTTAGCCGACTTCAGATACATCTGATATTCTGTAGGCACGCGTGGTCCGCGCAATCCTTGCTGGACAGGTATAGGATTTCAGTATAGGCTGTTATTACCCGTACGATGCAGAAGTGCAAGTGTAGACATTCACTTAGCCACATTTATACTTGACATAGGTCATAAGATTAGCGCTGTACATTCATACTATTTTACATATCTGGCTACGTTCTTTTACATTGCTCCGTTATTTGCCAATTTACTTTAACAATGTGAGCCCCATTTAGCACATACCCTACTAGGTTCCTTAAAGGGATACCGAACGAAAATAAGAAAAGAAAATCGCGGAAATGTTGAAATACGACTCTGAAGATGCCACTGACCCTCTGTGTAGCGTCAATTTCCTTCACGTATTTTTGAGCGGATGGCTCCATATGTGGAAAATTGCGAGCTCGTAGCGACTGCGCGCCAAGCGAGCAGCCGCTACGCGCCATGACTTCATGTGTACCCGGACAGCAGCAGCAGCAGCAGCAGCATCACATGCTGGAAGCGGCACCTGCGCTCTTCGATTGACGACTTCTTCCCGCTTCCCAGGCAACGCCCCTGCACTGCCCCTCCCCCATCTGCTCCACTGCAATGCTGGAGTGTACTAACAATGCTGACTCCGCGCAGAGACGCTTGGATAGCTTTCCTTTTTCGGCGTGTGTGTTGCACTACTGCTGATGTCACAAGCTCCCCTTTATTTTATCTGTTCCTTTTGTTATCTCCCTCCGTTTTTTGTGTTGCGGTGGAGGTCCTCATCCGAGAGACTGAGTGCAGCCTCCCTGTTACCATCTTTCTTTCTTTCTTTCTTTCTTTCTTTTCTTTTCTTTCTTCTTTCTTTCTTTCTTTCTTTCTTTCTTTCTTTCTTTCTTTCTTTCTTTCTTTCTTTCTTTCTGTCAGGAAGGAATTGCCCTGGCGCTTTCCAGACATCTGTGTTTTCCTCTCGCGTTGTGAACGTGCAAGAATTCTAGTGAAAACATCGAGGGTGCGAGTAATAAGCGACGGCACGAGTTGAGGTAGGGTGCGGTGGCTTCCCTAACACAGGTGGATGCCAGCATCCGGCGAAGCTAACTTCACTTCCTCTAGTTCACGGCACGCTCGCTAGGCACGGAACTTTGCGAAAAAGGCATCAATTTCATTATTTTCCTGCAGTGCCTCCCTGAAAACGAGGTTGTGTCGACCTGTTCCAGCACCCAATCTATCATTAGGGCGAAAAAAACTCGACGGCAAAAATATAGTTCAGTATGCCCTTAAGAACTATTGAGGCACCAAAGTAGAGTACAGAATAATGACGACCACAGTTCCTCCGTATACAGTAGATCGCTCTCAATAAAAAAAAAAAAAGAATAGAGGAGTCGAGTAGTCATGTAGATACGATTCCAGCTACCTTTCCATCCATTATGCTCATTGCATCATATTAGTACGAAGCACAAAATATTCACTTTCGTAGAGCACCCTTGCAGGCGTTGCGAGCAGCCGGAGATGAACGCAGGTAGTTTGCGGTTCTTTCGAAGTTCTGTATAAATATATTCAGCGCAGAATGCCTAGACAGGTCTGAAAGATGAAAGAGCGAAAAATAGGAGGAAATGGCCATTTCTTACTCGGAGAAATATGCTGGCATTCAGGTTCCACACTGCGGCGTGCGGTGTTTTGTTTTCACATACCCCGCTTCACTGCTTTCGCTCAGGCGGTCGGCGTTCAAGGACAGAACAAAACACGGCGCACATGCGGAGTATAAAAACAGCGGACGCATATACTGGCTAGGGTTGGCGGAATATGTGCGCGGGACGAATTCTAGCTTCTTCTGGCCCAATCTCGTTGCTTTCGTACGCCCATAGACATCTTACGCTAGAGTAGGCGCTTCGTGTTTCTTTTCTGTCTGGTTTAACGAAGCGTGGTTTAATTGAAAATGTTCCGAGAACGTGAATAAGGCGAAAGCGCAAGTTTCCTTTTCTTTCTTTCCTCTTTTTCTTTTTTTTGACAAATGGGCTACGGCTTGGGTCGTGGGCTGTTATGAGATATTGAAGCACTATGTTACGATGCGAAAAACAAAAGAAGTGATCTTAAAGAAAGAAGAAAAAAAAAGCACTGATCTTAACATGCACTGTTGGTGAATACTAGAATCGGCTGTTAAGAAAAAAAAAGAGGAAAAGACGCCGGTTCTATCTCGGCTGCAGCGGTCCCATTTTCGATGGTGGCGAAAATGCCAGAGGCCCGTGTACTGCGCGTTGTCAGTGCACGTCAAAGAACCCCAGGTGGTCTAAATTTCTGGAGCCTTCCGCTCGCTACGACTTTTCCGTCCTCTCTATCTCTGCCAGTCCCTTTCCCCTACCCCCACGGACGCTTAGCCGTGCTCCCGGCATGGGCTGCAGAAATCAGTGTTCTTTCTTTAACCGAACCGCAATCAATCGCCAGTCAATCAATACTAGTGCTAGCACGCACTGTGACAATATCATTGCGAACAACCATAACTGCAGGAGGGAGCGAAGTCTTGCAGGCAGAGGCTAGGTAGTGCGTGCCGGTGGTCAGTGATGTCATAGACCTCAATTGTTGGCAGGGACCGTCGCACTAATAATAAGGCTCGGGGTTCTCTTCGGGCCTACAAGAAGGTATAACTAGAACGGTAACGCGGGAATTTCGACACAATCTATTGTATCACCAGGGGTTATTATATGAACCTATGTCTATGTACTCCCGTGGTTTTGCGTGTCCGCTTCATCGAATACGTTCGCATGTCCGAAAGTCGAACCGTCGTCGTGTAGCTGAGAGCGCGAAACCTCTAGCTGCTAAGCTACGCCGGCGGATCGTTTGACGCAACTGCAAATGGGCAGAATCGAGGAAACAACAGACTTCACAAACATAAGGAGGAGGAAGAGGTGAAAGGGAAAAGCAAGAGGTCAACCAGACGTGCGTCCGTTGCTACCCTATTCTGGGAAAAATATGAATAGATTAAAATAGAGAAAGATGGGTGGGCGACAGTCAAGGGATAGATCACACGTGCCTGTCATTGCGGACCTCAAGCGATCACTCACGCGTAGAGTATAAAAACTGAGGGAATGCCTGTGTCGCTTTGCTAGCCTGCGACGCGTCTAAGTGCCACGTTCCGAGAATCCTTTCCTCTCAAAAGGCATCTGGCCAAGTCGACTCAAAACTTCCGAAGAACATCGCTTCATTGGTAAGTCGAGAACAAACAAACTATATGCGTTCAAGCGTCTCCTCAGTGTTGCAACAGTCCACATCTGGAACTGTCTGACATCCTATGCTGTATTGGTAGACTTGCGTAAAACCTATACCTAACCACAGGCAGCACAGTAAAGTTGCGTCACAGAGGGATAAGTTCGATGGGTTTGCGTATTGGCACAGCGGATGAAGTTTTCGGAGACGACGGTTCCGGACGCTCGCGTTTCTCCACGAGTTTGGCAACAATGCATCAGCAAGTGAACGAAGGCCCCTTGCAGCGTATGTTATCGACCAAGGCTATCGGAACTGTCGTAGTGCCCATATGGGCGTACCGGAGGCATGAATGTCGTTACCAACATGGTATGTGTTAAACTCCTTGAAAGAAAACTTCTTTTAGAAAAAATAAGCGAGAAGTAGATGCGGAGCTCGATCTATGGTAAGGAGTACGTTAAAAAATAAAAAATAAATAAATAAATAAATAAATAATAAATCAATTGTGATAAGGAAGTTCAACCGAACCGCAGTTATGGATGACGGGGTCGGCACCGACTGGCAGACACGATGGCGTCTAGGCTTTACTAACTAGAGCAGCAACTCATGTTCAGCTCACGCCCCACTAGTGCAGCATTCGCGATCCGCTTCACTACATCTTTCCCCCTCCCGGAGACGGACCACTCCGGTGGGCTAAGGCGCCGTGAAAACTAGCGGTTCATGTATTGCTTGAGGCGATCTATGTGCACATCTCGCGGCCGCGACGGCGCATGTCCGTGGTGGGTGTGACTGGTTCGACGAGGTAGTTGACGGGAGAGGTTTGCCGCAGGACCCTGTAAAGGGCCGTGACACTTCGACGCAAACTTCGGGGGAGAACCTGGCGTAGAATGGAGGCACCACCGCCAAACGAGAGCGCCAGGAGGACTGCCGGTCTGGCCGGCATCGTCGCGGCGGAACTTCTGCAATGCTTGTTGTTGGGTGGTGTGGAGCGGGCTAGTTGGCGACATTCTTCTGCATATCGGGCGGCTTCGGAAACGGGGTCGCCTCGGATGAGTCAGGATGGTAAGGCAGGATATGTCGATCGGCGATGACGGTTCTCGGCCATAAAGCAAGAAGAAAAGGGGAAAAGCCGGTAGTCGTTTGAGGCGCCGTATTGTAGGCGTACGTTACATATGGGAGAATGACGTCCCAGTCGATGTGGTTGGAGGCGACATACATCGAAATCATGTCCCCAAGAGTTCTGTTAAAGCGCTCGGTCAGCCCGTTTGTTTGCGGGTGATA
>CM023482.1:125092507-125283490 GCA_013339685.2 Hyalomma asiaticum | reverse complement strand
GCTCACACGCCTGCAAACGCTGCGCCGTAAGTTTGGTTTTTTTGCGAACCCCATCAATGAAGACACTGAGCGCAAGTGGAAAGAAGCTGTACAGACGAGGGTACAGGAAGAAGAAACAGCGCGGTGGAATGGTACAATGATGCAGAAATCCACACTGACTATGTACCGATCCCACAAGAAGGCCATTGCTGCTGAGCGGCTATATGACAATGGTATCGGCAGCTCCCTGCTCTTTGAAGCAAGAGCTGGTGCCCTGAGGACATTAGTATACCGCCGCCGCTATGACACATCCCCAGATGCCACCACGGCAATTTGCAGAATATGTTCGGCCGAAGAAGAGGATGATGAACACCTAGTCCTGCGCTGCACAGGTCTCTCTCCCCGACATGCCGAGGGCACCGACCTTTCGACAGCCCTGGGGTTTACAGACTCTGACAGCAGCGCCACCAGTGACATGGTGGATGTAGTGTCAACATCCAAGGAGAGACTGCGTAAATGGTGGCTCGAAACATGGCGGTAATTACTATGCTAGACACAAAGGCCGCTGTGGAAGCAGGTTGTGGTGCAAGGGCACAAGATATATTCACAGTGCTGAACTTGTGTGCCTTTCTCGCTGTGGGTATAATTATAATTAATAATTATTTTTATTAGGCTGGGACACCAATAAGGCGTCCACCCGGTACAAAGGGTAGTTGGCCACACATCATCATCATCATCATCTATTGTTTGAGTGCCCCAACGGCGACGCGAACGTCGCGTCGTCGTCAAGGCGCTCTTTTGTCTGCAAAGCTAGCGACAGCCAGGAGTCGGGATGTCAGAAATTTTGGGCCCGGCAACGAAGAGGTTTACAAATACCGCCCTTAATCCCAGTCGGTGTTCTGGTTCTGGTCGCAGTAGCGGGGCCGTGCGCTGGTCGGCTCTTCCGAAGGGGAGCGACCAGCGCACGGCGCATGTAATCAAGCCACTATCTACATGCGTCTTGTAACTAAGTCGAGTTGTGTGAGTAAAACGGCTGGTCTCCATCCTTCAAGAAACAACACAACGAAATACAGGTAGTGGGAAGACACACCTCTCCTGCTTCGGCAGCGGCTACGGCAAGCAGAGAGAGCTCTGCTCTGCAAGGAACAGAAGTGTACCAACGGGGGTGAAGTTCTTTTTTTAGGGGCGAAGCTCCTTAAGGCGTGGGTCGTTCGTCCCTGAGAGAGACAGAGAGAGACAGAAAGAGAGACAGAAAGAGAGAGACAGAAAGAGAGAGAGAGAGAGAGAGAGCGAAAGACTGTCCGTTTCTAACGATGATGATGGGTTTGTGCTAGCGCGTTACCGCGCGTGTAAGAAGCTGGCGTAAGACGCTGTGGCCTCTCCGCCTTATACTCTTTCAGCAGTCATGTGATGGCGTCGGCAAACGCGGTGCGCGTTCCGGCCTGTGTAAGGGGCTGCGTAAGACGCTGTGGCCTCTCCCCCCTTACTAGAGTGTACTGCATGTTTCTAACGCGTTTGTGCTAGCGTCCCCTTAAACGCGAGATCCCAGCGTTCGAATAGAGTGTTTCTCACGTCTTTACATGATGATCGACTGGGCGAATTACACGGAAGATTAACGGTTTACCGGTGATTCACTCCGGAGCTTCGCCCACTCATCATCATTCACCCCGTGGATATGCTGTGAATTTTTTTTTTTTTTCGGTTTTCGCTGCTAATCAAATTGAGGACTGCAAAACAGTATAAACTGATAGAGATGTACGAAGAGCATAACTTTTCTGAGAGCAGGGTTAAACCCATACGTGCCAGACTGTGCACCTCGGAATTTGCAAGGTTCGCAAATTGCGACGAGAGTGGAGAGAATAGAGACAAAAATGTGGCTGATCCCTCTGTCAAAGGAATCGGTATAACACGAAAGCGAAATGTCTATTCGCATAAGCAATAGAACGTTTATTGTTACATCAAGGTGAACTTGCCCATTGCTTACGGTGTTTCGCTGGCACGGCACCGTTTGACGTGGATGAACCAAGGTTCAAACATTGCCTCCATAACATCAAGGACCAACCCTTAGTGTTAACTGAAGTAGTTTACCTAATAACTGGGTATGTCATATTTACTCGCGCCACATCGACCCGTCAACCTCGTTGCCATGCTCTAGCGCCTAACGCAACCGTTTTCTTGTTCCCATCGTGCTCGAAGAGCGGTCGGCGGGGAGACGCCACCCACGAAGAAAGGTGACCGGTGCCCTATCACTGTGCGACTGGCTCCGCGACCCTGCACGCGTTCATCGAGGCAGACTTTGGAACGCGCCCGGAATGGTGCCACCATCCAGGAGAGGCGCAGTAAAGCTGCAGTAATTCACTGTCTCTCCTGGATGGCGGCACCATTCCAGGCAATGTGCGCCTGGATGCGCGCGTGCTGAGCCGGACGAGACGAGAAGGCGCGTTCGTTCGTAGAGCGTCGAGTATGTGCGGCGTTAGCGCAGTGGTAGCCCACCGGGCACATTTCGTCGTGGCGCGGGTGGCTGCGAGTTCGATTCCCAGTGCATAAACAGAAGTTTTTCTGAGTGTTTTTCTTTATTATTCTTACATGTTTACTTCACTGCATCATATCCGTTATGGTAGTGAAGTATCGGGTCGTGGTGGACCCCGGCATAAAACACTTTCGCGTTAAAAGAACTCGCGCACTTATTTTTACTTATTTCTCAAGGCCGCAGTAATGTCCCACGACAGCTCCGTGTGAATGACTGACAGTACGGTTTTTAGACATGGGTGGTCGTACTGCTGCCGGTAATGCGATGGGCACCGTGAAAGAGTGACCCCTTCTCGCATTTAATGCGCTTAACCTCACACAGGCGTCACACGGCGAGGCGATAACGTTTTAAACAGTCTGGCGTTACCCGGAAACTCTGCCCGGCTAAATGGAGATAATTTTAAACGAGGTGAGGTGCAGAAACGGAAAGGAGAGGCAGACAGAGAGCGAGAAAAATGAAGAAAAATGCAAAATAAAATTTCTTGTCGAGGCAGTATTCGAAATCGTGTATCCACGTGACGCTTGTTATGGCGATATAACACCACGGTCCGAAGGCGAGTCTCATAACCACTAGGCTGCAGGAGTACAGTTACTCACCAAGAGTGCATTCACTTTCGTGCAGTGACAGGGGGTCGATGTTAACAGTAAGTTTTGCTTTCTAAACACTTTCCCTTTAATCGGTACATCAATTAGGTGCAAACTTTAGAGATGTACAGTGGTGTGATCGGTAGAGCTTCGAGCCCCTATCGTCGCATCCCACGTGGTTGCGGGTTCGACTCCCAGCGTGTGATACTTTTCGTTGCCAAATGTGTGCCCATTTGCTTAGACATCTACTTTGGTGACGGAAGTACGTCAGTGATTTCCTCGTGGACCCGGGCATAAACACTTCCGTGTTAAAAATCATATATATACACAGAGAGAGAAATAAAATGAGAGAGACGGTGGTTCTAGGAGAGGGGAAAGGGATATGGATACAGAAGACAGTGGAATGATTGAAGGTGATGATTAGCTTGGTGTAGACGAAATACATATTTGATTTGCATGAAAAATGATGTTTTAATAGGTTTTTTTGTGTCCTTGTTGCTTATACGGTACAGGAAACGTTAGGTGCGGTTTCACTAAAAAGAAACCGCATCTCCATTGCTTGACCCGAGGGCCGCGGGATCAAATCCCGGCCACGGTGGCTGTATTTCGATGGAGGCGAAATGTTGACGCCCATGTACGGTGCGATGTCAGTGCACGTTAAAGAACCCCAGGTGGTCGATATTTCCGGAGCCCTTCACTACGGCGTCTCATAATCGCAGCTGGTTTTGGGACGTAAAACCCCAGAAATCAATCAATCTATCCATTGCTTACCTTTGCAACGCTTTGCTAAGCCCCCGTAGCTCTGCTAGTCGTTCGTGCTTTGTATAGCAGAGCTGCACCTAATTTTTCTTTTTTAATTTCAGGTTTTTTTATTCTTTTGTGAATGTCCATAAAAATTGAGTAAACATTCGTAACATCATAACACAGGTCCAAATTCGTATGTCAGAGAAAATTAGAAAGGTTTGGCAGGTATGCAAATTGGAATGTTAGAGAAAATTGACGAATATCAATTTAAATGCAATAAAATGGAAAGTTTTACACTCTGCTCTGCACCAGAACTGCTTGCACATTGATATACAACACATGACAAGGCAAGACTACACATAGTGCACAAGCACATTGAGACAAATAATTGTAAAAAATATGTGTAGCTCTGGGTACAGTGCTTGTTAAGGGTGCACAGAAACATTGAGATTACTGAAATAAATTGCTTTATTGAAAGTGAGAGAGCGAGATTAAAGGCTTCATAGAGACAAGAAATGCCTGTTCAATGGAAGGTAACTGTTTTGCGCAAGCAGTCTTCTTTGTGCATCTGTAAAGAGCCCAGTTGCCTGCACAATGCACAAAAACAGCCATCACACTTAGATGGAATCCATTTGGTCTCCATATCTGGTCTCCATAATGGTCTCCATATCTTGATTGCAACTTGCCTGTAACTGTAAAGGGTGCGGCTCCATGCAAGTGCATGATAAATGGCGAAAAGACTGCAACATGACTGATATTTTAATACAAATGGAATTTATACAAAATACAGCCCTTCTGCATGCAAACTGCCTCAACTCTCTCTTTAAAATATGCTAATCAACAGCATTTTAGCCCACCCAGAATCCCTTTCGTCCATGTATGAGATTGTGCACTTATGCAAAACATAGCTCTTAATTAGCCTAGTGTGTGGCTTAAGACACCCTGATTACTGCAAACAAATATTTTTCTTTTTCACAAACATCCCAATTGGGCAAGTTTCACAGTATAATAGCTTATCTTGTTTTTTTGGTGTGCTTAATGCTGACGATACTATAAGACCAGTGAGATGTTTATGCTGGTAGGTTTCAGCGAGTCGCTACACATAGGGCTAAATGCCATGTCAAACACAAAAACGACGACTCTTATTTTGTTCAAAATACAGCATCTCATGAAAGATGCTGGCAGGTAACAGCCTGTAAGCCAGTGCTGCTCTCCAGCCAGATGCACAATGCACTTGTACAGTGCTAACATAGCAAGGACATCAGGCAAAAGGCATAATCTGCTGCTATACCCTCAAAAGCAGATGTCATCTGCATAATACAAAGAAAGAGCACAATCTTTTTAGAAGAGACTGTCACTTTCTTAGTCCTGCTAAGTCAGCCACAGGAGCCTATTAGAACGTACCATATTCCTGTGAAATTACAAGTATGTTTTTCCATGCTTGAAAATAGAGAAAGCAAAACCAAGGTTAATGTAAAAATGAACATTAGAGAAGTTTATTCACGTGTCATCACACTTGCTTGAAGTATACACAACATACACACACATATGCACACACACACACACATGCAACAGATCAAACAGTGCCGTCTTTGGCCTTCACTTTCTTCAGGAATGCCATGCCGTGGCTACGCGTGTGACTTTTAAGTTCCCGCTCAGTGTCGAAGGTTGCCAAACACACAGAGCAGCGAAGCCCACTAACGGCAGCACCATTGGAGTCTGTGCCCGTGAGGCTGTCACTGGCTTCCTTCTCCTCCACCCTATGCACTCCTCGAAGGTGCTTCCTCAAGGAGGGCTCCACCACATAACACAGACCACACTCCTGGCACTGGAACGTTTCTTGATTTGGTGGCTTGTGCACTTTGATGTGTTCACGAAACGCGGACAAGTCACTGCTCTGGAAGTCGCATTTCGCACACATGCGGGCGTTGTTGGGTGGCTTTTCTTCCTGTTTGATGGCCTGCCGGCCAAAATAACATGCAGACCATAAAGCTTCATACCGAATACTCGAACAGTGCGCAGTGGTCACAAAGAAATAGAAACTTAGGTTTACCAACTCTAGCTAAACAGCAAGAGACACCTCCCTATGCCCAAGTTAATATTTTGAAAAAGAAAAAAAAAGAGGAGCAGTTGCCCTAAGGAAGACGAGTGCACTTGTTGAAATAATGAGGACCGATAGAAAACTGCACTGGAAACAAAATTTTTGAAATGATACAAGGAATTAAGACATTAGACCCACAAGAAATGCAAACTAACCGCAGGTGAAAGTGTTGCTCATAGCGAACCATGCCTTCATGACACCAAACTGACTGGTCCACTAAAAGACGTTGCTGATCTTTTTCTCAAAGTAATGGCTCTGGGCTGGATATTCCTTTGTTCATGCACTGTCCATCACGATATTTAAACCTTAACAGCTGAGTGAAAGCAGCTCACAATTATCCAACATAAAACCATTTATGTCAGTTTTGATGAACCATGGGTGCACTGTGTAACAACAGTCCATTCCCCTTCCTTTTTTTTGTTCTTTGTAATTAGCCCTAGAAGCTGGCAGGAGGGTGGGGGTGCCATTACGACAAGAACTCGCGCTTTAGCTCTCTCTCCTCCCCCGTGGCGCACCTAGGAAACATGTCCTTGCATCGTCGCATTGGCATGGTACAGCGTTTATGTTCGTTTTTCACTGCCTGCCTCAAGCTCCTAAATGTAAGAGCAAAAACAGCAGCAGAAATGATTCTGGTTGAGCACAATAATATATTGCTGTATACAATCGTCCTCCACACACACACTCCATCATGCATACTTTGAAGTGGTTATCACTTCGTGTTAATGCGGCGCGTTGCTAAGCTGGAGAATGTAGGCGAGATTGGTGGTTATGGTGCATTTATATATGAGGCCTATACCCATTCTGAAATACTGAGAACTGGATTATTTTATACATCTAGTTAATTATGAGTGAGCAGATGCTCTATTACAGCTCCCAAAACCTTTAAACTACTTCATAGAACATGAAGTAGGCATTGAACGTACCATCAAGAGAACATTATATTTAGTGTGTTTATTTCAGAAACTAGAGCTCTGTGAACAGCAAGATTTTAAGTGTGAAACGAATTCAAATATTAATGTTTGAGTGCAAACTGAATAGAATTTTCTTCAATGTTTGAGTATTTCCTTTAATCATACAATGTTAAATTACAGAGAGATGTGCAGCTAAACATGGGCAAAAAGAAATTTATTGCACGACTCATGTACTCTCACAATGTCATCCCTAGAAAAAGAATGGACAAGTCCAAAGGAACAGTTCAACAGAGAACAAGCTAACTTCACTGCAGTATACAAATGTTGAAGGGGCACTGACACCAAAATTTCGCTGCTGAGGTAGCCTGCAGGATCGATTTTCGCGGACATGCACATGTCATCTGCCAAATCTCAACGGCGAACACAGCTCCAAAGGTAATTTAAATGAATATTGAAATTTGCATGTACAATCAAGCACTAGATGCCGTACCTCGCGACATCAACAATAGCAAAGGTGACCCGAAGGGGACCCCCAACTTCCGCGACATCACCACGGCAGCTGAGATTCGAGTAGTGCAGCTAGCAATGATGACGTCATGGCCCCCATTGCATATTCGCTGCGCCTGCTTAGTAGACTCCTGGCAATGCCAGGCCTCAAGAAAATAGTTGCCATCCAACGACGATGATAGCACCAATGACAACAACACGCAGGACGTGTGACAGGCGAAAGAACACGAGCACACGTCGCATGCTGTGCAGAAGTGCGTCACAGTTATGTGTGCTCACGCAGTCGAACTTGTTTACCCAACTGCGAGTGCTAGATGGTGCCAGCTGCACCAGGCGCCTTGTCGTTTTTAGAGCTCTCCCAAACCAAAACTGAAAGCAGTCGGTAATAAACAGGCCGTAAATAATTATCTGTCACGCGCTGGAGCAACTGATGTGCCGTGTTATGGCTAACAGGTCCCCAGCTACATATTGCAGCAAAAGAACAGCAGACGAAAATTTTTGTGTCAGTGCCCCTTTAACCTTGCTGCAGCATACTAGTGTTAGCTTCACCGCGGTACACAAGTGTCAGCTTCGACGCGGCACACCAATGTTACGCAGCGAAGCATACTAAATGCGGGAATGGGCCACTTCACACAAGACATGGCATATTTTGCCCCTTAACTGCAAACTTTAAATAGTCAATACAGTAAAAGTTAAGTGCCAATCAAATCGAATGGCAAGCACTATTCGAAACCTATTCAAAAATTCAGGCACATAACATGCGGTTTTGCAATGTGTATGTGCATGTTAAGTGCATCTCATTTTATTTAAAACAACACAAAATAACTTGTGACACCTAACAGTACTGTGATCACAAATGTACACATTGGGTGTTTCTTTAATGTAATGCATTGGTGTCTTGCTGTATTGTAGGCTTCATAAGGGGGGCCGAATCCCCATCAGATGACTGGAGTTTCAGTTTTTTGTTCAGGCCTCCTCCTTTATTTCTTTGTGTGCTTCAAGAAAAATGGAATCAAGCTGATTTGAACTGAATAATGTGAATCATGGGACTGTTGATATAAAGGCATGGCAACAAAAGCCACCTTGACCCCATAATTCTTATGCCAAAGTGTCTGGCAACTAGAAAAGGCATTCTAGACAAAACTGAAAAGGATTTGAGGTGCAGGTGGTTGTTTTTGTGGGTGGTGTATGAAAACAAAAAAAATTCGAGGAGAGGAGGCTCCCCTCTCCCACCCAGCTAGGCTCATGCATGTGCAATGGTGATCCCAACAAAATTAAGCCTCTTTAGGAACCTTGCTTCCATTTTTTTGCATCGTCCAACTAGTGAAAGCAACTGCTGCGATGTTGTAGATACAGCATTCTTTAGCCAAGCCTGATGCCATGGATTCAACTAATGGGCACATCATTATTGCAGCCCCTCTGTTGCCTTGCACTAACAAACTCCATAGCAAGAAGACTGATGGATACCCCTGTCTGCAGCTTTATGACAAGAATAACAGTAACAACACAGCTACTAGATAAAAATGACAGACTGATACCATTCAGTCTGCAACATGCTTACCTGCTCAGTATTGCTGGTAGAATTCTGAGTAACTTTCTTGGGGGTATCTTGCTTGCCCTTCTTTGCTTGGTCAGAGGCAGCACTTGATGCAGGCGATGGCTTTTCTAGTTTTTCTTTCTTCGGCTTCTGTGATTGTGGTGCAGAAGTGTCCATTACCTTATCATCAGAATTGGGCATTTCATCATCATCCAGGTTGATGACTTCTTTTGACATGTTCACCTGCAAGGGCTGTAATGAACAGTAAAGCAAGACGACTAAGCCACTCACAGCAGCACTAACACAGTAGCCTGTTCATGACTGGGCATTTCCAAAGTGGCAGAAACTGCCCAAGGCTAAATTCCTGTCACTTGCTCTTTTAAGAAGGAGCTTGCAGTAAAGAAGGAGAGAGAGAGAGAATGATCATAACGATGACATGGGGCAACACAACTTTTCAGGAGTGCATTGCGCCCTTGCCGTGTTCCTTCCAAATTTTTACTCACGTAGTCGCTGACGTGGTTGTGACAACACAAGGACAGGTTAAGTGCATTGGTAGTGCAATAAATCTGACTGTACTTGATGGACTCACGAGGCTTGATGTACAAGCCTCCTGTGCTTCAACCCACAATGATTACTTGATTAGAGAAGCTTTTGTGGCGGCCAGTCGCAGGTTCAGTTTCAGGAAGCGTAGGGAAGGATAGCTTTTTGTGTAAACACACCTGCCACATGACCGCACTAAACTTTGACAAGCGTGCCGTGGCTGGCAACGTGTGTACACGGGGGTCACATCTGCGCATGCTTGCACCTGGAACCTGTTAACAGAGGTCCAGGGAGCAACACCCCCCTGATAGAGGGCTGCACTGTCTAGTGAGCAGAAGATGGGGCAACAACAAAAGAATACATGAACGCAGGCCCTTAGTGCTTAGGGTGTCTAACAATAAATCTCTCTGACATAGAGGAGGGGAGGATCCACAAAGGAAGAGAGGATCCACATAAAACAGGAAACCCAGCAACCTGACATCAGCAGCAGTGACTGCCAGCACAAATTGGTGATGTGGTTGGTTGTTGTTTTCACAAAAAATCACATAGATATTGATTATGTGAGGTCCTTCACTGGTAGACCGGATGTGCTACACGCACTTTGAAACTGATTTTAACTACCCTATTTACTCGTGTAATTTGCGCACTTTTTTTTTCACGATTTTAGAGCTCCAAAAAGGGGGTGTGCAAATTACGCGGAGATTTCGCAAACACATTTGAAATAACATGTAATATAATGTAATATAATGTAACGCGCGTGGTATATGGTAACTCTTTCGGAAACGATCTCACGTACCACTACAAAATGCTGGTGTAAGAGAATACGGCTGCTCCAGGGACACTTTTCGCAGTCTCTTTGCGTTGAGAGTGAAGCACGTACGTGTAAGGGTCTACGAGCCGCCTGCTGATGGCTGCCGAGATAGCGCGCGCCAGCACTATCTCGACAGCCATCTCCTCGCGTCTTTTCACGCTCATTAAGGGGGCGAGGCGGGAGGAAGAGATCAAGATACCGAGAAAGCAGCGCCCCTAGAAATCCAGAAGGAACTGAAATTTAATTATGTCCCGCGAGGCCTGACAAAGCAACGAGCTGTGCAGGCAGGCTATAGACAGGTGGGGTGTTTCCTCTTCGCTTTGACGGCAGGTGTCCCGATCAGGGTGATCTTATCACATGCACCCTCCAAGCGACGGAGATGGGCCAGGCTCCGTTTGATCTCTGCTTCAGCCGTTTTCGTCGCCCCCACTCGCGTACTTTTATTCTAGTGACCATACTTTGGGCTTCGGGGGCTTCCGGAGAAGAGAATCAGAAAAAGTGACACCACACTTGCAGCCCCTTTTGCGTAATGACTGCACTTGTCTGCGCAGCGAGGGGCGCGGCCGCGCGGTTGTCCAAAGTCTGTCTGTGCGCGCGGGCGCCAGCAAGCTGGCTAGGGCGGGACAAGGAGCACAAAATATGCGAGGATTTTTATTTTTTTTTGCTAAGCTGGCTAAATATCAGGGGTGCGCAAATTATGCGAGGGCCCAAATTATGTGGGTAAATACGGTATGTTCTAGGCTGTATTTGCCACTTGTGTTTCACAGATGATGCATGAGTGTCCACGCCAGTCTATCTCCCAAGTCATCCTGTCTTCAAAATTCTGTGTCAGCGCTCCTTTAAGGAGATCCAATGACAACACAGAAACGTGCTGCAGGGCTCCTTCATGTCTTTTGTTACCAAGCCTGTCAACATCCACCACCAGTGGGCCACGACTTAAAGCGCCGATTTTGAAATGTTGAACACGTGCATGCTTCTCAAGAACAATGCGACCTATTAGTCAGTCCAGGGGTCAGGCTTTTATAATCAGTTTAAGTTTTATTGGTCATATGAAGTTGTGATTTTTCACTGACTTTTTCACAAACACACGTGCGCAGGATCTCACCCACTGTCACATGTGGGGAAGAATACTTGTTAATTGACTATGCCACATCATTTTTTTTTTCAGTTGAGGATCCAATGATGGCTTCTACATTGCTATCTGACAGTGCTGAGTGATAATCTTCCAAGAAAAGATGCCATCTGTCTACTGGTGAGCCTTGGTTTTGTGATGAATGGTTTTATTCCCCTAATGTGTGTTAATGAAGGTATGCCAACATGTTTGCCAATACATTGGTTGAATGAAGGGACATGAAAGTGAAAGGACTGGAAACTGCCTAAGTTGTCACCGACCTAGAAATTTTAGGCAGTTTCCAAAAGTATTGAGTCTTGCTTCTCTCATAAATCCTGCAAGAAGTAATGTATGCTGTGCCATGGGGAGACAGTCACTTCTGCGGCAGTAACATACAGTGCCACTATTGCACAACGAAAGTGTCTTGCTCAAAACACCATTTGCTTCTGGAGATGAATTTAGCGATGAAGGCTCAAGCTCCGACAACGGTGATTTTTGAAAGTCAACCCAGGGCACATGCAGCTGTTCACTTTCAACTTTCATTGACGGCCTTTTCGTTGACTGGCCCACACGTGAGAAGGCAGGCATCCATTTATTGTGCCAACATTGTGGCAAACTGACTCTCACACACGCATACATCCTCATGACCAGCACATTCCTGGTTACTGCATTCTGGCTACTTTTCTACAAAGAACCACTCTAGCTGAATCTATTGCTTGTGCTTTGCAACTGACTCTTAAGTGCCTGAAAAAAAGTAAGCATCAAGAAACCAGCTTGCACAATACCGTTGTACTCTTTCTGTTGATAAATGCCAGGGTCACGTCCTCCTCTTTACCCCAAAGTGTTTCCTGGTGCTTTTCGGGGTGTGTCTTCCGCACATGGGCCACGAGGTCCGTGCGCGTTGGATGAAGTGAGTCGCACGTCGAACACTTGAATAGGGAACGCCCACACTGATCCAGGTGGCTTATCGTGTGACTGGTAAGCAGCTCGGCAGATGCAAACACAGCTTCACACAGTGGACACTTCAGGATCAGCCAGCACTGGCTGCGCAGTTTGGGGTGTGCTGCCTGCCGATGTATGTGGAATCCTTCCAAGTTTATGAAGGCCATCGGACATGCCTGGCATTTGTGAAGGGCATTGCTGTGGGTGTCCACAATGTGGCCAGCCAGTTCAGCTGTGAAGTGAAGCAAAGTGAAGAAGCAGCTTGAGCTTAAATGTAAAAAGCAGTAACAACTGGTATGGCCTGTGTAATGTGGCACATCAGATCTGCAAAAGCCTGAAAGCTGCAGGAACATCAATTCAAAAAATGTCATCCACACACAAAGCTCTTGCTACAAATGAGTGAATGACAAACTCTTTCCTTTCATTAATAAGGTACTTCCAAGCATATAGTGTCTTTTGTATTATTGACTAGCATTTTATTGAACGATCAATTATTTCATTAAGTTACCACCCCATAAATAACGAGCATACAGAGTCCAAAATTTCTTGAAATTGTTGATAGTTCATCGATGAATAAGACTGCCCCTAGCTTAGCCAGAGATTACTGGATTGACTAGGCCATGGGTTAAGCAGAAGAGTAACACTCTTTTGCTAGTTTCTCATTTTTCTAAAGGTGTAGGCATTACAAAGAAATAATGACTCATTTTTCCTGCTTGTAGTGGGACCACATGTGTATCTCCACTGTCAAGCAGACAAGTTCAATATATCAAACAGCACTCTGCAGCATCACTGAAACCTCATAGGAGGCAGCCATTTTGATGCGATGGTTATATGGTAATGATGTTGTTCGTTCGCACTCTATTCTAATGTGCATAAGATTTTTGGACTCGTTTTATCAGAAAAGAAGGTGCGCGTTAGATTCGAGTAAATACGGTGAGTGCCCACTATGGCTATAGCAAGCAAATCGTGGGACCCCTTCAATTTCATTAACTGTATTTTACTTTTCCTAAGGAAGGACACGAGTCTTTAAACCAACAAATTGTGAAAGTCAATTTTTCAAAAATAGCATTTTTGGAATCTACATCTGTCATTCTCCTTATGTGCAAAATTTCCTACATCTGAAGTGCCGGGTTAAATCATGGCTTTAAATGTCTGCCGTGAAATGTGCATGCCTTTTTTTTATGTGTCATCTTTGACGAGGGTCAAGTTACAATCGTAAATGGTAGCCATTGGCTTTGTTTTGCGAGCTTGCACAAAGGAGTCAATCATGACTGATATCTTCTATCACGATTGCTCCCAAGTGCTACTGAATGCGCACATATGACTACTTGAAATCTGCATTGGCAGAAGTGTGGTGCTGCTGCCCCTGCATTAAAACAGTACCTGAAACCATCAGCCATGTGACAATTTCTTTTTTTGTGGCACAAGGAGCCATGTGACAAGGTTGATGGTTCCAGTTTATGGTTAAAGGCCAAAGTATACAGTAGTATTTGTACAGTATTTATACAGCACTTGCACAGTTTACAGGACATACAGACTTAAGGTCTACAGCCCTACTAAGTTACGTGCTGATAGCTATAAATTGGAAGATACGGCAGACAGGGAATCAGGCATGATAAGAAGAGGTAGGGGAGGTCAAAAACTGCGAGTTCACCTTGATCAAGCAGCAGGGCAGGACACAGCAGGCAGTGATAGCCCACAATTCGCTCAAAGTGATGGCAACGCTTGGTCACGTGCCGGTGGAACACACTCCATTCATCCTGTAACATTTTAAGAAATGGTGTTGAACACTGCGAAAATCTCAGTACAAACAATAACTTGGACCCTGTGCTCCATGGAAGTTGCAAAATGTAATTAGCTTTCAGGGAAGAAAAAAAAAATAGAAAAAGAACTTCAATTTTTTGAAAGTTGGAAACTTAATAGGAAAGGTAATTGTCACAAAATAGTGGC
The DNA here is from genome assembly GCA_013339685.2 of Hyalomma asiaticum. Taxonomy (NCBI): domain Eukaryota; kingdom Metazoa; phylum Arthropoda; class Arachnida; order Ixodida; family Ixodidae; genus Hyalomma; species Hyalomma asiaticum. The sequence continues at coordinate 125,269,243 of CM023482.1, read as the reverse complement.
CACATCGTCAAGAAGCACCGCGCCAGGTCAGAAATGACACCCGGAATCTAACCGCAAAAAGGAAAATGGCACACAGAGCTAAAGTTCCATAATGTGTGACATCATGCAATGGCTGGATGAAAAAGAGGGAGGTCTCCAACGCAAGCCATCGGCTCATAAATAAAACGAGCATATTCGAGAAAAACTCCCCTATATTTGCACATGCCACATCAGTACCTGATGCGGCTACCCAAAGTCATTTTGGAGCAATTTTTCGAGCGGGCAAAATTGTATTTTGGAGCAGCTTGGAGCAGAAAAAAAATGCAATTTAGAGCAGTTTGGCGCAGCAAAAATTCTCGTATGGAGCAGTCTGGCACAGACAGATTCATGTTTAGGAGCAGATCAAATTCAATTCTGAAGCTGTCTGGAGCACACGATCTGAATTTCAGTGCAGTAATAGTATGTGGAAGCATAATTTCAATTTACAACAAAAGAGAATAAACCAAAAGAGCGACATACAGCAATTCTCCCAATCTACATCTGAAGGTGAGTTTAGAAGAGTACCATGATACTGGAAGCATCTAATGCAGAAACCTGCTTGCAAGCACAGAGCAATACCTTCACAGATAAGTGCCACAGTGTGACAACAGTCACCAGTGAACCCGCATGTACAGCACAGACATGTAATGATGAGAAGGTGACTACAGTAAACGAACTTCAGCAGACTGGGCACAGATTGGTCATCCTGCAGAGCCTTGAAAGTTTCAAGGTTCCCATGTCCCCGCAGAGCTCAGGACCATGCAAGGACAGGTACGCTGATTGTCAGGTGGGGTTTGTCTATGAGATACCGTTGTTGTAAGGTAAGATATACGTAGGACAACCTGAGCAATACTTGAATGACAGGCTGAAACAGCAAACAACGTTAGAAATGGCAGGGAGGGCCACCTAGCGATTCACTGCCAAGAGTGTGAATGTACCCCGAATTCTCACGCCTGCTCCGTAGTCACAAAAAGCCTAGATAAATGGGTAAGGTTGATAACTGAAGCAAACAGGATTATTGAAGCAGGTGACAAGTGTGTTAGTGCCGCCTCCATTTCATTATCATCAAAGGAATTGTTTTTGAATGCGACTGTACATTGACAATCATGATAGTTCTTGGTACAGTGGAACCCTGGTTTTACATCCCCCGGTTTTACGACGGCCCGCATTTTACGACGGATTAGTCCCGTCCCGGTGAAAGCCCCATAGACACATTGCATTAAAGACCTCAACTATACGATGCGATCTAATGCCGAACCTGCATTACACGACAATCCACACGAAGCAGACGGTGAAAAAAAGGGAAGCGCCGCGGGCGTCTTTCATCGCACCGGCTCTTTCAGGAGCGTCACCCCTCCGCAAGCCAAGCACTCGGGAAACCGGTTCGTTTCGCCTTACTGCTGCCTTCGTTCGTCTTTCCCTGGCCCTCCCAGTGGCTGGCGCCGCGAGTGGCGGCAGAGTGGTGCCCAGTTGTGGTCTTCCCCCATTCTTTTCACGCATTCCGACCAACCATCTCTTTCCCGCTGTCCTTCAATCTCTCTCCTGTGATAATGAAAAGTGAAACGGCACACACAAAGGCAGACATCGCGGCGACAACCACAAAGCAGGCACTAACCCTAACTGTAGCAGGCGACGCACGGAGCACCCGCCGAAGAAGGCCACCGCGTCATCACGCGCAGCAGCCAGTAAGGGCTGCATGCTCCCCCACTCTCTCGAGGAGCATGCGCTTGGACCAATCACAGCTTCGCATTCAAGCGTGGGACGCTGGAATGCCCCTGTGAGCCCCCCAATCATGTGCGAACGATGCTTCCACCATGCCACTGCCGCTCGCGCCGACGGCGGTGGGAAAAAGCGCAGGAATTCATGAACAAAACAAAACCAAAATGGCACCGGTCAGTTGAATGGCGCGTGAACGGCGCTCGCTTGAAGTTGTGTGGTTTTGGAATGTGTTTGGGCGGCACAGCAGCTGCCACTGCTCGTAATATATTTGATATGAAGTAGTTTTAAGATGAATTAGATGCTGAAAATTACAGGAGGCGTAGTTTATGACACATGCAGTGCAAATACGTGGTTTACCAAAAGGAGTGTTTTTCGCAATTTTTCGACTTTCAAAGGCCGCATTTAAGGGGGGATCCCCTTAAATGTGTGCCATGTTTCGCTACAGCTGTTGGGAATCACACCAGTAGACTGCGACGCACTCAAGGGCATAAACTTTTCTGTTCGGATTTTACGACGCCCGCATTTTACGACGCTTTTTCGCGGTCCCGAGAATGTAGTATAATCGGGGCTTCACTGTATACATATGGTGCTTATTCTGAATAAACTTTGTTGGAAGTGGCGCCCATGTGTGCGCATGTTTGCTCTCCTTATGTCTTCCATTGTCTTAGTGCCTTGCATGTATAAGTTATAACAAACATGTGCTGTCTTTCATCCTCACTTCGTATATTTTTAGATGTCAGCGATCATACTGGTACTTATAACCATAACATGTGTGCATAGCTGTACACGTTCAGAACAAGATCTGCTATGACCTGCAAAAGCTAGTGACTGCTTCCCACACTTTGCCACAAAACACGACTGTATCGCAGTGAGGCTAACTTTGCCTGGCGAGTTCCTCATCGAGATAAAGATAATATGCCCAACTGTAAATAATAAGGGCCACACCAACACAGCAGCCTCCCTCCCCCCCCCCCCCCCCCCCTTTTTTATTGGTGTGCAAAGGGGACAAGCTTTTGGGGTTCTTCAAGGCAAGAAAATTTTTAGAACTGCCGTCCTTTGTTATCTGCTTTTTACAGTGGGGTTAGGGCTTCTTATCGGCAGATTTATGACCATGCCCATGCGATTAGAAGGGGCGGTCAGAAACTGGGAGTCTCCCAAGAAAATCCGGAGGGTCGACAGGTGTGCAAAAAGAATGTGAAAATGAGAATAATTTTCACATGCAATTGCCCCTGCGTTGCTGATTAATGAAGATCCCGCCACTTCTTATGAGCATGTGTTTAAAACAGCACTTTCCTGTGGGCGAAGAGCAACACTTACAGCTTTAGCATGCCCTTGAGTCAGCTTTGGTGGTGCTGAGGAGACGAGCATATATTCTTGCAAGAGCTCATTCAAAGAAGTTCCAAAACAGTTTTCTCTTTGTAAGTGACCGCATGACTCTTACCTCACAGCGCAGGCCACACTCCGGGCAGACATAGGGGCGTCGTTGTGTATGTATCCTCCGGTGTGCACGTAGAGCGCATTCTGAAGTGCACAGCATTGGGCAACTAGTGCAGCGGAGGAGATTACCTCGTGATGGATGGAAGTGGGCCTCCCGAGAGGCCTCGTCATCCAGGTTCACGTAACATTCAGAGCAGACCACACTCTGAAGGACCTGCACCCAAGGAAAAGAAAACAGAGTTGTAAGCACAATGCAACAAGAAGAAAGTGTCTGAACACAGAATGCTCAGCTCTTGTATCACTATTCTTTGCATCAACTAGTAGATTTTTTTAAGCAATGTGCTGCTCACAGAGACCAACAAACAGACTGTTAAAGAATGTTGGAATTGCCAGCAAGAGGACGAAGTTTTCTAAGAAGCAAGGATTATGCCTGTTCTTGTTTCTATGTATAACATAATGCCGAAATTCATATTTAAAGGGGCTCTGTAAGACTTTCTGAACATGGTTAGGAAACACTGGCAAACAAGTCAAAACTCCCATGAGTGTGAAAGAAAAATACAATTATAAAGCATACAGCAGAATATTGGCATTTTATTTTCAAAAACAGCTTCAAATCACCGACTCTTCCCTTGAAAAATTGTATATTTGTGAGTAATAACTACATAATAAAGGGGTGTGGACATGGCCATTGTCCAATTACTCTGGCTGATTACAAAAGAGACTTGGTAATACAGTAGAACCTCATTATAATGAACCCGGATATAACGAACTATCGGATATAACGAAGCAATCGCAATTCCCCTTGAATTTCCTATAGATGAAATTGGTATTGGTTATAACGAACTAATGGTTATAACGAAGTAATTACCACTCCCCCTTCAACTTCGTTATAACGAGGTTTTACTGTAGTATTCTTTTTAGTGCAGGAGTTCAATGAAATTTTAAAAATATGCCTCTCCTCAAAAACACTGAAAAAGTAACTAGTACTATACTCCAGTCTAGATCAATGGTCACAATTTCAGCAGCACCAAAGAACCACGTAGTTCCATACTTTTATGTTAATCCAAGACATTAAACAGTCAGACACGAGAATAAATATGGGATGTTAAAATAATACACACAGTTATCCCTGGTCATCACAAAAGTGCTTTAGTCAAAATATTTCTTTACACTACTTCTTCTGGCCCCAATCCAAACACATGCATTTTAACCCACATTACCTGAAGTGTATCAGTAGCTTGCTCCATTTAGAGCAAACTAGTGAGGCACGGCCGGGCGACCTTGAGGTGCTGACCTTTTCCATTGCTCTCACGAGCACGCACAGCACGCACCACTTCAAACCGAATGCACACCGACGCAACCGCTTTTCCTCCTTGCTATGCCCATGTTTCAGGGTGTGGAGCCAGTGAGCGCAGTGACAAATAGTGTCATGGAATTGGCAAACGCACTACTCTGCGCAATGTGCACTGTGCTAGTGCTACTTCAAGGCCACTCAAACAAATGAAGCTTCTTTGTGTTGAAGTGCGTCAGCCATGTCGCTGGTTCTCCAGCCCTGCCATCCACATTCAGTTGTGGTTGAGCCAGGTTGAAGGCCGACAGCGCATGTAGGGATTTGTGCTCGACTACTGTGGGCCGTGCGGTAGTGCATTGTTGAAGTGCATACCCTACGTGTGCTTCTGTGATCAACTGTTTGAAATAGCTCCACCAGCCTCCGCACGAAAATTTCAGACTTTAGAACAGGAAGTTCTGCTGATAAGAGGTGAAGGAAGCTGGCGAGCAGCAGTGCCCAACTATGATGACAGACTTCCAGCAATCTTTATAAGGTAGTGCACAGAAACATTGGAAAAGAAGTGGAAGGCGACTTTGACTAATCCCACTGTTGCACAGGCACTTTTTAATCGCAATTAGGCCATATCGGGTTCAAGACGACCATGATCTGCTCATTGCGATTTCGATAACACTGCAATCTTTATCCAGGTTGTGTCGGTTCCGAATGCAATCTGGATCTGTTTGGACTGTGTAGCAGCGATCTGTGACTGTTAATGGAGCTCAAGGAAACTCATCGGGATCAGCGATGATTGCGATTAGAAGTGTTCAGATCACACCAATATCATTTGCATCGCCCGAAACTGCTGTTCCTGATGTCGCTCCAGCTAAGGATGCAGAAGTGACAATTCACATTTTGCGTAGCTGTCTTTTTTACAGCTAAATGAAGATTTGTTCCCCTTCTTTGGAACTGTAGCGCAACATCAGCACGATCTTTTAAGCTTTCAGTGAGCGATCACTTATATTGAATTCCCACATATAACGAATTTTTTCACTGCCTCGTTGACTTTGTTACAACCAGAAACTACTGTATGGTCAAACCTTGATGCAATGAACCTAAATTTAATTAACTACTTTAGCTCCAATGAATACTGTGCATCTTTTTTTTTTCAGAACTTAGTGAAGCAATATGGCAGTTTTGATAAAGGGACATGCCACTCAAAGAAATTCTTTAAATATACAACCTAAAGCAATGAAACTCCAGTTATTAATGAAACAGTTTCTCACGTTTATTTCAAATACGTGTCTAACAGCTTTATAGTCAGTTGCAAAGTTTTTGTATAATGTCCACATGTAAAACATAGTTCTTTTGCCCTCACTTCTACTATCACTGAAGTTAAATAATTATGGCCGATTAACAGCTCATGTTCTTCCAGAGCAACTGTCGAGTGCAAAAAAAACCTACTACAAAGTGAATATAAAATATCTAAATAACCAAGAAAAACTAGAACCAGGAGAGTCTCAAAATGTTTACACCCCACTAATTGGTTACTTGAAATTTGTAATATAAACATATATGTGATATTGAATCTCAAAGGAGATAAAGGCACTCCTCAATTAAAGCATGGGAAAAATTTCATACTATGCCGAGCACCAGAACAAGCAAAAAAGGAGACAACAAAACTAAAGACTTTCCCAGGCACTGCATTTTCAGACTCTAAAAACTAAGTAATAACTCTAGCTCAGCATGTCAGCATCACAATGTAGTTCGAGATCATATACACAATGTGAAGAAATCTTGTTGCCAAACAAGAAGCATAGGAGAGGAGGGCCCACTGTACAGAAAATACACTGCACAGTATCTGCTTCTTGGGAAAGCTGGTACTCGCTGAGCGGCACGATGATGTAGCACTAAAAACACAAAAAAATGTTTATACAGCTGAGACTTAAAGTCGGCTATATCAGCAAATTACATTAATAAATGAAAACTCTGCTTGTTACACTATGTACTGTCACCAAAGGATTCTTCTTTACATAGAAATGTCCTGAGAACATTCAAATAACAGCAGCAAGAAAAGGAAGCTAATTTCAATAACGTGTAAAAAAATTTGTTGCACCAGGAATCGCACCATGACTTGATAATGAGCCATTGCAGCACTCATCATGGCAGCTATACATCGCATTTAAATCCTAAAGAAGCCCAGATACAACACACTGTGGTAAAAAGTGATAAGCAAAGCTATGGAGCTTGTTATCAAAGCCTCAGGTGTTTCCCAGATCCTGAAAAGGGGGCAACCGAACTGCCAGCTATCGAGAGAAAAGTTGATAGCTAGCAGTTCCAGAACGAAGCAGTGATGAATTTTTTTCTCGCCAATCAGGACAGCTAGGAAGATAAAAGCCTTGTCGGCAACATTGTTTCCTGAATGATCGTGATCTCTTGCAAGATTTAAAAAAAAAAAGAAAAGGAGTGACCTTAATTTAAGGTCCGGCGGTCCCATGCCGCCCATTTCCCACAACAGTGGGTGACCTCCCAACCGAGCGTACAGTACCGTCCAAGTGCCAAGCACCACGCGGAAGCACGCTTGTCCCTATTTTACCGGTAGGTACCTGGCGGCAGTGGCGGATGCCTCCCTGCCTACCAAGGCAGACGCTCAACTATTTCACCAAGGCCGTGGTGGGTAAGGTGTGCCCAGGGGACCTGCCACGTCCTTATGGGGCCACCTTTCGAGATAAGTACACGTAAACCGAGCACCCGGTGTGTGCTCCTCTACCCGTTTTTAAACGGGTGGGTGTCTGGCCGGCAATGGGATTTGAACCCGGTACCTACCACATCGCAAGCGGACGCTCTACCATTGCGCCACAGGTGCGGTTCTTGTTAGTGTATACTTTAGCCTTTTTTGTGTGCCTTGTATACTGGGGGCTCAGGCGCTTCTCAAGCGAATTGATTTTCACTTTTTGCCTGAGCATTCCCGCATTATGATGATGAAAATAAATTTCAACTTCGACTTCACCTTCAAATGAGAGCTTGCTTTGTATAGTACTACCACTTCTATGGTTACACATGCTCGTCACTTGGCAATAACAAAACGGGCACTGGACCACAACAGAGGTGACACGAAATGCGGAACTGTGTCGGCTGTGCAGGGTGCAATGCACGCAGCACAACATGCGAGGCTGTTTGCATAGTTCACGTGCGTGCCGTCCGCTTCCCCTGCTCTTGCAGCGAGTGTCCAGATTCCCCCTTCCCCCCTCCCATCTGCAGGCAGTCACAGGGTGCACAATCTGAAAAATGCATTTGCGAAAACCACCACATGCAACTCGCCCGCCTGACCACTGGCACCAGCAGAACTTTCAATTTATTGGCTTGGTCTTCCCCTGCGGCAACAGTGAAACTTAGTTGCATTGAAATTGTGGATAAGCGTGCTTCATTGTATGGAGGTAAAAAAATTCAGGGCATTCTATGGTCATGTCGTAAAATGGCAAGTGAATACTTCGTTATATAGAGAACTTCATTACACCAAGCTTTGTCGTATCTAGGTCTAATTGTAGTTTTCAGCATTACATTATAGTGTCATTCTGCATCTTGAGAAAAGCGCATTTTAAATGCAGAGTTCAAAGTATGTTTATGTGGCAAATACATGCTTTTTAAAATTATTTCTTGATTCATGGGAGTGGACCTATTTGTGGATTAAAGTTTTCTCTCTCTCTCTCTCTCTCTCATGGGAGTTTGGCAACCGGCATATCGAGAGGCCTTGGTTAATTCCTTACACAAATCACAATGGCAAACAGGTGCACTGTGTTGGCCAGGGAACCCTAAACAATATGCACCTTCTAGTTTTCAACAGCTACCTTGTGCTCCATTACACTAAATTTCAATCCACTTGCAGTTTAAATTCAACTTTAATGCCATGTGAAAGTGGAGAAAGTCAAGTGACATAAAAAGAAAGAATTAGAAACCTGTAACTTAAAAAAAAAAAAAGGAAAACTCAGATTTTTCGAGTAATATGCCCCACTAACAAGATCCTCATACGGTGAATACACGTACCCGACCTTTCTCACAAAGGAACGATAAGTTAAAGGAGTACTGACACGAATTTTTGACATTCTCGTATTGTTGCTGTAAATGAAAGCACCGGCGTGGAGAACCCCCCAAAACAGTGTCATGGTGCCCCGCAATGCAATGAATATATTTTTAATACGGCTCCCTTAAAAGCTGACTTTCGGTTTCGATTTCGAGGGGGCGGTTTCCTAGTGACGTATCAACATAGTCGGACGACATCTGAGTCACGTAGGGACAGCAATTCTTCATAGCGTCGCTGCAACTCTGTCGTCTTTGGTCAGTTACACCTGAGGCACGCAAACAACGGCAATTTCACGGTCGTCCAGTGACTCTGACAGCGATTTCGGCGATTTTTAAGAGCCCGTGTTCATACGTCATCGTAGTGTCCATTGCAATGGGGCTGGCTTGCTGTGCTGGGCGACGAAAACTTTAAAGCCAAATTAAAATATTTTGTACGTGTTTCCTGGCTTCTGTGTGCGGAATGCGTTAACAATACATGGCTAGGAAACGAAAAATGTATATTTTGCGCCGCCGCAAAATCGTGTCAGTACTCCTTTAACATTGGTCAGGGGGAACCGAGCTTTCGCAGGCGACCTTTCATGTTAGAACGTGAATGTATAACCTTGCTGTAAAATTTGTCGTGTGAAAAATAACTGCAGTGCAAAAGAGCAGCATTTTTGGAGTGCTGAGGGCAGCTGGCCTGTGTTTATGACTATGGTGCACAGGGATTGGAATTGACGGCAAAACGCACCATTCAGTTAAAGTAATGGAAAATGCCACAATCCCATCACTTTTTCTCACAACAAAGTTTACGCAGTTGACACCCGTTAACTCGAAATGCGGCCAACACTAGACTGTGCCTTTCTGTTGCAAAGGCAGGCCAAGCAGTGATCAGCACTCACTGTGCAAGTGTAATTACAGTGTGATGCTTGCCAGTAATTACACATACACATGACGGCTGCTGTTGACAACTGCACAAGTTATAGATCTGGGAGCTCACAATTCCATCACAACAAGCATCTTGATCTGTACCCTTGGCAGCGCATTTGTTACAGCCCCTTTGAATGAGTATTGCGTGCTTTTAATGTGGGAAAACCCCAACATGCTATGCCAGCGTTCACTACCAGCTGCTTGTGAATTCCATTTTATGTGCGCATCGCCTGCAGAGATGAAAGCAGCATCGCATCACAGTTACAACATTGGCACAACAAAATATGTGCAACATTTTTCACGCAGTAATGAGCAATTATAAGGGAACCTAACTGCATACACTCCCACAGACAATGCACACATAAATGTGGTACAGCAACTGCCCTGGCATGGTGTGAGCACAGCAGGTGACGCACTGCACACAATTGGCTGGGGGTGACCAAGTCTATACAACCAGGCAGCGCATTTCAGTGAAGTGGTGCCTCTTTTCTCTCAGCATCCGATTACTGTGCAAATGCACATGAATGAGTCATTCACTTTAGCAGCATTTCCTTGTCATCGTTTTAGAATGGCCCTTGGCATTGTCACCGTGGCCTCTCCGTGTAAGAGAAGTGAAATTCTTTTTCCACACTTTGAAATTTGTCGCACCTCTCACTACAAGGAGTTTCGTTACTTGAAGCTCTTCTTTGGCTGCCATACTTCATCATGGTACTAATCAGAAACAGCAGCACTCTAAGAACCTGTTACGGCATTTTGAAGTTGGGTATAGGGAGCGCAGTTTAATCAAATTCATAATACAGTCAAGTTTTATGCTGCAAGTATGACTACTTTATACCGAGAGCCTGCTGAAAATCTTGCAAAGACAATTACTGAGAAAATGATAATTTAGGCTTACATATGGAGTGGCACTTGAGAACACTCAGAAAGCCCACGTTAACAACAACGCCGCTTTTATAATCAACATATCAAGGCAAACGTAGGTCACATAATACAACTCTGGTGGTACATTCCAGTGAGTGCTAGTGCAGTGACACATGTCCTTAGTATAATTTCGTAGCTTATACAGTCAATGCCCAATTTTTTAGGTATGTAGGAACCCTAATATTGATATATTATCAAGTGCATGCCTTTTTAACGGCGCTAAATTGATTGAAATTGGCCAGGGCATTTTCGAAACGGCTCTGGAGGCTTGTCAGTACACTTGTAGTGTCTCGTTGCTGAGACAGTAAACAGCCATGAATACTTGTATTTTCTGGGAAGGGTACCTAATACACACTGACTACATCTCTTAGTCTCTTAACGAGCACTACTGATGCCAACAAAGAAATAATTTGTCCAGGATTACGATGCACTGCTGGTGCTAAAGAAAAGCAGAGAACAGCTGACTGACGATCACAGGCAGGTATCATACTTCAAGCACGCTCCCAACCTCGCACCATGCCACAAAACAACAGCTTACGTCTACCAGCTCGCACAAGTGACATGGCTTGTACCATTGGACATGCTCACTCGCTGCTGCATTACAATCCATGTCTTCATATAGTACTCCACTTGCCTTTTCAAGGACAGTCATTGGCACGTCAGACTGTGAACCTATGTTTTCAGATTCCTCAGTGAGTTCCACGGGAACCAGTGTTTCCCCAGGTGGCAGTGCAGACAGTGTAGCAGCACTAGCAGTAATCCGACAACCCTGCAACAACAAACATGTGCTGTTTGTAAACACATGCTAAGGTGCCGCTGAAAGAATACACATGTGTAAAACTCATGCAGTAATAATTGATAGGGTGTTACATGCCAAACCAACGATATGATCATGAAGCTTACCATATTGGAGGGCTCTGGGAAATTTTACCACCCGAGTTTTTTTAGCATGCACTGAGAATGAACAGTACATGGGCCTCTGCCATTTTGTGTCCATTAAAAATGCGACCGCCCATGGCCAACATTGAACCTGCATCTATTGGGTCGGCGGTCAAGCACGATAACCATTAGACCACCGCAGTGGACAGTGCTAATGTCTATCAGAAACCATGCAGCTTATCTTTCACGTTGAAGCAACACTGTATGCTGCTCAAAACTGCTTCCCGAAAGTAACCTGCCGTTCCTCAATACAACAGCAATTTGTATTCCAATAATGAACAAAAAACAGGGAAATAGGAAAAGAATATGTCAAAGTGCACATAAATAAGAAGGCTAACAATAAAAAGCATTACTGTAAGAAATTCCTTCTCAATGTATGAGGCAAGAAACGAAAGGGTTGGTAGTTGGGTAATAAAACCAGCAGAGTAGAAAAACCATATTTTTAGAAAAAGTTGGAAAAATAAAGGAGAAGATTATCTGAGAACAGCGGCTTTTAATTTCTACAGGCTGACAGTGATGGGAAAGACCAAGAGTGTTCTGGAGCAGATTGTGTAAAAGAAACAATGACAATTTGTTTCTGACAATGATAATTTTTAACCTCAACATAAGGAAACACATTTATCTGTTATTTCAATAAACTGAAGTTTCACTTGTGGCACAAAGGAAGACTGAGGCCATCAAATTATATTGTGGGTGTCAGGGGCCGAATGCACATAGGCTTTATAACGAACACAGCTTTTCAAACAGCACCATGACAGAGTAATCACCGGCACTCTTGGGAGACAACTGTGAAATGTATTCTCAGTTATCTTGCAAGCAAACTGAGGGTAAAAGGACAATGTCTCACAGACAAGAGTAGTACCTTGTAAGCGATTTCCATATGCAAGAAATAGGATGGTGGAACTTGTTTTGTACACGTCTAGGACTAAAACTGTGTGCTTTTCGCAAAACAGCTAATGTGTTGGCAGCAAACTAAGCTGTCGTGATGCCCTACTTCTGTGTGCCATACCACCAGTACGAATGAGCAGACATACTAGCATCACTCCTAAAGAGAGCCTTCCAAAACTGTCGTGACGCCCTACTTCTGCGTGCCCTACCACCCGTACAAATGAGCAGAGACACTACGCAGCACTCCTAAAGGGAGCCTTCCAGAGCCATATATAGTAAGTTTTACAACTGCACGACCCAGCAAAAATGAGATATTGCCTAAGTTCACACACCTATGAACCACAGCAGCGACAAAACTCCATCATAAATTAGTCACAAACACAAAACGTATTTTATTAACTGAGTGACCATTTAGGGTTGAGAAAGGCAGGAGACACAATGGTACTCAAGCGACAACTTTTATTGGTTATGGTGCCCAAGGTTCTGCATGACTGCTAACCTACGCAATCTTGAAGGCCATGTTTCGGAGCAGTATTGGAGCACTTCCTCACACTTGCACTTCCTCAGAATGTGGCAGATTGGAGCAACTGTAGCAGCTTTCCCATCACTGGGTGAGCATGCAATCTCTACATTTCTCTATTTCTCTGCAGACATGTAAGGAAAACTTTTGTTTTCAACTTTCCCATGCATGCACACCACGCATGTGTTGACACTCAACAAGCCCTTGACCGAAACTGATAGTTGGTAGCTATAAACAAGGCAGGCTTGCTGGAAAATACAGAACCGTATTCCACATATTGTCAATCACTGCTACTGAAGGCAGCAATAACTTGAAGCACTGTATCTAATGGCAGCATGAGTTTTAATAAATACACAAGTGAAACAGAACACAGTTTTCAGACAAGCATGCACGATAGTTAAATGGGCCCTGCAACACTTTCCCAAGTGAACCTCAAGCGACATCAGTTAAGGAGCTCCTTGTCTCATGAATTGCCAGCCGCAAGAATTTATCAAATCCGCTAGGTATTAGAGGAGTTACAGTGCTCGGTTTGAAGGGAATTCTACCATTTGAGTGCATTCACTCTCCTTTCATTGTAACGAGCACACTGGAAGCCTCACAAAGGAGGGTGAGAAAGGGGCAAGAAGAAATGCTAGCATGCGTCATGGCTCTTCTCTTGTTCTTTGGATGTATTCTCACTTCAGCAGTGACAATCTTGTGGATAAAGTCACAGAGGGCATGTGGTGCCAACCCAGGGCATCTGCTCATGAGAATCAGCCAGTGGTAGTTCTCCAAATTATTTCGTAGTCTGTGCAAATTATGACGTTTTTTGTTGAAAGATGAGCAGGCACTTTCGAGCTCTACTTTGAAACCAAACAGAATTCCCTGCTGCACACAGTGCAATAGTATTTGGCTAACATGTTCACAGGAGCCCCTTCGATTGATCAGTTCTTTTGTTTTTTTTTTTTTGGCATGTTCAAACAGCAATGGCAGTGGTACTGCTGCTTGCAGAAGCATCTCAGTTTTAGGATGAGGCAGTGGACCAGACAGCTTGAATAGAATATTCCTGGCTACAAGGCTGAGCTAACTGCTCGTCAGCTCCTCTTGCCTCGCAGGAACCTCAATATAAATGTGACTGCAGTTGCCTCGCTACTGACCCCAGCAGCTTTTAACAACAAATAGCAGCAATAATGACAAGGGTTCTAATCAGTTTTAATTAGCTTTACCAAACATTTCAACATTGTGTACCGCATAGAAAAGGTCGGAAAATGTTGTGCACCTTGCCAATCTTTTCAGGAAAATGAAAATGTAATTCTCCTTTACTACCAGCATTTCATCATTGATACTTTAATAGCATCTGTACCTTACAAATGTGAATTTACTAATCACTGTGGTGTAGCTGTTGAGCAGAACTAGATTCATGAGATACATTTCAAGCTTTTCTTGGGCCCGCTTTATTTCCACTAAATGCTAACTGCATCCAAAGTTGCTGTAGTTGAGGGGACACCTAGACACTTGTGGCATGTACTTTTCTTTTTATGTAAACAAATAATGCAAGTAATTAGAAAACAGGCCAAATATTTGATAATGTTATGGTTGAAAGTTGGCTTAGCCTTATTTATAGGGGTGCACTAGGTTGTTGGCCAGGTCGAGGAAAGGTGGCGTCCATAAGCTATCCCATCTACCGTTCTTCTTGTCTTCTATTCTTGGCCGACTCATACCTTGATTGGCCAGCTCCTGCTCTAGCAGTATCACCAACTCAGCACAACTTAATTACTACCATCAGAATGTACGTGGTCTCCCACCAACAATGAAGAATGAGGTCAATAAAAGAAATTTTGCTATGAGGATTAAGTAAGAAGTTTAAGAAAAAAAATTTGCAAAATGACTTCAAGAGGCAATGAGGAAGCTGAATGCCTCAAAAGTAACATTTTATGGGAGTGGGCCTTGCAGCTTGCCATCTGGTCATTTTGCTACTAGACTAGTCAACAGGACACAGCCGGTGAATTGCAGACAATAAAACCTTAAATTCAGTGATAAGCACCATGGAATGCAGTGAGTAAATGTAAAGGGCAATAACCTACATTGTTTTAGTCAGATGTTAGCACAAATTTACAACGTCGAGCTCAGAGACATTGTTACAACATACCTGTGCTCGCATTATGAGGGTGCAGCGGTTGAATGCTAGATGGCAAGAACCACACTTGCGACATGGCAGCCGTGCGAGGAATGAGCGACGAGACAGGTGTCGTCGAAGGCTGCGCGAGGTTGCATAGGAGTCCGCACAAATGGGACACTCAAAGCTACTATCCTTGCTCTTCTGGCCCAAATCAGCAGGTCCATTTTCTTCATGCTTTGCGCAAACATATCTTGGGAGCGGGTCTGCTGACCATTCACGCAGAAAGTCGTCCAGTGTAACGTGAACACCACTCTCCAGAGATCCGTCTGAATCGACCACAGAAGGCAGATGCACTGTCCTCTGAAATTCAGTCAAATGGCAATTTGCAAGTGCACAGAAAAAGAAGATAATAGAGCAGGCACCAGCACACATACATTAATAAGTACAAAAGCTTTATCAAGCTTCCAAAATCTTGAAAAGTAAAAATGAAAACAGGCTTATAAATTTAGCATTTTTAAGTAGTCTTAAAGGAGTGTGGACACACTAAAATCTTATATTGTAATTTTATTATCTTTCATAAAAGGCCAGATGTTGGCGGCCATGACAACAGCCAGCATGCATGCGACTATGCTGCCAATAATTTAATTTTGAATAATTTATACGCATCATTTCACTACTTCAAAAATTGTGCCAGAAGAATGGACAACTCAGGAGTGATGACGCCGAAGAGTGTTGATCACATGGACTATTGAAGTGGTGGAGACAGCAACCCACAATTCCCTATAAGTCTTTCACAATTCCCAATAAGAACATGATTTTTATGAAAGGGAAAATTAGCATCCACCCGTCTGTAGCACAAGGCTACAAGGAAATCCATACGGATTTCTCAGAAGTGAAAGCTTCCTAGTTGCCGAAAAATTCGTCCTGGTCCGGGGATCGAACCCGGGACCAATGCCTGTCCGGGGCGCTCGCTCTACCAATTGAGCTAACCAGGAGACTAGCGATTGACAGCGCGAGGGCGAATCCATCGAGAACTCGAAGCACGTGGGCGTGAATATGGCAAGTGAGTTCTGCGGAAACCCGCAAGGTGGAGTAACGTTTTTATGAAAGGGAAAATTAGCATCCACCCGTCTGTAGCACAAGGCTACAAGGAAATCCATACGGATTTCTCAGAAGTGACCAGGACGAATTTTTCAGAAGTGACCAGGACGAATTTTTCAGAATACGGATTTCTCAGAAGTGACCCCGGACCAGGACGAATTTTTCGGCAACTAGGAAGCTTTCACTTCTGAGAAATCCGTATGGATTTCCTTGTAGCCTTGTGCTACAGACGGGTGGATGCTAATTTTCCCTTTCATAAAAACGTTACTCCACCTTGCGGGTTTCCGCAGAACTCACTTGCCAAAACATGATTTGTAGCAAAGTGTGTGAAAGTTTCCAAGTTTTAAACCAATTCCTAAGCCATTCACACCATGCAGCTTCGTAAAGTGTTGCTCCTTGCACTTCTACTTTGAATTTTTATACATGGAGTGCTACACACGCTCGCTGATATCATTCTCATCATCATTCTTTTCTACTCCTTTTAGACAAGGACTCTTACAAGGCACATCAAATTACATAAATGAAGTGTGCATGTGAATCATGTCTTATCTGCCTTGACACTGTCAAACCCAGTTCAGGTTTGCAGATAATGATGATACTTTCTTGCATTCCCTTGAATAGTTTCACGTTCAAAGAACCATAAACATATTTCTTTTTTCTTTGCTTACTACACTGTTGAAAGCTTTCTCTTCAGCAATGCTGTGCATTATTTGCTGTTACGACACTACTAAAACATGCCGCAAACTTCTTATCCTGAAATAGCCAGCAAAGGCCCTAGCTTTACTATTAAATAAGCAAATAAATAGCGGCCGATCGTCACAATTTTCCGACCATTACAGATTTTACTGGGGTAGTAGCTTCAGAATTCAACTGTCCGCGATGATCACGAGTTGTTTAGACGAAGCAGTTCTAATTCTGAATTCCGTTACATGAAGGCATTGTGAGAAGCAATGCAACGCAACAGGTGCGTCATTTGCGACTAACCTTGCACGCGACGTTACTCAGTCGAGCATTCGTTCTTGACGCAGTGGTAGGTTTCACGATGTTGTTATTTGTCTTGATTGCGTGCGGAACTGCATTCACTTTTTCCATAGCGTACGGCTGTTACAGGCTGATGGGTAGTGCCGATTCTACCCGAAATTCATTGGCGAGTTGTGATCGACGATTTATCACCGAATGCATTCACAACAGCTGGTGCATCGGGAGTGGCACAAATTGGAAAGGCTCGAGCCCGATCGGCAGACCAACAACAACACGATTCTCTTTCTTCGGCTGTGGAGGCTTCGCGCGAGATGCAGTGAAGGCGCGCAAGAGTGCCGCGTAACTACACTGATCGCGCAGTCGTCACGGCGCAAAACCCATTTCCGGGAAGAGCGTTTTCCCTGCTTCGAATAAGCACGAAAGTAACGAGGATCACTGCGCGCGTAAAACGCGGCAAAACTTCGCGCACTTCAAAATACGACCACGGATCAAGACCGCGCGAGCTGCCATGCGCGTTCCTCTATTGAAGGCCTTGCAAGTGTCCTCGATACGTTGCATTCCTTTGTAACGAGCCAGGTGGTGCAACTAGACGGCCGAATCGACCACTGAACGAACGTCAGTGCATTTGTGCGACTTACTCGGAACGTCAAATAATTTCAGAGATTTAATTTAAAAAGTTGCAAGTATGTACTTCATAGGATCCACGAGAAAACCGCGTAGAAATAAGCGACCAAGCCGGAGAACATCAACCAAGCCATTCATAAAACAAGACAAGCGTAGTCGCGCTGTCGTAAGCATTTTCCTCCTTTCCATTTTGTGCTACGAAAGCGCATGCGCACGTCGACTTCGGTCCCTTAGGCTTTTGCCTTATGTCTGCCTTTACTGGCCGCTGCTTTGCCCATTTCGCAATTCGTTGGTTTACGTTAGTACCGCGGTGCTGCCGGCTTCGAGGCAGCGCTAATGCTAGACCGGCCAACCACGCCGTAATCGCAGGTGCGGCTAACGCGAGGAAATTCCGGTGTTCCGCGTACTTTCGTGTCGTGTCGTTAAAAGGCATGAAATAAAAGAAGTCACCGAAAATATGACCGAACCTGTCCTTCCATTGTAGTTCCACCGGCGACTTCTCCAGAAACTGCGTTGGAGGACGGTAAGGAATTCTTCGTTTCTCCGGCACCCGGATGACTTGCTTCACGAGGCTAGATGCAGATCAAATCATGCGTTACTGTAGTGACGCTGGACTGGGCGGAACATTGACCAGGCATCATTCACCTTTTGCTGCTGTTGGCTTAGGTTGGCCCTCGTGTTCTGCTTCGCTTTCACGAGCCTGCATTACCAAATCAAAGTCAGGGAGCAACAACTTTTGAAAGGATGAGATGTGGGTCTACCTATTGCACTTCTCTGCGGTCTTTCTGCTCACAAAAGGGAAGACGGT
This sequence comes from Hyalomma asiaticum, assembly GCA_013339685.2. Classification (NCBI taxonomy): domain Eukaryota; kingdom Metazoa; phylum Arthropoda; class Arachnida; order Ixodida; family Ixodidae; genus Hyalomma; species Hyalomma asiaticum. The sequence continues at coordinate 125,250,933 of CM023482.1, read as the reverse complement.
AGGGATGTAGTTTGCTTCCCTCGGATCTTCTCCTTTAACGTTACCAACGAAGTGCCTCGAGCAGACCTTTGAGTTCTTTGATGGTGACCATACTCCGTCGACGTCTTTTCTGCGCAAATTGTGATAAGCCCTTAGCTCTTTCCTCGCTTGCGGCGACGCTCGTTACACGGCTCCGTGCTATGCCAGTGGAAACATTCCAAGGCTGTGTTTACATGTTTCAAGTGAAAGTGCTTACCTGGCTAGTCTAATGTTGTCAATCCACTTGGTCTTGCGTTGAATCTCGTGGGGTCTCGAGGGGAAGCCGAAAAAGCGCACTTTTTCGCCAGATTCATCGGTGCTTTGATAAGTGGCCGAGCATCCAAGTACGCAGCACCTCACGCGACTCCCCTGGGACATCGGCGTTGCAAACGCTCGGCAGAAAAGAACCGCCCAGTCAACGTGCCACGCGGTCACGCGCTCGGTCCCATAACGACGACTTCATGCTGCATGCAAGTGATCTCCTACGGAAAGTACCCACCCATGCCGCCAGACTGCGCGATCGTCGCCTTCGTGCGTGCGCGCTTTGTTTATTCATTACCAACCTCCGAGCTGCGCAAGTCGCTTAGATGACCTCTGAGGACGTTTAATAGCGGCGGCCTCCACAATGATAGCATTTACCCCTTACGAGCGACATAACTAGTGTTTGTGGAATTAGGGACCGTCCGAATTTGGGGTCAGCAATGTAAATCACCGTGCCCGGTCTGTGGGGATGATTGCGTTATTTTCTTTTTGCGGTTGACCTCACACAGGATATGGCTGATATGGCTCCCGCCAACGCTGAAACAGCCGTGCCCGAGCTTACAGAGGAGCAAAAGAAGGCAATAGCTGAAAAACGAGAGCGTGCCATTCAAATAAGAAAAGCCAAGTTGGCATTGAGAAGCATTACTGAAAGGTAAGACATTTTTTTTTGTTTTTTCATTGCAATATACAGCACATACTGGTGATTTCATGTATCATGTTAAACAGTATTCCTGTATCACTTATTCTGCCTTGATTATGCTACCTAAACATTGCTCATTACCACAACTGTGGTTATGAGCAATGTGTCCCAGGGAACTGTGATTCCTTAAAATTGTGGTGCCCCAACATTGCTTGTTACCATGGCAAAAATATGTGAAAAAAAGCTAACAATCTCTAAAATGAAAACTGTAGCAGCAGTCACTGTAGTGACAGTCTTTGCCTTGCTACACCACTTAAAATTACAACAGTGCAAGAAGTTCTGCTTTTGACTTACAGTAATTTGTGCACATTTTCTTTTAAGTACCTGCTGTAATATGCTGCAACATAGTTGATTTATTGCTACTAGTGACCTCGGGTATAGGCCATGAGATGATCTAGACATTCCATGCCTTTTAGTTACCTACTACTGCATGATGTTTAGGCATGCATAACTGTTATATGCCGATGATTATTGTGTGTCATCAGGAGTTGTGCATATGGATGTATGACATGTCTTCAAGCACCAGCTCGTACATATGTTCCACCATTTTTCCCCCCGCTTTATGGCGACCACATGCAGACACAAATGGTACTCAAAAGGTTTATGTACTGATAGTGGATAGTCATAAGAAATCTTAAGTGCTCTATGTACCATAGTTTGTTTATCATTTGAAAATTAAACCTTACAGTCTATTGCCTTTGTTTTCTGATTTGTTTGACACATCTCTCTCATGTGCACCAGCCCTTGTGACAGCTTTCCATTTTCCTTACAGCACAGGTAGCTCTCCAACAAAGCAGCAGCGAGTTGTTGACACAGGTGGTGGCTTTCTACTCGATGATGGCACCCCGAGTTCACAAACGGTTCCGGTACCGACAACAGTGGAGATGCCCTCGGAGCACTCTACATGTGATGCCTGCGGCAGGCAGTTCTTGATGTCCTTTCTCCTAGAAAAGTTTGGCTTGGAAATATGTGATAAATGCAGGTAATGCCGGTTCTAGAAAACAGAACGTTGCATGCTCTGCTGTCTCACAACATAAAGTTTTAGATACGAGCAGGAGTCGTGCACATTATAGCTTGCCATCATTGTGTGCGATTAACGAAAACACTGTGAGCTTGTGGATGATGAGAAACAGGTTTGTATTTGGTTGAACTGGTGAATAATCAGCCATTTAATAAGAGCTTTTACAATAATAAAAGTGAATTTATTACTGTCAAGTGATGATCAAGCAGAAAATCACTTTGTTTTGAGACTGGCACCAGCTGAAGCATCAGCATACATATCTCCGCATGTATTAGAAGGAATAAGTGTTGCAAATGTAGCATATTGACTAGCAAAATTTGGATGCTGGTGTCCAGTTCATAAATGAAGTTGTTGAGGTGTAACAAACATGTACATCATAAATGCCTCATTGCAAGAGTAAAAAAATAGGTGGGAAACTTCATTGTAAATATTTTAGAAAATGCAAACTGGACAAAATATGACATACATATAATGTCAATATCATCTGCATCTGTGACAGTTTTCTAGTTCAAGTTCATAGTAATGGGAAAGACAAAGTTGTTATGGCAGTCAGAGAGGCAAAGTGACAGGGGCTTGAATGATGAGAAAATTAGATTTCTCTAATAAGCTCATTCACTGTACAAGTGTGGTGCACTGCTGTGTATGTAACCATTTCAAGCTCAAAGTTAACTTTTGCATAGTCATAAGCCTGCAACTTACAGGTGCCAATATTATTGAATTGCTTGTGCTACTTCCGCTATGCCATTACTGAGTATGATACACTCGATGCAAAGATGCTGGTACATAACAGCAGCTTGTGTGTCTTTTTACATGCAGCTGTCTTTTACATGGAAACAATGCACCTTAATGTGACTGCCAGTGCAAGTACATACGAGTACTATAATTTCTTGCTCCAGCGACTTATTGTTACCTGTAGGCTGCACAGTTTCCTACAGTTGCTGCTACTGGTTTACTCCAGGGGTAGGTTGCCGGTAGGGGGGTCTCACCTAAACTTCCACCTAGAATTTGTTGCAGTATTATATATGATACACATACATTGAGACATGGACACTTCTTTTTAAATTTAAATGTGAGAACATGGGATGAACACTTTCAGATGATGTTTCTAGACAATTTCCTTTTGCATTAAAAATCCTAGCTGAGCCACTGGTTGCTGCATGTCCATGCTGTCAATATTTGTTACATCTTCAACGTGCTTCCTTATTATAATAGAAATTTTAGCTGCTTTTCTCAAAACATTGTGGTAATAACCATGAGATATGGTTATATTTTACTATGCTACTTACTATGCACTTACCAGTGGCTGAACCATGGAGCTGTGAATGTTCCTACCTTGTATAGGACACTCCTAAATCTGTTCCTAAATTCTGTGTTCCTTAACATTCCTCCACTCTGCGTTTCAGCAGAGGGCATTGTCCTTGACTGGATCAGTCACTGAAATTTACAAACATACATCAGCGACTCAGCACCTGTGATTCTGTCATTATTTTAGCACCTTGAAGTAAAGGCAGTAATAGACCTCTAATTTATGAGTAAAGCTTTTTTTTAAGATCTCATAAATGTAACAGTTTCATGTAGCTCAATATTTATAAATTAATTTGTCTGCTTGAGATGCTCAAATTTGCAGAGCTGTAATATTTTCCGTGCAAGTTATTTATTACAGTGGTTGCTTTTTTTTTCTGTGTATATATATATATATATATATATATATATATATATATATATATATATATATATATATATATATATATATATATATATATATATATATATATATATATATATATATAAAAGCTTTATCAATGGTTCATTAAGTTGTTTCTAACAAAGTAAATGAGCCCCTGACTCCTTCCCTTTCATTGTTATGATGGTTTGCATTTGAAGTCTCAAGCTCATGGAACATTTCAACTTTTGCAGGGACAAGGAGGACAAGCACAAGCTCGTCACTCGGACAGACTGCAAGAATGAATACATGCTCAAGGACTGCGACCTTGATATGCGGGAACCACCACTGAAGTACATTCTCAAGCCTAACCCACACCATGCTCATGGCAACATGAAGCTCTATCTGAAGTGCCAGGTAATATTAGCACAACTTGCTCCAAGTGCGTGAGAGTAAAAATTTGTGTTTTAGTTAAATTATCACCAGAAGGTTATGATGGCAAAAAAAAGGGGGGGTGGGGGGGCACGTTCGTTTCTCTCAAGTGGAAATTCACAGTACAACAGTCAGACTCTGTGCTGGACATATGCCCACGTTGCAGAGCACTTTCATTCATTGAGGGGGTTTTTACATGCCAAAACCAGCTATGATTATGAGGCATGCCCCGTAGTGAAGAGCTCTGGAGTAATTTTGCCTGCACCCAAATACAGTCTAATATCATTACAACAGACCTTGATAGTGAAGAAGACTTTCGTATGTTGTAAAAGGAGTATGTGGAGTACAAGTACTGGTTATGAGAGACTTTTACATGTACACCGAATGAGTCCGTTATGACGAGAGTGAGTTATAAGTCACAGACATGGTTGGAGAAGGGATCTATTCCTCTCTTAACGTTTCTGGCAGAAGCTTGTCAGCTTTAACTGTGTTCAGTGAACAGTTTGGACATTATGCGTGTCTCCATCATTACAAGGCTGTTGACCTTATCTGCCACCATCGTACCTCACCGTGTTGACCCAAGGGGAGCTGTCAAGCAATGTTTAAAGTTGGAAGCTGTTGAATTTTGTATGTCCACTGTACATAAGTCTGCTGTGAAGGAGTGCTGACCAGCTAGCTGGCCTTGTAATTTAGTCCTTTATGTCCAATGTATCAGAATCCATTGTGAAAGAAGTTAATCAATGGTAGGAGATAGGAAGCTCAGCACAGCGCTGCAGTTTGGAATGTCTGTTGTAAGCAGATCTGTTGTAATGAGGTTATACTGTATAAGCACATGGGTGTTTTTTGCATTTTGCTCCCATCCAAGTGCAGCTGTTGTGGCTGGGATTCGGTCCCACGACCTTGAGCTTTGCAAGCCAGCACTTAGCCACTAAGCTACCATGGTGTGTTGCATGAGCACATTCAGGCTACTCATTTCTGCAGTTAATGATATCAATGACCATCAGTATTGCCCATGCACCATTCATATGATAGACATAGCTGCTATAACAAAGATGAAAGCTAAGGAAGTTCGTCAACAATTGCTGTAACATATCTTGTCCACAAACAGACAGAAAGCATTCCTCTGTTTCACATTGCTCTTGGATTAGAATCATGTTTAGCTCTAGCTGAGTTGTTTCTTTAATATGCAAATACGAGCGCTCATCCTTGAATTTTCTTTTCTCCATTCATGTCCACGTTGTGCTCTTAAAATGAACAGCTGCTTTAGCTTAGTTTTCTAGACAACGTTAGAGATGTGAGGTGCGTTACAAGTTATATTCATGTGTTGCTTATATACCCTCAGTGGTATTTTAATCCCATTAAGTTTATATGGCCGTATTATAAAAAAAATATGGTTTGTACTAAACATTTGTTCTTTGCACGTGTAAAGTGAAAATACTTTGTGAGGGCTAAATACAATAAAGTCAAGAGTGATATTATAGTTCAGGTAGGTATGCTCTTAATGAGGAATGTTGTTTTCTTGCCAGTAATGACTGTCTTATGTTCGTTCCTCTTCACATGTTAATTATATTAAAAACTCACACTCTCCACATTTTTAGCACAGAGCTTGTGTTACACTATAGTTGCATGATGTTGGCTGTATGTAGTAATAAACATCATTCTTGTTTTAGCATGTACTTAGCCTTGGTTGCGGGCATAACAATAGAAATCGTGTTAAAGGCAAACACGTCATAAAATTGTATTACATTACAGTTCTCAAAGCTCTCACCATTTGTATCTGCTGAAGGATCACTTAGCCGTTAGAAATGGGAGGTATATTGATTTATAATCATAAATCAACATACCTCCTCATCCACAGCTTCCACTGCTTGTGGAATGAGACACACGGTATTTGTGCAACATCCACATCACATGTCAGTGGCACATTTTTCTATCCATGGACGTCATGATTGCTGCGACAGAATAGAAAAGCTACGCTATGCAGATGTGCTCCAAGGTCAAGTTAGTATTTATATACTCCTAAGGGCAAGATGGATAAGAGTTGATAAGAAGACTGAGAGAAAATGGCTACAGCCACGGGAACCCAGCTGAAAATGAAGCAAGGAAAGGCACAAGGGAAATTGACTGCCATCATCAACTAGAGCATAAAAGAATAAAATGACAACTAGTGGCTGGTGCACACCTTTAACATTACCCTTTCGATGCTGCACCATAGAATAGCTGTCCTCCCAAGCACTTTCTGGGCTATTTGTACTTTTAGCCATTGCCATTTACAGGCAGCAGACGTAGAACATAGTCAGCCATAGGCAGTGTGTAGCATGTGAAGCAAACACTGCAGTGGTCAACGTAGCTTAGTGTGTTACCTCATGCCACCAAGGCTACCAAAGTTTAAGGGCTTGCTTCACAGGGAGAGAGAGAAAAAAAAGAGAAAAAGAAGGTAAGGCTGCATGATAAATTGCACACTTTTAAGAAAATCCCTCTCTTCTGTTGCCACTGTATGGCAAGAAATTTTAACCAAGAAATTTCATAGTATGTAATTGTTCCAAGAGAAAGGACACAAGGCATACTTGTAACTCAGCAATAAGTATTACTTGTTGGCCAAGCTGTAGACATTGGAAAGGCTGTGAAATAAAAATGCATACCGCTTTGATTGTTAAAATGTGGAAGAAAAGAAAAAAAATCTCGGCAGGTGTTGCACTTTTGTAACACAAGAAGGTTAAAGCCGGGCTGCACATCGGTAATGCAGTTCTCTACAGTCGCAGCGGTGCGAGCTTTGTCAACACCAGTGAGTAGTGTCTGTCCTCCATATCTGTGACTCTTCTCGCCTTGCAGAGCGCGGTGGCTGGCTGTAATGCCTTGTACGCAGCTCTGCACACATTGAGAGGGAACTTCACCATATTATATTGCTATTTTCTAGTAGTACTGATAGTCCTGTAGTAGCCTAGGTGGTTCAGTTTGCTCAGAAACTTGCCAATAAATTTATATAATTGGATGAACAGTGTGCTCAAACTGAAACCAAAATGGACAGAGGCTTCGTGCATTGTATTGTCACGTCACAACCGCACTTGTCAATATGCAATGACATCACAGTCTCACCGCCACCAGAAGTATGGAGATGGTGTCATCAGAAAAATGAAAGTGCCGAGGTCATCCAACGATGTACTGAATTATGCAAGCTTTTCTGAACTTTGCAGCGTCGATTTGAGCGCTGAAGTATTACCTTCTTGCTTTTGACCACCCACCTGCTCAAGTAGGCCGCAATGCAGGTAATGACGTCAAAAAAATCTGCTAGAAACTCCTAAAATTCACTTTTAGGAAAACTAATTGAGTTGCAACCACCTTGCTTGGCATATGTTATTACAGTGCCAAGGAGAACATATACAGTAGAATCTCGATGATACGAATTTGTAGGGAGCACGTAAAATATTCGTATCATCCCGAATTCGTATCAGCCAAAACAAGTTAAAGCTGATCATGAAGATGAACAAGAGCTTCATTGGGGTCAACTACTTCTTGCTGAAAAAGTCCATGATGTTCTTTTGAACTTTTTTTAACTTCGCTGTCCCTCAAGAAAGCCGCCTGAAAGGAATAAAACCGTGCTGCGGTTTCTTCACTCACGCTGCCGGTGCTTACGTTGCGACGCAGTACATCAAGGGCGTCAAGGTTTTCCGACATTGACGGTAGGAGATCACACTCACCGGCATCTTCACCATCACTCTCAGACTCATTACTCTTTGCCTCGTCGACCAATTCAAGGATGGATCGCAGCCCACAGGTCGCTACATTGTCGTCCGCGGTAGGAAGTCTCGCGCCGAAGCTCGAGTTTCAAGGTTCTCCCAACCCCCAATGTGCAAATCGTCGTCAGGCTCTTGGTTTTCTTCTGTTGGAGCTGCATCCGATTCCGCAAAAAATCCACACTTGCGAAAGCAGTTCACGATCGTGTCCTGGGTCACATTATCCCAGGACATGGCCAAGAAGTGTAACGTGTCAAGAAGGCTAAACCACAAGTTTTCATCCTTGTGCTCAATTTTCGCCACGAGCCTCCGCGCAAGCAATCCCTTCAAATGGTGCTTCACATTTCGGATTAATCCCGCATCCAGCGGCTGTAGACGGCTCGTGGTGTTTGCGGGCAGGAACCTTACGGCGACATTGCTGAAGTTGCAGTCTTTGGGATGGGCCGAACACTGGTCAACGAAAAGCAAAATTTTTCTGTTTTTCGCTGGCATTTTCCAGTCCAAAGTCGCAAGGAACTCGCGGAAAAAATCTGCAGTCAAAAATCTGAGTCAGTCGCTCGCGTGAAGTGGTCATTTTGAGCGTTCGTATCATCCACAATGGCTGGAGAAACTGTTCGTATAACACCGAATGACGGCGCATTTTATACAACATAGTCCGTCCAAAACAACATTAAAATTCGCATCATCGCGAAATTCGCATCAACCGTAATCGTATCATCGAGATTCTACTGTATATTGAAGATTTCATTGAGGTCAGTGGGCACCGAAAGATCACCGCAGGTGGTCTTTAAAGCAACACATTTTGGACGTAGTCAGGAAACAGTGCCACTTAGTTGTGGAGGCTCCTATGACTATGTGAGCAGAATACCACTGCACTACACACGCCAGGGAATTCGCGATTCGGTTTCAAACACAGCTGGAAAGTGCCCACACTTCTTTCAACAAATTAAGTCACTGGGGGCACTGACTATGTTGCTTGATTTTTTTTCGTTGCCTTTTAAACAATATGGGCACATTTTCTCTAGCTTGTTGAATTTAAAATGAACAGATTATCTTTTCACGATCGTGAAATCAGCCAATGCTATTTCTGCCTCAAATGACCAACATCTCCGCTGTAGAACACATTGTTTATGCGCGCTCTGTTCTGCTGTAACCTTGTGCTGTGACTTTGCAGGTTGAAGAGAGGGCAATAGTGGTCTGGGGATCCCTGGAAGCCTTAGATGAGCAGCTAGAGAAAAGGGATGAAGAGAGGTCCAAGAGGAAGCGAAAGGCATTTAATAAACGTGTCAAAGGTTCGTAACATGTTACCATTCTTGGAAGCCTTGTCTCCGACTTGTTGCATACTCAAACTTTTCTGCCTTTGTTCGCCCCCTGCGTTGTGTAGTTCTGAGCTTGTTCTATGTCTGTTTACATGAAAAACATAAAAGAGCACAGACTAGGCAGAGGGACACACATTTCAGCCCTTGAAGGGCTCTATCTGTTTTAAATGTGAAGTGTTTTAGGCTGTCGTAATGCGTGCACGTTTCATAAAACTATCATCATTATTTCATGCCCCTAAGAGTGCGCGTGCACCTTTTCTATGCAATGGCCAATTTGCGGCATTCGCACACGTGCTTCTTTCTTCTCTTGCACACATGACCTCAGCCTACTACCACACTGACAAAACTACGGCTGGCAGGTGCATGTGTTCAAGCGCAAGGAAAAGAAGACAAAGACAGTGTGCATCTATTTGTCCTCCCGTGCAGAGCATTTCGCAAAGCTATATGTGTTTGTGCATAGGTTCATGCCACGAAAGCATGCGTCCTTTCATGGTGTGAAGCTATGCACAAACGCATGGTGTAGTATAGCAAAGGGGCGGGACGACTTCAAGTCGAGGCGATGCCTGCCACCGCCTGTGAATTAACGCAAACATCTTTACACTGATCTCGGTGTGAAACTTTGAGAAGCGTTTGCTGGGCCTCACAGCGCTTTACAAGGTGTTTCTCAAAGCCTCGGACCATGACGAAATGCGGGTGTACCAGAGACAAACCTGCACCATCACAGCCTCAACGCTTCGTTAGCCTTGGGCCACTAGTGCAAGTTTCACTCATTTTTTATGGATGGCTACCATGACGATGCAACTTTTCAAGTGATATTTCCTAACAGTTCGAATGCACGAAGACAGTGCTTGAATTTGCATCAATAAAAGCAAGAAAAGCTAGAATGGTAGGTTCACTGTTGGCCTCAAGTTTTCAGGGATGGTTTGTGAGGTGCTTATTCCCAGAGGTATTTTAGCGACATGACAGATGAATTCCGTGGTGTGTGTGTGTGTGTATATATATATATATTTATATATATATATATATATATATGTGTGTGTGTGTGTGTGTGTGTGTGTGTGTGTGTGTGTGTGTGTGTGTGAGAGAAGCTAGGGGAGCTGACGGTCCTCATATTTGTCAGACTGATTGTGAAAGATGCAGGCTAGGGGATGTATACTATCCAGTGATGTCTCAACTTCATTCATGTCTCGGCTGCACTGAAACATGTGAGGAATCTTGCAGATGGCATTAAATGAAATGTATCATGGTGGCCACATAACTTTTTCGTCCTTCTGCTGAGCACTAGGTCACGAGTTCGATTCTAGGCCTTGTTATTGACGCTGTTAAGCTAGACGGACTGCCTTTTTTGTCTCTTGGTAAACTAGCCTAAACGCTTCCACAAGTTCATCCCTTAGAGCCAAACATGCTGCTGTGACACAAAGAGCACTCCGGATTATCTGAAACTGATAGCTCCTATTTTTATTGATACAAACACCGAAAGATGTGTCATATGCATGATCACTTCTTTGAGATATTTGCCTCCATTTATCAGTTCTGAAAAAATGATTTCTCACCGCTGGTCAGTGGTCATTCACACTGACACAGACCAGGTTTGCAGGTGCTATTGCTGGCCTCTAAAGTGTAAAGTACGAAATTTGTGGATATGGGTGCACTCTTCGGTAGCTGGACATTGTTAAAGGCCAGACGTTTTTTGTCAAGCTCTCACTTGTCCATCGAGCTCCTGTTTGTCAGCTGGGTCACAATGTAATGCATGTATGAGTGAGCCAAGAGCATCGTTTCATATGAATGAGCTGGAACATGCCATGAAACTGCCACTTTACTGCTGTTCGCCCCGACTCAACCAAAATCACAAGGTGCAACGAGACAGCAGTAGTAGTTTTTGTGGATTAGAAAAGACACAAGACATTTTACTGAATGTGGGCCTACTCTGCATACAGCGATGGAGAGGGACCAGTATTTGATTCATTGAAAGTCCTTTATTAAAGGGGTCGTGAAACGTTTTCTGAACATTTTGTACTAAGTGCGTATTCGGGATCCTGACCCTCCAATCAACAATACGCATTGTTCCGTTGCACCGTGTGCGTTGATTTAGAGCGATAAAAAACGCGGTTTCGGTTTCACTGCGCGCGTTCCCCTCAACTCTGCAGATGACGTCATCTTAGTAGCCGTCATACCTCCGAGATTGGCGCGCCCTCGGAGGCCATGGGAAAACAAACCGTGCTGCCGCTTTTCTTCCGAATGGTGGCACCGCACGGTTTCCAAGTATTGTCTTCCTTTCTAGCTTTCAAGTAAATCGATTCCTTTAGAGCAAACGCGAGTTCACTGTGCCTTTGAACTTAAAAATATCTTAACTCAACGTCACCAAATAGTACCACGTCGGCCGGTAGTGTCGCATAGTCGTTTCGGGAGCGCAAGAAAGCTGAGATTTAAAACGGGCGTTGTTAAATGTGCACTGAATATTTCGCCGAAATATTTCGGAATCGGCTTGTCGAATGTGTATTGAAGCAGTGAAAATTACAAACCGGCATCTCCAAATTCTTTTCACGACCCCTTTAAGCAATGGGGAAGGAACAGCTTCTTCGGGGTGTAGGTGGGGTGCTGCTAACTACAAAGTCAATTGCTGTGGGCAGATATGTCTTGGTTAGGGGCATACGCCTTCCCGTCATTTGAGTAATACCACTCACGTTGAGGTGGTGCACAGGACTGTGGTTTATATGAGACCCCCTAAACCACTCTGGATGAGGTTTGGCAAACAGCTTTTAACTCCATGAAGAAGATAACACGTAAGGAACATAGAAACACATGCACAAACAAAGCACAAACTTCCAACTGTGTTTATTTCTTGAAGGTAGAATATTTATACAAAATGACAAGGAGCAGCTGCAGAGATAGTCTTACATGAAGCTGTGAAAATGTAGCGAAACCAGGTGCGCGTTACAAGCCTGGAAGTGTCCTGATGTATCCATCTAAGAAATCTATTTCTCTTGTTGATAATGATAAAGAGGGTGAACCAAGCGCATGTCACCTCTTTCGCCGTGTGAAGTGGCTCGATGACCTGTTTTTCGGTTCTTGGTTTTGCCTTTGAAAGGAATTTTTGTTGTTGCTGTTGTTTATTTTTCTTGGAATAAAACGGACATCACTCAACTCCAGACTATTTGTTCTAGTCCCTATAAATTGGGCAAATCGCAAAATACGATTTAGAACAGGGAATGTCGTAGGAGCCAACGTTTCGACAAGCGGACTTGTCTTCGTCAGGGTGGCAGCTCCGCCATGACGAAGACAAGTCCGCTTGTCGAAATGTTGGCTCCTGTGACATTGCCTGTTCTAAATCGTATTTTGCAATTTGTTCATCGATTCAAGCATCCATCTTCCCCTGAGCTTCTCTTCTAGTTTGGATATAAATTGGGCAGTACTTCAAGGAAGGAAAAAAATAACGAAGTTTATATTGCAAACGTTTGTAATAGAAAAATTAGCTCACATATATCTAATATGTAGGGTTGTTGGTTTTCAGGTGAAAGTTGATTTTACACCCGAAGCATGTTTCAGGAGAATCGGATTAAACCCAGTTTCTCCTGTATTCCAAATCAATACAACCTATTTTTTATGCTGCACAGAGTTTATTGTGTGCAAGTGCTATCTAACCTGCTTCGGGACAATGAAGCTAGGCCCTGAGGGCTTAAGTGGATGCCAGAGATGTATAGTTCATTTCAGAAGCTGCATTGAACGTTGTGTACGCTAACACTGTTCTCGTGTGTAAATTTGTTTGCAAAATTTAACCAGAAAAGAACGCAGTTCTTGAAATGGTTCCCACAAAAAACCCCAATTACTTCCCAATCATCACCTTTAAATATAGTTCCTGATCTTTTGCACCTCTAACTTTAAAAAAATATAAAACCCAAAAGCAAAAACAAAGCACGCAGCTTGCACAACGTCGCACAAGGTCAGATCACAGGGAAGCTAGCTGATAGTCTGCTGATCATGGCTATCACGCTGTGGGAGTAGAACTTGATTATACTTATCTTGATTCAACCAGGGCTCCACCTAATTGGATCTCACAAATGTATAGGAGGTTTGCGAGACGCTGTGCACCTGAGAAATTGACACACATTGTCTGTCTTCTTTTTTCTTCTGTTTGAACGTGTGCGCTTGCCAGCTGCAGTTTTGCCAGTGTAGTAGTGGCCGAGGTAATACACGCAAGAGATGCAAGGAGTGTGTGTGCAAACACTGCACATTGGGCATTGCATAGAAGTAGCTCATGTGCACTCTAACGATAATTTTTTGATACAGGCACACAAATTATGAGGTACTGAAATGCTTCGCATTTAAAGCCTTTATAATATGGCTATGTATGTTTGCTTTACCTGGTTTTTTTCTATTGCCTTGCATTGCAGAGCTGAGGATGACTGTAAGAAGCAGTTTGTATCGTCCACTTGGGCAGAACCACGAACACAGCTATGGGCCCGAGTCTCACGACTCGGACAGTGACGAGTACTTCAAGATTTGCACCAGCTGTGGGCACCGAATGAGCTACGAGAAAATGTGACATACTTATGTAATAAACCTTTTATTTGTACATAAATTAAACCTGCACCACACAAAAATATTTTGAATTGTAGAGTGGCCACCTATTGCAAGTACAGCCTCTTCTCATTTCATCTCTTTGCACTTATATTAACGACAGGGCTATTTGAGAGCGAGAGTTTGGGTCCTGCTAGGTCCCTGGACTGCCATGCTGTCTCATTATGTTGAGTCGTGTTCCCACATTCTCTACAGACGTTTTCACAGGAGTCGTGGAGCATCGCCATATTGTGCTATACATGGCAGTTAGAAGGCTTGTGTCGTCCGTTTCATTCCCTTTGTGTGTGCGCACTGTTTGATAACGAAGACCTACTAACTCATCAAAATTGCTACTACATACCCTCAGCAGAGCTTTTTGGGGGATCATGCATATTTGGCACAGCCGAGCAGGTGCTGTGGCGACGTCCAGGGGACCTTCTGTGAACTTTGGTAGCATCAGGCATCGCATTTGTCATCGGGTGCTAATAGCCAACAAATAGCACTGAATTTTAGCTAGCGAGCTAGGCAGTGCCAATCAGTGAACACGTGTGTGCCAACTGGCTTCCTGTGCACACAGAACTTCTTGAAATAGTCAGTGGATTCCTGCACACACTATGGCCATGTTGGCAGTGCAGAGATAGTATCTTGAGATACTTTCAAGCATCTGTACTGGGATGCTCTCCAAAAATATATTTATCTTACTATTTCTCAATACATTTAGGATGTGCGTTACTTTTATTTCCCATGTAGAAAGGCAATGTACAGTGCTCAGTAATTTAAATCTGATGCTTGGAATGCATGATCACTAGCACTTTGCATTATTGGAGTGTCCTGGATGATCACCAAAAGTTTGCACCAAGCCCAGTGCAAACAAAAAGTACCACCAATCTGCTCCATAACCTCAGAGCTAAGGAGGGAACCTACAACTGTGCACTTGAAGCAGAGCATTAATGAAGCACAATACCAGTTTTTCACAAGTAATTGACATTCATTGGAGTACAGAAACATTTGATGCTGAATATACCACTATTACACGTATGGCTTTACAGAGCATCCCCTAAATGAGCCATTCCATTGTCTGCATTACGGCAAACAAGTCCAAGTTAATGCATATGGCACAAGTGCCAGCATATGCTAGTGTGCTTGGAAGCATTACAGCCTCAAATTCATTAGCATGTGGGCCAGCCTGCACATATATTTAACAATCTATACATGAAATTGTAGCCACAGTGGCAGAGGCATTACCTTAGTGAACAGGTTTCCTTCACAGCTTGGATGGCAAGAAGTGTCTATATGGCCATAACTCGAGCTGCACTACGTACAGTGCAGCAAGCATGGCATGACAAGGCACCAAGAAATAACCAGCAAAAAAATTTTTATTGAGACTCACACGTCCCTCTTAGTGGAAAGCCCGAAGGCTGCTCAACACAAAACCAATTAAGAGAGTCACTGGGCCTTGCAGCTTTGAAGTAAAAAAAAAAAAGTTCTACTGGCCACCACGGAGCCGCAGGACAAGGTGAAGGGTGGATTCCTTTTGAATGTTGTAGTCGGAGAGAGTGCGCCCGTCCTCCAACTGCTTGCCTGCAAAGATCAGACGCTGCTGATCTGGTGGAATCCCCTCCTTGTCCTGAATCTTCGCCTTCACGTTTTCGATGGTATCGCTGGGCTCGACCTCGAGGGTGATGGTCTTGCCAGTGAGCGTTTTGACGAAAATCTGCATGCCTCCGCGCAGCCGGAGGACAAGGTGAAGGGTCGACTCCTTTTGAATATTGTAGTCGGAGAGGGTTCGGCCATCTTCAAGCTGCTTGCCGGCGAAAATTAGACGCTGCTGGTCTGGAGGAATGCCCTCTTTGTCCTGAATTTTGGCCTTCACATTTTCGATGGTGTCGCTTGGCTCGACCTCCAGTGTGATGGTCTTGCCCGTGAGTGTCTTCACGAAAATCTGCATACCTCCGCGGAGCCGCAAGACCAGGTGCAACGTCGACTCTTTCTGAATGTTGTAGTCCGACAACGTGCGGCCGTCCTCAAGCTGTTTGCCGGCGAAGATCAGACGCTGCTGATCGGGCGGGATCCCTTCCTTGTCCTGGATTTTTGCCTTGACGTTTTCGATCGTGTCGCTCGGCTCGACTTCCAGAGTGATCGTCTTGCCCGTCAGTGTCTTGACAAAAATTTGCATGCCTCCGCGAAGTCGCAAGACGAGATGAAGGGTGGACTCCTTCTGGATGTTGTAGTCCGACAGTGTGCGGCCGTCCTCGAGCTGCTTTCCTGCGAAGATGAGACGCTGCTGATCCGGAGGGATGCCTTCTTTGTCCTGAATCTTCGCCTTGACGTTTTCAATAGTGTCGCTGGGCTCAACCTCGAGCGTGATCGTTTTGCCAGTGAGCGTCTTCACAAAAATCTGCATGCCACCACGGAGTCGCAGCACCAAGTGGAGGGTTGACTCTTTCTGGATATTGTAGTCAGACAATGTGCGGCCATCCTCGAGCTGCTTTCCGGCGAAGATGAGTCGTTGCTGGTCAGGCGGGATACCCTCCTTGTCCTGGATCTTTGCCTTCACATTCTCGATCGTGTCGCTGGGTTCCACTTCCAGCGTGATCGTCTTGCCAGTCAGTGTTTTGACAAAGATCTGCATACCACCACGGAGTCGAAGCACCAAGTGAAGGGTAGACTCTTTTTGAATGTTATAGTCCGAGAGGGTGCGGCCATCCTCGAGCTGCTTTCCGGCAAAGATGAGACGCTGCTGGTCCGGGGGGATTCCCTCCTTGTCCTGGATCTTTGCCTTCACATTCTCGATCGTGTCGCTGGGTTCAACCTCCAGCGTGATCGTCTTGCCAGTCAACGTCTTGACAAAGATCTGCATACCTCCACGAAGCCGCAGTACAAGGTGGAGGGTGCTTTCCTTCTGAATGTTGTAATCGGACAGCGTACGACCATCCTCGAGCTGCTTGCCGGCGAAAATCAAACGCTGCTGGTCAGGCGGAATTCCCTCCTTGTCCTGAATTTTCGCCTTCACATTTTCAATGGTATCGCTCGGTTCAACCTCGAGCGTAATGGTCTTTCCTGTGAGCGTCTTCACGAAGATCTGCATGATGGTTTCTGTAAAAAAGAAAGGGGCAGTCAGAAATCTGCTAAAGAACTCGGCAAAACGAGGGCCAAAGATGGCGCTCAGGCCTAACACCAAGCCCGCGTTCGAACAGGCTAAGCTGGGTTCGTGGCGGCAATTTACAAAAAAACCGTTAAAATATCTGCCGTAGCAGCACAGCATCTACCAAAAACTCGAAGAGCATACGCAGAAGCTTAAGAACAAGCAGATGTCCCTGAACTACAGCCTCTAAGCAACACCGCACACGCGCCCTAATAAGGAACAGCGCAATAGGCCTAACCGAAACACCCTAAAACAAACGCACTGACAGATGCGTCAAGTCAGTCGCGCGGCACAACACTAATCGTCAAGGAAGAAAAGAGAAGGTAGAATAAATCGAACCGATGGTAGATTTTGAAGCTACTGCGAGGTTGCGTCTAATTCGCCTACCGCCAGCTACCACACCACCAGCCTCGCCTCTATCCGCGCCCAGCAGGACTGAATCACGGAAATTTCGAAGGCTCGTTCCAACGGCACGCACCGCGAGCCGCGAGACTGCAACCTGCGTGCCTGCGTCAACTTCCTCGCGGCAGCAGAAGACGCCAACGGCCAGAGAAAATGAGTTTGGCTTACCTCTTTGCAGCAGCACACAACAGTTCACACGAGCGCAGTCTCAAATGCAAATGCCCGTCGTACTGCGGGCACAAAGGCTAAATAGGCCGAGGAGGAATACGTCGCAGCCTACGATTGGTCAGACGAGGCCAGCAACAACGCGGCTCTGCAAGCATCCACCAATCAGAGGTCGGAGCTGACGCAAGTTTGCTTGCGTGGCTGTTTTCGAGAAAGATCCAGCAACTTCAATGACGTCAGTGCATTGCCTGTACGCCACCTCTCGAGCTTTTGAAATGGTTCCAGATTTTTCTCAATGATCGTTTTTGAGTTCTAAATCCCAAACCGCTACGTTATACGTTTATGTCTGTGTATGTGAAGAGATATGTTGAGGCTGTTGCTTTATTTTAATAGATATTGTGCGATTACGTAGGGAGCGCTGCTGGCGCTGTTCCTCTTTTTATTATTATTTTTAGTGTTTGCGGCGGTATGGCGGCGTTTTCCGGCGTTTAGGTCATCAGACTTGTTACCGTTGTTTCGTTTCGATATACTTGTTTTCAACCTATGACTGCGATCGCGTTGACCTTACGCTGAGGGAGAATGTGATATCAGGGCATTTTATAAGGGAAACTGGGCGTTTCGTCCGTGCTGTACTGCCGTTCCAAAACACTGTCCCCAACGTTGAACGAAAACAAAGACACCGTGAGATGAATCACCTCTGTCAACACCGCCGAGTGTTGAAAACGGTTGCGCTTGCAGCGTCTAGCGCGCTAAAGGACTGCGCAAGCACCGTTTTTGTAATTCTTCGAATCAGTCAAATTGCAACCACCGTTTTCTTGAAAAGCGGCAGGGGCCTCGCGTTTTTCGCAGTGACTGCGTTTGTTGAGTTCCCTGCGATTCGCACGGAGGAAGAAACTGAATACATAAGATGGAATTGCGCCTCTTAGCGAGGATGCAGTAACATGCCTGATAAGAGTAAGTTCTGCGGCAGGAAAAAAAAAAAAAAGCAATGCCTCTCGTTGGGTCTTTTACGTACGCGCAGAAACACAAACAACGCACGCAGAAGCAAGCAGGGTACTCTGTAGATATAAGGTCCACTTCTACACCACGTGGAAGTAGACATTTAATGATTCATTGTTTTTTTTTTCTTTTTTACAAAGAAGTACACCTTGGATGCAGTGGCGCATAGTTCCAGCTTTCGTGATGTCATGTGTTCGTGTTAACGCCCTCGTTTATTTTTCTTCTGAGTTCATCAATCATGATTTTCCACTCGTTTAAAAGTACAATATACTGCACGACAGCACAAACTAATTATTACACAGTGTGTTCACGAATGCACAACACGGTGTTGTCTCAAAGTAGGCACAATCGATTGTTTGGAACGCCGGGCTTTCGAAAGCGTTCGAAGCCCTGCACAGCTGGTACGCGTCATGCTCACGTGAGGGTGATTCATTTGTGTCAGTGGCCTGAGCTATGTAGGTACTACGGCTAATACCGGCCGTGTATTAACGAAAAAGGCGAATTGTACGCTAACAACTGAAATTAGCAAGTAGTCGACATGTAGAAATTCATTCCCGAAACCGAAACTGTATCAAGGCTACAGAACGGCGCCTTGAGTCGGCGTAACGTCACCTCATGCATGTATTTTCCGCCCCCTTCGCCGTTTCTGTCAAATCGTCTGCTATGCTTTTGAATGAGTAAGTTCGCCGAACCACAGTGATATTCGTTGAATGCAAGTGTGGCTTAGGAACGCGTACTGATAACTGCCCTTCGTGTGACACCCCCGTCATTCGTTCTAAGTAGCGTCTCCGGCTCCCCGGTACCATTTTTTACCTGACACGTAGAAGCCTAAAAAAACCTACTCGCTCAGTGCCTTGATCAGAGTGGCACGGAGACTGGCAAACGCATGCGCGCGTCCTTGCCATTTTTCTTTTCTTAGGTCACTGCGCAGCTACAAAGATATCTGCACTGATATGAGCGTGTAGGAACAACGTCAGCTGCATTGTTCTGCAGTACACCCAGTGTGGCAAAAATTGTGAGTCATGAGCCGTCACATCGTTAGTAGTCAATAACGAGGATACTTCCTGCGGATATCAAAGAAAAAATTGCACAAGCAGCGCTTTGATGTTGCGCTTTGTTAAGGCAATCAAGATGTCTAGCATGTCGGTGATGTCTAGAATGTCGGTGTAACCGTGATGTTCTACTACTCGTGAATAGTGCTACTATGAATAGTGCACGCCAATCAGTTTCCCGGACGTACGTACAGCTGCTGTCTCGTCAAAGAACAAGACTGCAGGCATTGGGGGAGCTCTCTCGAACGTGATTTAATTCTGTCAGGAATCTTGATTGTCTCTTCTTCTAAGCTGCATTAGAAGTTGAACATTTGAATCGGTTTAATCACGTTCGAAAGTGTCCCCTACTCTGAATGATGCAAAATGCTTTCGCGCTTGCAAGCACATGAAGTCCGCCCTCCAGTCGCGTTGAGCTATCGCGCGGTCTTCAGCGCTAGCTTTTTGCTGGCGTGGCTTTCGACAGCTGTGGTATCTGCACGCATTTGTTCTCCTAATCTGCGATCCTTGACAAACGTGTACGCTTTATATGAATGCCTCACGCTTTGTCTTTTCTTCGAGATACCGTTCTAATCGGAAGCTTTCGCCCCAGAATGCAGAAAGTCTGCGGCGACGATAAAAATTGGCGATAGGAGTCACGTGGTCACGTCACCAGTCATGTGCTTCGAGCTGGCCATTGCACATGGACCATTCATCTGTGCAGCGCCGGACACCACTCGGGGCCAGAGAACGGCTGCAAAAATCTGAATGCTTGCGGTGACGTGCGACTTTGGTAAGCGTTTTATTTGTTTATTTACCCTGGCTTAACACGTCCTGATATAGGTACTGGGCGAATTCTTACAACCTTGTCACTCATTCAGATAAAGTGAACGACTTTTGAGCAGCTTTTGATATTACCTATTGTGGTTTAATATATCTGTAAATGGGGAAGATTAAAATTTTAACTAATAGGCCTTGTGCTTGGACTGTGCACAGCTACCGTACATCCCTCATCCGTACTAGATTGCTTTTCTGTAAAGGTAAGCAAGCCAGACGCGAGGTGTGGTGATAAGAGCCAGTTTATGCTTGGAATATGTATACATGCCTGACGGTTGGCTATATCACAGCAGCAAGCTCGAGGTGATGCTTCTCAGGAGTACAGGCAGCAGGTGGATTGCTGTGCAGCTTGAATCAGCCTTGCATGCATAGACTGTTTCAGTTCCTGGTCAATTTCGGCATTTTGTTTAGGAAGCAGGCAGTGCATAACACTTGCATACTGCAGGGAAGCAAGCTGGAACAGTGTGATCAGTCTGTACTGTCTGTTTTGCACCTAAATTACAATCCAGGGCTGATGCCTTAGAATATCTTGGTTATCCGTCAAGGTGTAGAAGGCATGAGTGTGAATTCTGCTACGATAGAAATTCATACTGATTTCTCCTAATGAAAGCATCATCGTGTAATGCGTGTAGTGTCACCACCAGAGATCTACTGAAAAGTAGAATAGAAAGAAGAAAAAAAAAAAAGGAAAAGTGAGGCAGAGTATGGAACATGATGTGGTGGGTGAATGAAGGGAAGACACTCTGCTTGTGGACCAGCTAAGGCAAAAGGGGAGGGTGTCCTTACTGACACTAGCTCTCTCCTTCTGGTGGCACAGTAGCAAGGCAGTTACTCTCTTTTATTAATGTGCAATTTTTTTGCTTCAGCTAAAGAAATTCAACAGCAGTTTAAAATCTGAATAATAGTAATACCTACAGGGGACGGTGATGACGATGATTATATTTATTTCTACAGCATTTTGCCTAAAGTTCTTCAAGGGGCTTGACAGGGTCAAGAAGCCATTCTGCAAAGCAGGGCAAGTAGAAACTAAATGGTAAATTGAATAAACACTTAATATATAGTTCACAACAAAGTTCTTCAGCACTCTTTCATACTAGCCAGTTTTTTTGCCCTGTGATAAGGGTGCTGACATTTTGGTCAGCCTGCGGTCATGCGAGGCCATTAGTAGAAAACTCTGAACATGAGTATGTTTCAACTAATCAGAGCAGAATGTCTTGTTAAGCATCCTGTGAGTCTTGTGAAATGCGAAGTCTGAAAGGCACCTCCTGAATTGCAAAGGTGACAGCAACAGAGCCTTTGAAAGGTATACATGCACTGGACCCTCTGTGAAAATGACAGTGGGGATGTGAGGGGGGAGGGGGTCAGTCTCGCTTTTCTTGCAGAAAATTTCATCCTGTAATTATCGTGACAGTGAAAAGTATATTTACCCAAATTCTTATAGCTTATTACCAGCTTTCTTATAGTGTTTAACACATCCAAGAAAAGTGTAGTGTAGCCTAACGGGCATTGCGAGAATTGTGCTTCTTCTGATATAATAAGCATATCAAATATTTACGTTCAGCGTGCAATGATAGATGTGTAAGGTGTATGCCCGATCTAAATTCATAGAGTACTTATATTCATCCTACCACTGCAGTTCATTAACTATGTTATTTCAGAGCCATAGCAAGATGCCTTAGCAAACTTCACCTCCTTGCTCATCTCTCTCCCCCCTTCCTGTGTGGATGGCTGGCAGGTGCTCCACGTACGGGTTTGCACCTATTTGCCACGCCTAGCACGTCACCCAGGGTGGTTCCTCTTTCTTTGTAGTTCTCCACCCCCGTTCCCTTCGCTTTTCCCAGTGCAATAAAGATTATTATTATTATTATTATTATTATTATTATTATTATTATTATTATTATTATTATTATTCAGTGTGTACCATTGATGACGATTTCATTCACTAGGTTGCAGTAACCCACAGAAGTACGTTTTGCCCTGGCACTTCAGTGCACATTAATCCAATACACGCAAGACAAACATACGGTCAAAATATTGTAGTTCTAGCCCAAGTGGAGTTAAAGTATGCAGGATATGATCATTTAGACTGTAGTGGCAGCTTCATTTGTGTATATTTAATCCAAGCCTGGTCAGAGAACACCGCTGATATGGATAGTGCAAAGGCCTTGTGAAGAATCTACCGCACAATGTGCAGACGTGTCACCTTGTTTTTATATGGCCGTGGAGTACTTCCTGACTCGGTGTGGACAGAGGTAAAAAAATGGCAGAGGTTGTTGTTGCTGCTCAAAGGCCACATGGCATTTCTCCGTTGTTGTCTTCCTAGTAGACGTATGGGAAGCATATTGCGGAAGCAGGAGGTGTGTTTGTGTATCTTGCACAATGTTATCTTGGTGTCGTATCTTGGCTTTTGTTACCTGAAAACTGCTGTTAACTCTAGTAGACTGAAGTGTTTGGTAACTAGACAAACAGCTGTGACACCATGCACGCTTTTGGCCATTAGTACTTTGTGGTGCCAACCTGCTGTGTCATGGTACAGTGAAAAATTTTATGGGTAGAAAGATCATCCTTATGCCAAATATGCCAAATACAATGCTGCTGCATACATGTGAGCCAAATATGGACAGGTTGCCATCTCGCCTGATAGATTGCTGAGGGTGACCCACAGCATTCCAAAATATTGCTTTTTCCCCCTCTAATGTAATGTTCTTGTCCGTGAAGACATTACATCTTGTGTGACGACACATGTGTATGCACAGTTCACCAGAGTTTCTCTGTAACAGGGAAGTTTACACATCTTCCTCGTCTTGTTACTGGCCTTTGGGCTATCTCATGTATCATTCTTAGACACCAGTCTTAAATCATTACTGTAAGTGTGCCACCGTAACAAGGAAAGCAAAATGAGAGATGGTTTGACTCTGCCAACCAACATAGTGTTCTGCGAAAGTGCATGTCTAGAACAACTGAGCGTCGTGCTCGGAACTGCACGAACGACATCTGCAGTTTGAAACGTGTCACACGAGAGCATGCGCAGTGTCACTAATGCACTTGCCTTGCAGTTTCCATCCTTGTCTGTCTCCATGGCCGCGACAGCTGCTTTGGCCGGCAGAAGCGCTGTCAACCATATAGCGCCGAAAAAGAAAAAAGAAAAAAGATTGCAATCACACGGATCGGCACGAGTTATAATACATACTTATTCTCGGTTAATGGTATCATATCATACCGACAATGCGCTGCATAATGCATGTTGCGCATCGCTCTGTGAATTTTTCATAGTGCACTGCGTTTATTGCGGTGTGGTGTCATTGAATTTCATAAACCTACTATTAATCATAACCCACCAAAGATGCGTTGAGTGCGACTAAATGTAGTTTGGATTGCACGTACGTACGACAATTAGTCGGTCTTTTGTCGGTTGTAGGTAGCACTTTTTGGCCGTTGACGGGCAGCATCAGCAAGCCGACCTTCCTTATAAAATTCTTGGAGCACTCTGTTCACAGTTGCAAGTGTGAAATTCTACAATGGCCAGGTGCCAGATTCCGATCAGCCTGACTCGAAAAAAAGCACAGAAAACTTTATTCAGTTTATAAGTAAGCGTACATTTGTTGTTGGGACAGTGTTACGAGGAATGGAGAATATACAGCACAGCTTGCATAGGGCACCGAAAACGGTCCGCTTCATGTCTTTTCCATTTTTTTTTTGTTTCTGTTGTTTTTGCACTCAACTGTTGACAGCGCTTTCGATGGTCAAAGCGGTTGTTGCACCCGCAGTGATAACCTAGGATCGAGAATGCAAGGCAGGCGCATCAGTGGCACTGTGCATGCTCAGGTGTGGCCCGTTTTGAACTGTAGATGTCGCTTGTGCAGCTACGAGCACAACGCTCCATCGTTCTATACATGAGATTTGACCACTGTACAAGCCTTTCAGGCATGCTACTGAAATTGACGAGTAACGCTCGGCTAGAGTATCAGCTGCGACCGCTCCCCCAGCGAATCTTGCTGAAGCGGCATGTTCATTCCTAACATCCGCAAAATCATAAAAGTGCCTTTTGCACTAGGAAGCTTATTGCTATTGGAGATGCCCAGTTGAGAGGAACTGATGAATTAATGGGGAATGGGTAAAATGAACACTGCACTCATTAGGTCTCCTTCAAAGATTTAAGAATATGGTCTATGAAGGACATCAGTCTCATCCCCTCATGTTACCAAGTTAATAGAGAAATTCTTGTGCTCTTCCAAGGCCATTAGCGCGACACTTGTTTGTTTGTTTGTTTGTTTGTTTGTTTATTTATTTATTTATTTATTTATTTATTTATTTATTTATTAAAGCTACTTGAAGGCCCTCTGTCAAATTGCTTTACAAGAGGGGTGGGTTAACAAGGCGTTAATAAAACAATTATTTGATGGGTTTTCTAAAATTTTCCGATCTTGTGTGATCGATGGCACTTGTGGGAAGACTGTTCCTGTCACGGGCTGTCTAAGCAAAGGAGGATTGATGGTGGGTCGGGGCGAAAGCAGAAGGCGTGTACAAAGCCTTGTGGCAATTGTGTTGGCTGGAAGATGACGGTGGGCTGGTTGGATGGGAGCGTTTCAATGAAACACATGATACATTTTGCGATAATAGCCTTGCAGCTGTTTCTGCGCCAGGGCCTGCTCTATTTGGTTATGTTGGAGCTTTGAGTGGCTGGAAGATTTGAGTTTTAAGATTCTTAAGGATACTGTGTATTGTGGCTGCTAAGCAGGACGGTAAGCATTAATCGCCGTTCTCAGTGGCAGTACTGCAGATGAGGATACCGTTCAGAATCATCCTTGTATTTCATTTTATGTTTGTGTAAAGGTTCTCTGGATGGTTAGAGTTCCCCACTGTAGTGTCTCTCAATGCCCACTCCAGAGCTGTGGAGTCTAAAGCATATATTTTGCTATGGAGAAAACATCTAGCTCCTGCAAATGCTTACCTGCCATCCCTGGAAGTTGTCTCAATACAAAGCCAAATGCTGAGAGGTGTACTGTCACCAAGATAGCAATCACAAATGCAGCATACATATTATGCATGTCGTATTATGAATAAAGCACATGAATGCATGAATGTTACTGTAAAAATATCCTTTTTTTTCATCGGTCACACCTTAGGATTATTGTGAGTTCACACTGCACATGTTAAAGATGAGATGACCTGTTAGTGTGCCCCGTGGTCATGTGCAAATATTGGTTGTATGTACTGTACCCACTATAGAATAAAGATGTTGGTCGTGTTGAGCTACCTTTCTCAGTCGTCCATTGGCTACCATCTTTGTGGCAAAGCACACTGTGCGAGCTAATTTTGTTACTAGTGCTGAATCCTCCTGGTAATAAACACACTTGCCACCATGGCCATGTGTGGCACTGCCTAACACTCACGGAACTACACACACATAAATACCCAATAATGTGGATGGGAGAATGACTGCATTCATAGCTGAACTGGTAGAGCATTTGATTCGTTATCCTAAGTTCATAGGTTCAGTCCTTATCGAAGGTAGGTGTGTTTCTTTGTCAACTTTAATTCCTTTCCACTTATTCCATAATTATCATACTACGGTTAAAAACTACAATACTTTCCTTTGTATTTTTGAAGGCTTCATTGTCTGTTGGCTTTATTTGGTTGTTTCTAACAAATAAAGGAGCCCTTGACCTATTGTCTTTCAGTATTTCATAGCTTAGGCCTCGTTGCGGCATTTTCGGAGCCTTTAGGTACCATGCGAGGACTTATTGGGCAGCAGCCATCTCCTCATACGACCACGTTGTACGTGACGCCTCTTAGCAAAAGAGTGCACCTGCTGTCATGGCTATGAGTGGCACTGCCTAACACTCCCAGGAGGGCAAAAAGTTAGGTGGCGTGATGAGATTAGAAAATTTGCAGGTGTCAAGTGGAACCAACTTGCTTGGGACAGGACAAATTGGAAATCGTTGGGAGAGGCCTTCGTCTTTCAGTCGACATAAAATAGGCCGATGATGATTATTGCCTTCTGGCAGACCAAATGCAAACCATTTACTTTAAACGCATGTTGAAAAAATCCAGGAAATCACTACGTCAAAGCTACTGCAGTACTGCATGCCTGGCCTTGCAACCTATTGATGTGAAACACTCATATTAACTTGTGAAGGTATGAGGAGGAGCTCTGAAGAGGCTGGTGCTGTATCATTTTTATGTCCCCATTTTAAGAGCTGCATGATTCCACTTGCAATTGCTGTTATAGCACGTATGCATTCGAAGTCACATGCTGATGAGGAAATGGAGAAAGAGCAAGGAAAGGCAGCGAGGTTAACCAGATGCGTGGTGAAGAAAATTTTTATAACTGGGCATTACAAACATTTTTATCACACATTGAATAATAAATGATCCTATGAGGCACAATCTTATTATTGCATATTGAAGATTTCACCATCATTTAGGTGTGCATGGTATTGCTATTAATTCAGCTGATGACTGTGCCTCTGTTATTGCTGAAATTGGCTTAGCAAGATGAATAAGAATGGAGAATGAACTGGATCATCATAAAGATAGGACAACTGCTTCATGTTACTAGCAGGTCGTCCTTGCTTCATCCTTGCTTTCATTGTTGTGTTTCATTAGCACTGTTCATTCAAGATGGATCCATACCAATATACCAATGAGCTTGCCTAACTATCCTGGGAACAAAGTACAAGGCATCTCTGGAGAGGGGTTTCTTGCATTGCATTGCATTACAAAATATGCACGTCGCCCCCTGTTCTAACAAACAATTTTATACCGTGGTAAGCACGAGATTTTACGATTAATAATTGAAACTGAACAAACCTTTTGGCCGATTGCTGTTGTATCAGGAAACCATCCTTGTCGTTATCCGTGAGAGTTGGAATACTTGTGCAGGCTTTGAGAGCAGTTTGCACATGCACCACATTTATCATTTTTCATTTTGAATTCCTTTCATTATTCTAGGAGGGCTTCTTTGTCATCTGTTGTTTTGACTGTGTAAATATGACTGGTCCCGAAAGTAAAATTTCGTTGTTGAAAGTTGGCGCTTGTCCTTGTCCCATCTCTTTTTGTCCATGTTTTGCTGCGCTACCAAAACCTTTACTTCATGAACCACCGACAAGCTCTTTTAGTCACTTCTGTACCCTAAATCGCCTTGCAGTGCTCAATTGGCACCCTCAAGGAACAAAGAAACTAAGACCTTGTCCATTGTGACAACAGGAGAAACATAAGGAATTGTAATTTCAGTGCTAAAGACCGTACACACAGAAATCTTCTATGGTTCAGCAACAGTGTGCTACAGGATTTTGCGTCAGCTTCGGTGCACCCAGCGATAAAACATTCACTGCATTACCTTGTGTCAATTGTGGCTCTTATATGTCCAAGACACATTTCTCTGCTGGACAAGCACTTGCAGAACTCAAGGGGAGCCAGCTAGGAACCATAAATGTGGAAACAAAAGTAACTTTATTGACACACATTATTCATCATTGACAGTGGGGTACTGGCTTTCACAGGCAGGGTCATGCACACATGCAGTAGAGAGTCCGTGGTGTGCAGCAGTGTCCATTCCGTACTAAAATATGCGCAGACAAGGTCACCACGGCCACGGCCACGTAGTGATGACCCTGCACCGCTTCTTTTGTCACTTCTTTTTTAGAAAATGAAAAATTTTTGGCAGTAGTAGACCAGAACCAGCCGCTGTCTTTTTCTTTTTTTTTCTTTCTTTTTTTTTTTTTTTTTGGTCGGTCAGGGTTGTGCAGCAGGTACCTGGACAAAAAATGCAGTGACAGCCTTAAACAGTTGTTTAAAGATACAGCTGTTTAGGATCAAGGCTGTGCCATGCATCCAATCTAGTAAGTGCTTGTCATGCAGGAGGGAAAAGCGGGAGGGATAAGCGTACAAGACAGTTCGCTTCAAGTTGCGGATTTGATCTCCACAGCCGTGACAGCACATCCATATTACCAAATGCAAAGATGAAAAGAACCCGCTCTTTTTCTTGACGCACTATCCACTGCTATACTCCACCCACTGTTGCCCTTGGCCCACTGCTACATGATGATGGTTACTCAAAGGCCATTGTGCGATAGTGTGTAGGAAAGGCTTGGCTCAAAGTTGCAGGTTCGACCTCCTGAGTTGCGGGGACATTGCTTGACAAGGCACTTGCCAATTATGTCACACTAATAAAAGAACAGTGTTGCATGTTATGATGGTTTTCAAGGCATGGGAACAGCTTTGAATATTCTTTAAGTGAGCGATTACTAAAGAGTAAGCGTGGCAATGCGGGCTTATCCTTAACAATATAATTTATAGTGCAAATTTACCACCCAGACAGAACAGTGCACAGGAAGAAACATGCACAGCGCTGCATACACTTCTGTGTGCCTTCTGTATGCTACAACTATATTGTTATAAATGGTAGCTAAGTATTGAAACAAGCGATGATTATGTGACTTGTGAATCCAGACAAAACTCGTTGCACTTCGCACCTCAGAGTGAAGTTGCCCCCAAATTTTTTTCTGGTGCATAATTTTAGAGAGTAGTAAGCTGTTATGGCCTCGTTACAGTGACCGAAATTGGTTGCAGTAGTGTCTGCCACTGCCACCACCCGTGTCCGTAACCGCTGTCAGTTTCAGTGTGAGAAAAAAATAACTCGTGCCTGTACGAACTTGAACCCGGCTCATTGCGGGTGGTGCCACTACAACCCTCACAGACTCTCACTGCTAGGTTGGGCATCTTGCATTCTTAGTCACAGCTCTGCTATAGTAAGAGTGGTTGTGGAATACATGCCTGGATCTTACTACATGGCTGAGCATTAAGTCTTCTCAGCCACGACTCTGATGATCTGTTACAGTGGTCTGAGGTTATTATATGTTGCCAGCCACCAGCTGTGCTTTCATGAATGAGGACAAGGAAGAAGATGACGGGAATAAAGAGAAAGGATGAGGAAAGAAAGGAGTCTAATAAGAAGACTGTGATGACAAAGAGGAAGGCGACGACAACAAAGGAACACGGGAAGCGAATGATGGCGAAAAATGTGAAGCAGGAAAAGCAGACAATGGAATAGGTAGGAGAAGCAGGAATGAAGAGTGAAAGAAGAGAATGAGAGATCACGCAGCAAAATCTAGCTTACCTGCCACTGTGCTGCGTCATCTGTGCAAACCTGGGTGTTTTTTTCTGTCTTTGTATGCTTAACCAAACTTTTGCCTGCTTTGTTATTGCACTTTCTATGCAAAATTTTAAGGAATTAAGTAAACGTTCTTGGCTAACAGAGAAATCACATAAGCTGCTTCACTGGAATGTATTAGTTGCCAATGAATACAACACCATAGCAAAGTAGGTCAGAGCAACCCTCGCTACAGACATCATACTGACACAAGATTAACCCTTCATCTCCCAAGCGTTACCCTTCATCTTCCAAGTTATTTTTCACCAAATGTTCACAGGTTAAGTTTCATTTTTCTGAACGTATAGAAAATCTAAAGGGACCCTACAGTACTTTTTTAATAAAGTCAAAGAATGCTGCCAATCATTTGGGGAGGCTCCTGTGAACATATTGAGCCAAATATTGCACAGCATGCACCAGGGAAAGTGCAGTTTGGTGTCAAACACAGATGGAAAGTTCCTGCCTTTCTTTCAACAAGTAACGTCACTGGGGGCACCGACTAAGTCTCTTAAGACAAAAACATCATTGGCTGATTTCATGTTTCTGGAAAGAATCTACTACGCTTGATTTGTTCATTCTAAATTCTACAAGTAAAGAAAATGTGCGCATCTCTTGTAAAGGGCCCTGTAGCGTATTTCTTGCACCTGTTTTTGCACCTGTGGTTCCCGAAGATAGATGGCCGGGCATAGTTTTGGCACAGGCTGAGCCACCCATATCAATCAATTTAATGGATTTTAATTGTGCAACGAAGCCACAGCACTGCCAACCACATAAACACATGCTCCTCGCCAGAACTATTTGTGCCTGAAATGACTGCATATGCAAGGCTGTGATTGAACAAAACTGAAATTAGAAGTGGTCATGACATTACATTGGAAAAGAGTGATAGTTATGTTTTCCTCTTGCATTGTTTTTCATGATCTTAGAACAACAGAGAAGAGCTGATAATTTACAGCATGGCACAGTCAGACTTTACAATGGCATCACCGTATGCAACAGCAGCTGAGGATCACCTCAGCTTGCCTATGGTAGCGGGCATGCAAGGGGTGTGGAAACACCAAAGGGTTTTAATTATGGGAGTGACTTCACTACCTTATGTTGCCATCTGCGTGCATGCATGGAAGGATGAACACACTCACCTGGTGATGGGGATGGGGGACGAGAGGGGAGAAGGTGGGGATGCATCACCGCACCGCTGAAGAAGGCCACTCCTGGATGAGGCGTGACACCTCCTCGCGGATCTCGCTGATGCGGAGTCCAGTGAGGCCACCATTCTGTGAGCGTAGCGTCTCCAGGCAGGCCACCAGCCGCTCCTCAGGCACATCTGGCATGCGCTTGTGCAGCGTGCGCGCAAGACGCAGATAACCAGACTTGCGCATTGCGCCAAAGCAGTTGGTGTTGCTTATCGAGCTGCTACCTCCACCGCCATTACCACTGCCACCGGCACAGAGGGTGCTCGCAGGAGACGGGTTGCCAGCACAGCGGAGGTACTCGAAGTCGGCCACGCTCTCTGACCGCGAGATGGAGGACAACCGCAGCCGCACCAAATCCAGGATGCGGTCAAAGCCATAGTCTGGTTCCTGCTGGCCATGGCAGTTGTGATTGAAAGAGTAAAAGAGATTTGTGAAAGAGGAGTGAAAAAAGGCAGTGGGTTTGTCTGGTATTTAACACTGTCAGAACATCAGCGAAATTGGAAGCAAACGGCTTAACACAAAATGGTACTTATTTTCTTTTTTCTTTCTTTTCACAGCTATAGCTATTGCTAGTTGAGTGCAAGCATCATATTTACATCCTCTGCTTACCGCTTCCTTCACTTCTTTAGGCTTTTCATTTGTGAAACAGTAAGCTATATCACCACCCTTTGCCTCACTTACCGTCTGTAGGAATCCAGTCTATTACCCTTCATGACCAACGGTTATCTTGCCTTCTCATTACATGCCCTGCCCACGCCTATTTCTTCTCTGTTTCTACTAAGGTGTCCTTAACATGCATTTGTTATGCAAGAAGATGAGATCAAGAAGTCTGTGGGGATAGTGTGGCCATAGTTGGCACAGGAACAGGTTAATTGGAGAACTATAGGAGAGGCCCTTGCCCTGCCGAGAGCTGGTGATAATTGTTGTGGTGATGGACGCTTTGTTGGTAGTTGGTGTCTCATGACTTTGAAGTGGCAAAAAATGTGGCAGGACAAGAGCTAACATAAGGGTGACAGAGCTAGTTCCAAGTGCACTGTGTACTGAGCATCTATGCAGTTAAAGTACATATCTTAAAGAAGAGAGCATCTTCTAAGACCAGCATGTCCAGGTGGGAAAAAAGCTGCCATAGCCGAGCAAATCTAAGAAGCCACAGCAGCTGTCCGCTTGGCCAACCATAGCAGCAAGTGTGAAAATAAAATGACATACCCATGAGAGCTGAATGCCTGCTGGCAGGTCTTCAAGCTCTATCTTTTTGTGGCGGCTTGCCCTATCAAGGCAGTGCGTGAAGACACGGTCTGTGCGGTCCCGCTGCACTGCCAGCAGTTCAGCCCATCGTCTCCAGGGGTCAGTGAGCTCACTGAGCAGCTGCACGTTGCCGTTGGTCTCTCCGAACACCTCAAAGTACAGCTTTGACACTGCAGCATTGCGCCTCTCGGCAAGTTCAATGGCACTGGAAAGGTTCTCAAGAATTGTGGAGCGACAGAAGTGGAGAAGTCTCACCGCCTCATCATGATTGTGTGCGCATGCTTCCAGCTCGTGGGATGTGTCTTCAAGGTCAGAACGATGTCTGTCAAGATCTACGTACATCTGAAATTAAAAAGGAGGAGTCAAGCAGCTTGTCCATGCCTGTTACGCTATTCATTGTGCACAATATGTGGCATGCACTTGGAGCCATTTCAATGCCCTGTGTTAAGCTGCTGTGTTGGTTCAATCAGTCTGCAAAACATGTGCCTGCTCGACATTGCTTTGCAGCACATAGCACATTTATAGCAGATGCACCTACTTGTACATGGAAGCAACCAAGTCAACACATTATAGATGTGGGCAGGAGAGATGCCATTGTGGAATTGACAATGCTATATTTTGCACGCTAGCACACATGCACTGCTGCAGACAAATGTTATGGTATAAGGGAAAATGCTGCAGGAACTGCATGAGCACTCAAAGAATGGAATGAGACATTTAGCTCCGCAGCTCCAGTGCTAACACTGCTTGGATATTGGTGCACCTTCTGGCCCTCTGCTGGAAGTGGAAGGTGAACTTTGAACTATTGCTGTTTGTAAGTATATACGGAAACATAAGGTGAATGTGATGAAAACATGTAAGCATAGGTTGCCACTTGTCGCCTATCTTAATTGCTCACTATATATATATATATATATATATATATAGGTCCACCAGTAGCGCACCCAGGATCTCTGCCAGGGGGGGGGGGGGGGGTTCAACAGTAACATTAATGATAATTTTATTATTTTTTTCGTCGTTTTGCAGAGACATAACTCCACATTCTTCTACGACATACGAGCAGTTACGGAGTGGGATGGGGGTTAGGTCGGCCTCAGGGGGGGGTTACGACTCCCCCCCCCCCCCCCCCCGTCGGCGACGCAACTGAGGTCAACAAGATTTTCTTCTGGCTACCGTGAAAAAATTATAAGAACTTTGAAGTAAACTGCAATGTTAACAGATAAAACTTTATTCCTAACGTTTCGGCTGGAGGACTTCGGAGGTTTAAGTCGAAACCTCCGAAGAGGGCTGGTCCTCCAGCCGAAACGTTAGGAATAAAGTTTTTATCTGTTAACATTGCAGTTTACTTCAAAGTTCTTATATATATTATACAGTCAACTTTTTCCCTGAAAACATCTTTGGGCCGATCTCTCTCAGCCCCATTTTGGCACTGCATGATGGCAGAACTGAAATAAATATTTAACCTACGTCCTGACCTTGGTCTAAATTCTGGCATGTGGCGCTGTAGGTCCATGCCCAGTCATATCCTTTACTGCGCACTTCACTGAGGAAAAAGTAAGCTAGGGTGATGCCCTGGCGGTGATCGCTTACCTGCGCCTGGCCCTCGCGCGTAGACTCCTCGAGCAGCCTGGTCTCGCTCCTGCACGCCCGCGTCCTGAAGTCGGCCACCTGGCGCTTGAGCTTGCGCTTTTGGTTCTCCAGGCTGTTGAGCTTGCGCTCGAGCTGCTCGAGCACGCTTATCTCGGCCACCGGGGCGGCTCGCCGCAGCACCAGGCCGATCAAGAGCGCCAGCAGAAACAGAACGATCTCGTAACTGGCCATCGTCGCGATCTCTACTAGGGAAGGTGTTTCGCTAGCACTAGCGCCTGCCGAAGTGGGAAGGGACTTTCGTGCGCTGTCGGTTGGGGTCAACCGGGACCGCAGTCACGGCAGTTGCGACGTTTCTAAATTCTAATTACGACTGGTAAATCACGACGATAATCGCGCGATGGCTCCGAGGGGTACCTTGGCCAGGTGCGAGTGAACCGCTCTTCGAAAGAACTCTGGAGGACCGCTGCTTCTTTTCGCCTGGCAAGAGCACGGCACGCTGGCGTTCGGTCGTCGCGAGGGCTCGAGAGGAGCTCGGGCGGCTCGAGCCACGCGCGCGGTTCTCGCGAACGTGCTCGTCGGTCACGCCGGTTTCGAGCTCTTTCACTTCCTTTCCCCTTCCCCCACGGGCGCTTAGCCGTGCTCCCGACATGGGCCGCAGAAATTAGCGTCCTTTCCTTAACCGAACCACCAAATAACCTAAACCAAAACATCACGCTCTAGAGGCAGAGAAGCTGCGACGATCCCAACACAGTGCACTCTCGATTCCCCATTAAGAAACTTGATGCTGACCAGGCGCGGTCGCGATGTTTAAATCACACTTGACCAACGGTCCTTGAATGGAATTTGGCCTGGCAAGCGGTCGCGCTCTCGGTTTACTAGCACATGTCTTCGTGTCTCATTTTCTGCCTGAAAAAAAAAAAGAAAAAAAATAAGTACGATGCGCTTGACGCAGTACATCACACGGAAGCGGCCGTCGTCGCATTCTTAACAGCTGTTGTACACAATCTGTTCCTCGGCGCTTCGAGCCTCGCGCGAAGTGAAGCGCTATATCTGCCGTGATCTTTTCAAGTATTCGCTGTTGGTGCATGACCGGCTGTTTTTATTTTAGCGCGCACGCGCCGCACATGTAATCAACTAGCATTTAGCCCTTGAGTGCAGTGTCTCTTGGGGCATGTGTCTACGTGTTCCAGCTCGGTCGGGAGCTCTTGAAGGTTCGAATATTGTTCATTTACAGCGCGGAGCACTTCAATTATTGTGTGCCTTGTGATGGTTTTCATCAGTGTTCGTCTTCCCTCCCCATTTTTCACGCAGAACGGCTGCTGGAAGATCCCATTGCGCCATGGTAAAAGTGTCGAGTCATCTTTCCCGCACAGCACGGTCGTCGCAACTGGAGCCGACTGGCGCCGGTGGTTGGTGCAGCTGCGTTTGATCGACGGGCCGCTTCGCGTCTTTTATCCTTAGGTTGGAGTTCGTTTTTCTTTCTTTTTTTTAGATTCTATGTTGTTTTCTTGCACTTCGCATTCAGCGGTGGCTATTGAGACTTGTTGTGTGCATAATTTTCATGCGCGGCCACTTTCGATCGCGATGAACCCCGACGGGATCTCAACCGCTATTGGCTCCTTTGCGCAAATAAGCCAATCACGATCAAGAAACCCGATCATAATCAGGCACAATCGCGATTGAAAACGCACCGTCAGTGCAGTCTTTTTCGGTGCTGACATAACGTAATCAGCGATTTATCATGATCGTCTATGGCAGAAATGCCGCACTGACTTTACTTCCTGTTAATTACAAGTACTAGATTTAATAGGTAACATTCGTCGCCTAGCATGCCTACTTATTTGCGTACAAATTAGGTTGTGCAAGTCGAACTGACAAAAAGAGGCAGTTTTTGTCGCACATGAATTTTGATAGCTTACTGCATTGGTACTATGTTTTTCTAAATATTAATTTGGTAACATACAAAGTGTTAACCTTATATGCATGTTTCTAAATTTCTGGTTATAGAAATTCTAAGCAATGTAAGATATTGGTGCATTTGTCTAGTCTGCCTAAGAGTCAATAAAATTTGTACACTTTTTATAAATTCTATGTAGATGGCTTAGAACTCACCTTTTTCCACTGTCAGTGTTTGGTATAAAGTGCCAGTGTTAAAGTGAAGCTGAAAAATGTAAACAATGTGTTTATGTTTGGAGTGAGCTAGCTAAAAGTGTGCTGCAACTGACAGAAGATGTTAATAGCTTTAAAAGAGCTTTTTCAGGTACATTGTATTTCTCTCTTTTACCTATCATTTACACGATGGAGCAGCATTTACATAAATATATTTCATCTTGAATCATTGAAAAATGGGCCAAGAAGGCTAATAACATGGTAGTCCAAATGCGCAGTCATGATTGTCTTCATGACATCCTGAAGTTTGTCATCAATTCCTTAGTTTGGCAGGAATTCTGAAGGCCATCATTGAAATTACTGTGACGTAATTTGTGTCATGTTATATCAAGTGTTGTGCTTGCATTTAGTGCGACACTGATGCAGCAGCTGCATTCTTAAAACTGCGGCTTTTAAGGTTGTCATGCTATACACGAGCTTTTGCACATGTGATGACATTCTGGGAATGATGGCTTGTTACCTGACGCAGTGAGTCACTCATTATACCTAATTTGTTCTAGGCTGTCTCTGCCGGTGCTCTTCGCTGAATCAAAAGGAAGGCAAAGTACGCAGTGGAGTTCTGTGCTGTCTGTGAAGCATGGGAGACGAAGTGGTTACCAGCTCCGAGGGGCCCATACAACGAACCCATCTTCTGCCTCTTCGGTAAAGCCACCATATTTGTTTATTATGGATAATGGTCATTTGATAACATCACATAGGCTTCATGCACTAGATAAAAGTATGCAGTGAAATTGAATATGATCGTTTCATTGCAACTTTCCCAGGTTCGTATGCATTTGTAAATGTTGCTTTGAAACCTACTTTTGACCTTATAATTTGACCAAACACAAGCCTGTGTAACAGGTATTCTGATAAATTTCTTTTTTTTAGCATTTCAATTTGAGCTGAGTGCACCCTGTTTTGCACATGATCGAAAAAACATTTCGTGACAGTAAGGAAAATCTAAAATTGTATTTGCTTTAGCAACTTATTATTAGCAGCTTGTTAGACATCTGAAAGATCAAATGTATAAAAGTCTGTCTGACCAACAAACACGCACTAATGGCCTCCTTGACTAGCAATATTATGATGCACCTCGCAGTCATGGAATTGTGACCAGTCTGCACACAATGAGAGGCCATATACTGGGAATCTTGAGGTTCGTTACTAGAAAATCGTGTGAAGCGAAGGCAGTCAGTGGCTGAGAAACTTGAACATGATGCAGTTCACTAGGAATATTGAGGTTTGTTACTAGAAGAATGCTTGAAGAGAATGCACTCAGTGGTTCAGCAACAATTAACATGGTAAGCCTACAGTGCATTCGAGCTGCCAAGACTTATAGTGGATTATAGAGAAAAAAAGAAAGTGGTTAGCACTGTTAACAGAGCTGCTCGAATACAGAGGAACAGGAGAGGAACCATCCTATATTTCACTAATATAATTGGTTCATTAACCACTCTGCAATAGTGAAAATGTACTTGGTTACAGCTGCCAGAATGACGCACATTGAAAAGTAGAATTTTTGTGTTGAAGCAGACATTGCAGCTTGAGTGAACATACCCATTAAACTCGACAAAGGTTATAATGTTCACTGTAATGCTTCAACAAAGCAGAGAGATGAAGCAAATGAAGTATTGGCTGGCATGTTTTGTTGGAAAGACATTTGCTTCTGCCGATCTTGATGTCGCTGAAGACCTGTAGTAGCTTAGCCTTCACTCTTCCCAATCCCTTTTCTGAATTTGCAGGGTTCGGATAGCCTACAGTGTTGGCCATGTGCTCAACGACCTTTGTGCTTCCATGTGGTTCACCTATCTGCTGGTGTACCTGACGTTTGTGCGACAGCTGCATCCAACAGCTGGCTGGGGCACTACTTTTGGTTGGCCAGGTAGCAGATGCAGTGGCCACCCCATTCGTTGGCATCGAGTCGGACAGGGACGATGACTTCTGGCTCTGTCATTATGGTCGCCGGAAAACGTGGCATCTTATTGGTACATCTTGACTTCCTATAACTGCTGTTTACTACTCCTCTATTGTTATATTCTTGTCTTTTAGGGGCGAAGCTCCTTAGGGTCGAGGCTTGTCCTGCGTGGTGCCATAGTAGCCACGCTCGTGCTCGCTCTTGGCGCGTTCCTCTCGGCGCGCGATCTCTCTCTCTCTCTCTCCGACAGCGGCAGTCATGAGTGCAGTCAGACTGTGTGTGTGGATGTGTGGGCCGATCCTGGAGGCAGGGCATCAATACAGTGCCATCTGCTGTCGTGAGAGAGAGCGAACAGCGCGGGTCGACTGTGGAAATGCTCTTTCTTCGATGAACGCTTTACCAACTCGTAAGGAACGAGAATGCGTCCTTGCCCGCGAGAGACAACGCTGATGCAAGCAGCATCTGCCAGCGAGTTTCTTGATTGAAAAAACAGACTGCTCGCGCGGCACAACTGATCACCGGCCACCCCATATATATAGGCACTGGATCTTGACCTGCAATGCAGTGCTGGTGGGAGATTTCTCTTGCGCATAGTTGAACCATAAGGGTTTGCAGCGTGCGCGTTAACTAAATTAATCCGGAACTCGGCACGATCTATGACGTAGGAGCTCATGAATCTCATAAAGACCAGGAGCATAAATGACAATGCTTGTGTAAATATACACACGCATTGTCACTCATTTACATGCATGAGTGGACAAGGTCACGGGTGATATACGGTAACACAGAACGATCTTCAGCTTCGCCCACTCATCATGGTTCACTTCGTGGAGATGCATGGAGTTCTTTTTCCTACTGTTATATTCTTGTCTTTTTCTTACTTTTAAGGGCAGCAGAAACAAAATGTAGTTAAGAACCTAACATTAACATTCTAGCGTAATTGTATGCAACTATTCTGGTATAAATCGGTGTCTGTGAAGAAGAGGGATGAAGTAAAAGGCAACTAAACATAAATACCAGATACGAAACTAAAGAACGTCACTGCAGCTGCATTGAAATTGGAAGCATCTTGGATCACAGCAGTGGCACTTATAATGAGATTTTAGCCAGTGGTGTTGTAGGAATAATAAAGAGGCTGCTAACATACTGGTTCAACAAATGGCACAGCTACTTTGCACATTGCAATAGCACAGGTACAGAGGCTGAATGAGGAGAATCAATTAAAACTGACTTCTCAAAATAGCCATTGTACAAGAAACATAAATTTGTGGATTTGCAGCTTGTCCTCCAAAGAATCAATTTGTCAATGTAGCAGAGGCATTGTTTGGTATAAAGACAAATTCTACAGGCTCAAGTCTGTATCACAATGTGGAGTTTATGGGCCATTTGTCAAGATATTTCTGACTGAGAGAATGTTGCAAAATGGCACTCAGTGAAGGAGAATGGGTGAGTCGATACAGTCATCTGTCCCGAATTCTTAGAAGATGGTTATAATGCACTGGAGCTAGGCACCTTATTGTACACTGTGTGTTGTACTGTTTCATTTTGTTTTCAATGATACAGCTTATCTATCATTGCTTCCCCCTCACTTGCTAGCAAAGCCGTGGCAACTTTGGTTAAGCGGTTAGTAAATCTTGCTGTCCCCTTGTAATGCAGGCACGCTGTGCGTGGTGGGAAGCTTCCCGTTTTTGTTCTCCAAGCCATTGGGCAGCCACCCGAGCAGCCAGGAGGCAGAGTTTGTCTACTATGCTGCCTTCATCATCATCTTCCAGTTTGGGTGGGCGTCGACTCAAATCTCCCACCTGTCTCTCATCCCAGACATTACGCCCATCCCACACGAGAGGGTAGAACTCAATGCCATGCGGTGAGGACACTTACGGCATCCCATGCACTAGCGAGGCTGCTTGCTTTAGTAATCCGTGTTTTCCTAAAGCAGTGTCAACAACACCATAGCACTTGTGAAAAGGTCTGGTCAGCATACCCAATGATGGTGCATTATTTTTTCAGTCGTACTACTACCATATTTACATGACTAAGTCAAACCATTTTTTAAAAAATTTTACGTAGTTGGGGGTCGCCTTACAATTGAAATCTGAGTGTGTTGTGCCAGTCAGTTTCTTCATCTGGTGTCTTTTTTTCTTTTTGGAGGGTCGACATACATTGGAGTCGACTTGCAGTCGTGTAAATATTGTAAACTTCTGAAGTATCTGTGTGGTTCCTACATATATGCTTACTGTGTATTATTTCAGCTCTTTATGTTTTTTAGCACCTCTCATGAGTATATACCTAGCTTTGTATGTTTGTGTATGTGTGCACATTTGTATAAATGCTGTGAAACCTTGATATGACAAAGTATTTGCTGTCTTATAACTTCATTTTTATAGAGCGACGTGTATATGCAAGGTCATTGAAATGAAGCATATTTCCTCGCCATTCATTACCATAAAGTTAGTCTTATCTAAGCAAGACTAAGGCTGCACATAGTCTTCTGCAGGCTGTCGTTCGGCAAATGGTAAATTACGCATGTTTTTGGCATATGCATTTTCTGATTGCACACCATGTGATAGAAAGCTGCTGTCAAAGCAGAGACGCGGCCTTTGTGGCAGCACCTGGTCAAGGCTTCCTGCACGTGCTTCCATATCTCGAAGGCCATGGGCTGAAAAGGGCAGTATCGATCAAAGGCACTAGAGGTCACGCCTGCTGGCATATCATATCGGGCACTCTATACAGTATAGCTCCATATTCCATGCCACATATGCATTGCATCAGGGTCTGACTTGGAACCCTCTTGTTGTCATGTGGTGTGTGGTGAGCATCAGCAGTTATTGGGGTGGCATTAGTAAATACAACATCTTTTTATTCATCTTGCAACCAGCCTTGGTTGTTCAGAAGAAAGAACACATACAGTGCTAGTCTCTTGTAAGCATCTCATTCTGCAAGACAAAGAATGTTGCTGCTTGTCTGGGGGCAGTCAGATTGTGCTTCCATGACCTTGAAGTTGAAAAAAAAAAAAGAAAGTCTATCCTGGGCTCACTGAAGAATAGGATAAGTTCACAGTAAGTGCAATTGCTGTAAACAGATGCTTTTACTGCAAATGAAAGTTTTCAGTGAATTCAGCACCTCTGAGACAGGTTTTATGTAGCCAAGCAGTTTCTTGGAGGTGCTTGCTTTTGCCCAAAGTGCCACTACTAATAAAAAATTGTGTATGTTCTGTGATAAACGTGACTTGCAATACTTCCATAGAACCACTTTATAGCAATAATTAAGATTTCTGATGTCGCATTCAGTGTTTGTCTATTCTGTAGCTGTTTGTGTGTCCAGTGCCACTAAACACAAAATATGGCTTTAGCAAACAAAAATGCTGCAACTTAGGTTGTCGCTTCATTATTATGTAGTCTTATGCCAAATTTCTTTTATTTTAATGGTGTATGACAGGTTTCAATGTTGTGTGCTTACCAGTCTTGGTGAAGAATAGCATTATGGTTCAGTGAACTTAACATCCTGTGTCATACCACTCTGGTGAATACCCAGGATTTTGCTGACTAGGTATGGCGGGCTGTGGTGGCATAATGGGCCTGATAGCTTCACTTATACTGATTATATGTGAATGCTGGGCCTTCATATCTTTTTGCTTTCTTTATGTCACATAGCAGCTGTAATATGTGTTCAGCATTGTGGCAACGAACCATCATGTCGCTGGCTTGCAGGCTCAACAAAACCAATTCTTTATGATGTTGAGATTGCATTCTGTTTGCCCTATTACTCGTGCATTTTTGTAGCCCTCCTATGCAAAAAATAGTGTGCTGGTGACTCCTGTTTGCATAAAACGTTGGACTCCAAATGAGTAAAGTTTGGGTACAACAAAATAAATTGCCAATATTGTGAATTTCATTATGCCAAAGTTCAATTATGTAACGTTTATTTTTGCCTGCATGTAAAATGAACACTACGGCACACTAATTTTATGTATTGCAGTTGTCCTGCAGTGTGGTGTTCTTGAGACGATGCAAGTATTGTGCAAGTAAATGAGATATATAGATTTACAGTAGAACTTCATTATAATGAACTCAGGTATAACGAACTGTTGGATATAACGAAGCAATCACAATTCCCCTGGAAGTTCTCATAGATGACATGGATATTGGCTATAACAAACTAATGGTTATAACAAAGCAATTATGGCTCCCCCTTCAACTTCGTTATAACGAGGTTTTACTGTATTAGCACCTGTTCGACATCCTAGCTTTCTTGTGCTCTCGAAACGACCATGTGACACCTCAGGCCAGCATAGGCACTGTTCAGTGGCATCACCTGTAAGACATTTAAAAATGTCAGCATATCGCTAACTTTTGTTTGCTCTAAAATAACAAATTTATATGGAACCTAGAAAGTAAGGAAATAGTTGGACAATGTGTAGGCCTGCTGTTTGGCAGCAAGGTTGGAGCATGATTTGCTTTTCCTTGGCCTCTCTGAGAGCTGGAATCTGAGTCCGCTGTGGCAACTTACGTGATGTCACCTGCAGAGTTGAGGGAAGCACCTGCTGGGTGAAATTGGAACTGTATTTTTATCGCTGTACGTCAGCACAGACAGTGCAATGAAACAATGTATAGCACTATAGTTTGTAGGGCCAGGATTCTGATTATTACACTATTCATAAAAAGCTTTCAGAAAATGTTTTGTGACCCCTTTAAATGACTCCATGAAAGCAAAATGAGTCTGCATCCCTCTTCCACAGTGGCACTTCACTCCTGCATTACACTAATACATTAAGCCCAGTCATCCAGTTACGTATACGATCTCTTTTGGGGCATGGTTGTTTTCTGCTGCATCAGATTGTCACTTGTTGGCTTTCATTTTATTGTGATGAATGCACTCACTGTTCTACTTCCATGTTTTTCAGCTATGCTTGTACAGTGGCGAGCAACATAATTGTATACACAGTTACTTGGGCAGCACTGGGCATATCAGGTGCTGACCACGAAGCACAGGTGGGACCTCCAGATGGCCATGTCTTCAGAGACATAGTCCTCATTGTGGTGGGTACTCAATTTCTTATTTCATGTATGGAAAATTGATTTTATCTTTGCCTTCTCGTATTATGGATGCACTATATTAAATGATTATTCTTATAAGCAAAGAAATAAATAGCTCGTCCTATGGAAAAACATTTTACGAACTGTAACAGACAGTGGTATGTGCATTGGAGCAATGTGTCATGTTTTACAATGATTCTTAGGTGGGCTACCTAGTTTACGAACGTTATTGCAGAACAGCAAAAACCCTGAAACAGCGAAAGAACACAGGACACAGAGTTTATAGCCAGTGCTGTTTCCTGTACTGTTTCAGTAGTGCGCACGCAATAATGTTTTACATTGGTATCTACATGCGCAGCCAGGAAATTGTGCGTGCTAACTGGTAGCAGGAAATTGCAATGTGCTACATGCTGTCCTGTCCTGTCTCTTTTCCTGTTTAACTTCTCTTCTCCCATCAATAGCAACACCACCAACTAGCCCAAGCAGCAAAAACCAACCTGACAGAAAGAGCAGCCTTGTTGCCAGAAAGGATTTGTGCTTAAACCAATCAAAGAAGCTCATACACATATAATAGATTGTGGAAACATACACAAGTTGTGACATTGCACTACAGTGCAAATATCTGAACAGAGAATCTGTCTAGTGGTGAATAAAGTTCGTGAGACACTTCTTTGCAAACATCATGCACATCACAGCACACCCTCAGTGTGGTCCTTCCTACAGGCCCTAAAAAAATGCCAAATCAACAAAATTCCATAGAGTAGGATTAATTAAGGTTCCAGGAATGTAAAATAGATGGCCTAACTACCTCAGTCTTACCAGTTTCATGTTACTCTGTGCATCCTAGTGCATGGAGCAGAGATTATGTGGGAATATCAAAGACACAGTGGGACCAAAGCATGGAGGTGTGCTGGTGCATCAGCTAAAAATTTAATCCTACTCTTAAGCAACAGCTCAGTAAAAAGAAAACAGCTGCAGCAGCAGCAGCAGCAGCAGCAGCAGCTGACCCGCTAGTTTGAATGAAAAATTGCAGTTGGAATTGCAACTGAGACTTCTTCCAGTTAGGTTTTGAACCCTGCAATCAGCTATCTTCAAAGCATGAATATTTGTGCCCAAGTTATTGTTGACATTCTAGAACTTAGGAAAACATTGTTGTCTACGAGCGCAGGTTGCCATTGGGGCCTTCTTCTCGTTCATCTTCCACTTGGTTGTTCGAGATCCATCACGCGGTGGGCGTCGGGAAAGCCGCTCTCGTCACACGGACGAGTACATCCGGTCTTTGGTGCTCGACC
The DNA here is from genome assembly GCA_013339685.2 of Hyalomma asiaticum. Classification (NCBI taxonomy): domain Eukaryota; kingdom Metazoa; phylum Arthropoda; class Arachnida; order Ixodida; family Ixodidae; genus Hyalomma; species Hyalomma asiaticum. The sequence goes on along the minus strand of CM023482.1, from coordinate 125,207,079 downwards.
GTTCCCACCACTTCGTGTGGAAGGACTGGTTCAAGGAGAAAGGCTTTTACTTGGTACGTGAATGTCTGGCATTTGCATTAATGACATTTAGCTTAGTCAGCACATTTGTAGTGAGCCATTGTAAGTGGGCTTAATGCTTCTGGTTATGCACTCTGGCAGAACTATGTTATGTTGTAGCACATGCTGGCTTAAACATTACTGCAAGATGTGCTTCTCGGGCCCATATTCATAAACCTACCTCATTCCTTTCGCCTGTCCTCCTTATCTTCCTTGTGCCTTTATCATGCTTCATGAACTGTCATGCCCAAACAAATCTTATGACAGTCTTTCACATTGGTTACCATTCCAGTGTCCTTAAATTGTTTTAAATGGACTGTCTACTGTTCTGGAAAACATTTTTAGGTTGTGGCAAAAATGGGAAGATTGTGCATCACAATTTACAGGAACAAGCATGCTTTTACCCTACAAGAAAGGAGTGGCTTTAGTTTTGCTCTGAAAGTGGTGCAAAAAACACCGCCAGCGTCACCAACAGTGTGTTTGTTAATTTCCAAGTGTAACAGAAACCCCGCGCTGGTGTACATATTTTTCTGAAAAGCAATTCTTTATGCCTTACAAATGTACTCCACCCTACGAGACACCTTTTTATAGTGTGCAAGAGCAATTCATTCTTCATTTATGTTATGGGGTGGTGCAGGTGGCACTGCCTTTGTATTCGTCTACCCGTACTGGCATGCAGTCCTGCGCTTGTCACACATGCGGTGCTGCCTTGTTTTCAGGATGTCTTTAACATGCTGCACTGTGAATGCATGCAGGCATCATCACTATGACTCTACACGCCTCTATTCATAATGTACCCGTGAGACGGTGTCAGAAAAGGCTGTGGGAAGACGTCATTGGGGTGCAGTTTGCCCTATTACCGTACTTATTCTAATGCAGGTTGACCACGATTCTAAACCGAGACCCTAAAGTCCGAAGCCAGGAAAAAAAAAAAAAAAACTTACCTTGAATGTAGGCCAAACAGAAAGGCGAGGACAGCATTCAAAAAAGGAAAACACATTTATTGAACAGCTTATTCCCAGTCCTCATCGCTGCTGGCCTCGTCGCTGCTTACTTATTTGTGACTGTTATCTTCAAGCAGTGCGCTATCCTCAGTTCCATCAAGCACGTTCGATATGCCGCACTTTTTGAAGGAGCGCGCTATCAAAGTTCCAGGGATGTCGTCCCACGCTGCAGCTACCCAGCCCGCCACCTGCAACAGTGATGCGCGCTTGATGCGGCCCGTTGCTGTAATCTGGTGCTCCTCCACGTTCAACCAGTCCGTGTAGAACCCCCACAGGCGATCCTTGAATGTCTTATTAATGCAGACATCAAGTGGCTGCAACTGACCCGTCATGCCACCCGGTATCACAGTGAGGTCCGTGTTCACTTCGGCGAGCGTAGCCTTCACGCTGTCGGTTAAGTGCCCACGGTAGGAGCTGAGCACAAGGAGAGAGTTCTTGCACAAAAGGGGCCCTGGGCGCCGCCACACAATCCTTATCCATTCCTCGACCATGGCGCTCGTCATCCAGCCGTTTTAGTTGGCCCACACAATAGCATTGCGCAGGGAAGGCTTCTTTGGTAGGCAGTGTCCTAATGTAAGGAGTGAGCTTATATCCGTCTGCTGTGCAGCACAGCATGACAGTCGCGCGCTGCTTTTTGTACCGCGCAGAGTGCACCTTCACTTCTTTGGTGCCCTTTTCATCGACGGTGTACTCCACTGGCATATAAAAATATACTGGCGTCTGGTCTGCATTGCTGGTTTGGCCTAGCGGATAGGCTCTCGATTTCCGCTTGCACAGCACATAACGCTGAAATTCAATCAGCTTCTCCTCATAACCACTGGGCAACTTCTGGGTGATTGAGGTGCGACGACAGAGGCTAAAGCCGAAGTACTTCATAAATTTATGTAGCCAGCCTCGGCTGGCTTTGAAGTCTGCCAGAGATAAGCCTTGCTCCCTTGAAAGCTCTTTTGCTTTCGCCTGGAGTAATTCTGTTGTTACTGGAAGGGCAGCTGCTCGCTGTGTCCAAACGAAGTCGGCCAACACCATCTCCATTTCGTGGTGACGGCCTCTTCGTGATCTGGTGAATGCCGTCATCATTGTGGCACACGCAAATAACCTCTCCCATTTCCCCCTCCAACGATGGTTGTCTTTTTCATCCACGATGAAGTCCCTACCGGCTTGCATGTTCGACGACAACTCCGCGGCTAAAACAACTTTTCTTTTGAAAGCGGCACTATAATGGCATCACCTGTTTGGTGCCATTGGGCTATCGACAATAACAAAACGCCACGCCACATGCGGTGACACAGGGACAAACACAACCTACTGTCTCGGCCTCGGCCAGGCTCGGCTACTAATGACTACAATACCTTCTTTTCTAGGTGGCACTAGCTGCGCGCCATTTTTGTCTTGGAAATTGGCACGTTTTTCAATATCCTCGATTCTAAGCCGACACTAAAGTTTGACATATCAGCATTTAAAATAATATGTCAGCCTAGATTCTAATAAATATGATATGCTAAAGTCTGTTCCAAGCACTTTCTCGCCTCTGACTACCTGGTATCCTTTGGAAAAGGGAAGAGATCATGAAAGCAGCTCAAGAGCACAGCTGTTTTTCTCAAGCTGTGTGTCAGCAAGGACGAAGTGAAAATTTCAAGATTGTGGGAAATCCCATACGAGGCACACCCCTAGCGCGCCAACTTTCCCTCACCTCTCCTCCTCACCTCTGGAATGTCACGCTTGGAACTGGTTCCTGTTCGGAAGAGGTCACCCACGCCCGAAAAGGTGGCTTGGGGAGACTGCAGTACATTGTTGTCGATGTCTTTACACGTAGAAAAGGAGTGACTCCTTTATGAAAAAATTCCGTTTTAATAATTTCTACTCACTTTCTGGAGAAACCACTGCATGCTGGGACAGTTCGAAAGGTACGCTTTCTGTTGAGCCAAAAAACGGCAGAATGATGATGGACGGTAGAGTCTCTTTAATGGCACGGGGATGGTAAGGAAAACAGGCGATAAGGCAGCCATGCATTGTAACCGCATGCTTTATGCACCAGTAGAGAATACTGTTGAATTCTTATGAAATTACCGCATTTATGTAATTGTAAGTCTAGTCGAGTATAGGTCAAACCCCTCCTCCAAATCGAGTAAAAAAAAGAAAAACAACTGACTGTTCGCGCACATTTTTCGATTTCGATTGTAAGACACCCCCAAATTCGTATTTCGAAGTTTAACAAAATAGATGAACTTACAATCATGTAATAATAGTAGTTATATTTTCGTGATGATTGGGCAAATAACTCTTGGTTCATATATAGAACTCGGCACAGGAGAACGGTTTACGACGGTGTTCATAGCTTTTGAACCGAGATATATGCAGAGCAGAAGAAAAATGTTGTGTAGTGTATGACCATTAGGCATCAGAAACATCAGAGGTGACTATAGTAGTGACTGATCAATTCTACACTGTCTACACTCGCCTTACTTTTTACAACCACTGGCTCGGCAGAGGCTGGAACTTGAAAGGGGGTAGGGGTGGAAACAAGGACCAGGCTGCGGCAGAAGGCACTTTCCTCAGACAGCAGCCGTGCCAGCCCACTTGCTTGTATCTAGGGTTCCCGCATTTGTATGAACTGTGGTGTACTCAGAAACCGTTTGTATAGGCCCGAACCTTAGCGTATTCAATATAACATGGGCCATCCGGGACTTTGGAAAATTTGTATCAACCGTCGTCGTATCAATGAGATTCTGGTGTTATGAGGAGTGAGCATAAATGTTATTATGCTCAATTTAAGTCCACATTACTCAATTATTTGCACTTTTCTGCTCTCAGTGTCAAGTCCTCTGTGAAATACATAAAAGTGCTGTGATTTCGTCTCTCATGCTACCAATACTTTTAGGGAAGGATGTAGAGGTCAGATAAAGAAAACCTTAAGGAAATCAATTTCTCTCAATGCCTTATCTGCAGTATATCGAAATTATTTCACTGATAATGCATTCTGAGTACATAAAGAAAGCATTTTTCAACACGGACATGGAGAAGCGAGTTTAAAAATTGTAAAAGTGCTGTAGTTCATGCTGGAGTTCATGGAGCCAGCTGTCATTGGCTACCAAGAGCTGCCATCTTTGAATTATTAGAACGCTCAAAGTTTCGTGTTTGCCTTCCCACATTCCTCTCTTCTGATGGCCACACGAGGAAATACACAAATTGAAGATCAACAGTTGATCTGGCAACGTACAGTGCTCAGAGATAGAAAAGTTATACTCAGACAGCTTGATGGCCATCACATTTTGTACTAGCTGGAGTGTGCTGGATGATAACCGTGGGACCATACTGGGTAAGAGTGCATGAAAAGAGCTCTCGTTTTCAGTTAATATCACAACCAATCAGGCCAGCGGCCTCCCCAGTGCAAAGCTGTGATGCAGAATGCATTGGCAGCACTGTGCCATGAGTATCGCATTTCTGTCACTGAGCACTGTGCGTGATCCTCCTATCTGCTCAGTGCAGCAGCATGCTGAGAAGTGCCTGTAGCAACTGTGCACTGCTGCTAGTGGTGAAGTACTTGCCTGCTAGGCCTTCTGCTGAATAGTACTTCATCCATCTTTTTCTTCATTACTCTGTGTTTGCGGACTGTGGATCAGTGCACGTTTACGAAAAGAAACATTCAAAAGCTGGCACATACAAGGAAAAAAGGTCTGACCCTTGTACTTTGTACTCTGAAAGGTTTTGTACTCTGAAACATAGCAGGTGGCTTTGTGTGGATCAGACAAGCCGGCGATGAGATCGCATTGGACCAAACATTGTGTAACCTCTCACTATACCGATAACAAAGTGACAGTGAAACGAACCATTGATTTTATCACTGAGCTGCCTACTGCATATCAGATGATTCACTAGCGCCATTTCACTTTAGGGCCTTGAAACAATGTGCTAATGCTTACTATTGCCTGTTTTCTTTGCTTTGAGATATCCGCTTAGTATGCACATTCTTGATCCTGTTTTGAGAATACATGTACCTCATGTCATTGTTAATGAAAACAGTGGTTTAGTTACTTTTAGAAAAAGCTAAAGGCATGAGAAAATAAGTCTGCGGGGTAGCTCTGCCAAGTGAGGAGTCGTTGTGGGTGTGTGTAATTTTTTGCGCATAAAGATCAATGCTTCTTTTATGTAATTTCAAGGGGTGACAGTGAAGCTTCGCCAGACCCCTTATGCTCCCTGGCAACATGTTTCATGGCCTCAAAAGTAGCAGAACTGTCCAGCATGTGCTATATTGCCTGGTGGTTTTACATTTCGCCTGTGTTGCTACTGCTGCTAGTGTATTAGCTTACCAGCTTTCCTTGCAACTTTGGGAAACAGGATCTGTGTGCTAGTGAGCACTGCCCACCAATGATATTCATGTGACCCTGTGTAGGGAAAGCAAATGGAATGCCTTTGCTTGCCTGGAGGAATGGTAGCCCAGCTCCTTTCCCCCTCACCTTACTTCTTACTACTGCTGGGCTCCCAAAGCCTGGCGGGTGAAGGAAGGCAGGGGTGGAGAGCAGGACCACCGGCCGCACACTGTTCTCTCCCTCCCCAGGACCAGTCATACTAGCCCGCTTGTGTTTGGCGATAGCTCACACTTGCAAACTGCCTGTTATAAAATTAAGAACTGCTCTTGGAAGCCCAAATTCTAGTGTATTTTATGTGACATAATTCGTCTGGGATGTTGCTAAAATTCATATACATCACAGAATCTGGGCCAGCCTTGATCACATCGTCGAGGTTCTACTGTCCCTACTGATTGTCTGGTATTTCCCTTGGTCATTTTATGTGTACACCTAGAGAGATGGGATGAGCAATGTACAGTGCAAAATACCACAAAAAGGTGAAAAAAAAAAGCTAGGATATACTGTAGATTGAAGAACAGACAAGAGACTGAATTCTTTTACAAAAAGATCTTGTGATACCAGGATGGCACACATTATTCTTGGTGACTGGCTTTTATTAAGTCATAGTTGTTATTCCAGGTGGCCCTCCTCTACATGTTCACTCGCCTCTATGTCAACCTGAATCAAGTCTACATCTCCATCTACATTCAGGACACTCTTTTGCTACGAAGGGTGAGTCTAATAAACACCTGCATATTACTGCATTCAGTTGAACTGTAGTAGAGCACTTGTGGTTGAAGGGCTGTATTGCTGCACCAACATATAAAAACTTCAGAATTCAATGATGCTTCAGTTACTGGTGTTTACAAAACCACCACTAAGGACTCATGACTTGAACTAACTAATTATGACGCATAGAGGCCAAGGACATAAGGGGAATGAAAGGGACAAGATAGCTGCAATGTGTTGTTGTTTTTGTTTATTGTGTAAGTAGAGCCCCGTTGATAGTCTTTCACAAGACCATAAAAGAAAAAGCTAAAAACAGAGATATGCAAGAACCGATGAAAATGAAAAACTGAAAAAAGAATACCAGCTGTGAGCTATACGTAGAATTTTATTTCAATGCTTATAGATGAAAAAATAATCGTGCAGCATTGCCTGGCACTTTTGCACCTTAGCAGCAATAAGCTTTTTGAGTAGCTGCAGTGTCATATCTTTGAAACTCGTATCGCTAAGGCTCACACCTTGCGCTCTCACACCTGGCAAGTGCTCACATTTCGCAATACTTTCCTGAGATTATCACTGGATGCATCACTCCTTTAAGAGATAACATTCGCGCCCACTGTTTTATCATATTCAGTACAGTGTTGAATCACTGTCATCCTTATGCGACCGAACGCCTCGCAGAAGCGATGGTTTACCTGAAAGCAATCATGCGAGAACACTGTGCCCGGCTGGCACCGACAGTTCGAGGCATGAAAGAGCTGAGGATCCAAGCACATACAGCATGCTTTTGCAATGCAAAAACACCGCAGAAAGGCATCAACACCTCCAACAAAGAATGTTGATGGTGAATGCACTTATGCAAGAGTGGGAACAAATGCCGATCTCAGAAGTTTTAGTTTTGCTAATTACAGGTGCCAGTACCCATGTCGTAAACACCATATTTCATGATTCATATCACGAAGGTCCTGCTTTTGCTCGCAGGAATCGGAAACTTTTATGGGTGTGCTCATTGGCTTCATGATACTGCCTCGATGAGCACTGTCCTTTCTCCCTTGCTTGTTGTTTTTCTTGCTGCCTTGTGCTCATAGCCGCTTGCGCATATAGCGTTGACAGTTAGTGACGTCAGGAAGGAGAGAGGGCATGTGTTAAAAAGGGCACAAGGAAGAGAAAGACTGCTGTGCAAATTGTCATTGAGTTACTACAGTTGAACCTCGTTACTTTGAAGTCTAGAATTTGAACCAGCCGGATAATTTGAACTGGTAAATTGGTCCTGGCAAGGTGACGCATATTTGAATAGGGGGAAAAAAAATCTCCCTAATTCGAACCTGAAACGCACCACGGTTAATTTGAACAAAATTACCCAGCCACACAGATTACTTTTTCTACAATTCCACGTCGAAAGACAAAGTTAAATGTGCCACTAGCTGCCAAAGCTTTGCAAGCACATACCCCATGTGCCCTATCCACATTCACAGCTTAATGTAGCTGGCAGATGTCATGCGACATCGCCTCGTGCACTTGTGGTGCGCGAGGCGATGATGATGACGGCTAATATATGAAGAGGGCAATGAAAGAAAGAAAGTATGGACAATCATGCCAAGAAAACAAACCGTGACATGGCCATCCATGTCAACATTCGTTTCCTTTCCTAGTCTCCGTTTATTACTGCAGTTAACATAACAATGTTCCAGCTGTTAAAGGGTTTGCTAAAGCGATACAACTATTTTTCCTTCTGCCTTGTCTTTCTTTTCCTTATTCAAGGTTCTGTGCAAATGTAAGTGATTCCAAGTTGATTATTTTCACCCTTGACATATGGAGGTCTCTTGTTTCGTGTTGTGATGACCACTCTTAAATTTGCAGGAGAGCATAGCAATCATTCCCCTTGTAATGTATGTGAGTGGCCTCATCTCATCTCTGCCCATAAAGCTTGCAGCAAAACATATAGGAACAAAGGTAAGCAGCCATAGTTTTACCCATGTTTACAACAAACCAGTTTTTTTGTTTTATGTTGTGGTGCCTTTCTTCCAGCCAGTGATGTTGAAAAGCTCAGGTAATGATTTCCAAATAGATAAAACCGCGGCCTTGAAAGTGCAGTGTATCAGTTTTTGGAGTCATTTCAAGCTTAAAAGCATGACATGCATTAAGCTCCAGTGGTGATGGCTTTCAGGTGACCTTGAGCCTTAAGCCAGAGGTGTTATCCTGGCACTCAAATGAGGACATCCAGGCATCCAGTATAAAGTTTAGAAATGCACTCTCTGGCCCCAAACCCATCGTACAGGACTGCATTAAATTCACTAGTTGGAGCCCAAACAAGTTTTAAAAATATTGCTTTTGAGTTCTTCATAATGTTTGCTCACAGTGTCACGGAAGCTTAACCTGTAGTATATGCTGCACTTTTACTTGTCGTTTCTGATAGCAATGTTCTAAAGGCTGATGGGGGCTCTATGCACTTGATTGTCATCTACGGCACAGATTTAGTGCCACCTCCTTTAAGGTGGCATCATGCAGCGTTCAGTGTGGCAAGGATGGCATTTTGCCAAGAAGAGACTTGCAACAAGTTCAATTTAGCTTTGCCAGTAGCCATTTCTTGCTTATGTCTACTCTCAAGTACATACATGAGAGACAGATTTTTTTATTAAATCAGAGGTGTTTCCCAGGTTAATAAACAAGCTGTGTTTCACTGTACTTACGGTCTGATACAACTTTAGAAGTCTGCGGCATTTCGCGCTTCAAAAGTGGAATGACACAAGCCTACAACAGTAGGCACAGTCTAGACTGATGTCTTGTGTGATGGTCAGTGACTCCTCCTACAAAACATATGGCTGTCTGCCAGCAGTTTCTGTCAGCAGTGATGAAGTGTTCCAATGAGCATTGGTGGCACTGCCTTGCGCCTGAAAACAGGATTCCACTGTGATAGGCCACAGCAAACAAACATTGTGGCTGTTTGTACTATGGTAGTCCTGGTGAATGAAGGCCTACAATCACTGATTTCACACTGCAGCAGCTGATGCTCCACAAGGTCATTTTTCTCTCTTGACCAGGCATGTTCTGTAGCATTCCCATCCTGCAAGTTCTGCTCATATCACATCTTATTTGTACCGTGAAATACACATTTTAGAAACATCTTTTTGAGCGGGACGGTTGTTTAGTTGCAGGACTGCAAAATGGCCGCTGCGCTTCGGTCAACTAGGCGGGGCTTCTTAATACGTCAAGGGATACTGAACAAAAATTAGGAAAACTAGCGAAAACATCGAAAACATACTCGTAAGATGCCACTATTCCGATTAACAGAGTTCATTTTACATATTTTCGAACAGTTGGCCGTATTTTTAGTGGATTGTGAGAGCGCGGCGGCTGCACGCCAATGCGCTTGTCGACGGCCGTGACATCACATGCAACCAGCGCCCTCTCTCCTCCAGCCACTTCCCTCTCCACCTCTCCTCCCTGGAACCACTTGTCTAGCGAGTTGCTCGTCGCGAATTGGTCGCCGCTTCAGTATCTGCTAGGTGTCGCGCAACTTCCTCTAGTTCACCGCGCGGCCGCTAGACGCATGAATTTGCGAAAAATGCATCAAGTTCAATATTTTCCGCTAATCTCTCGCTGAAATGAAGGTTGTGGAAACAAATTTCAGTACCCAATCTTTCAACTGGATCATTTATCTCAACGGCAAAAGTTTTGTTCAGTATCCCTTTAAGTTGTACTTGACTACAATGACAATTTTCACCACCTGTTGGATTGTTCTGCAATCTGCCAGACTTAAATAAAAAATGATTTGCTTACTTGTTTTCTTGTTTTCAGTGGACATTGGCTACAGCTTTAATTTAAGTGGCTGTGATCCCGTCATATTGTTTTTTTGTTTTTTCAGGAATCATAGTAAATTAAGTAAATGCTAAGATAATCTTATTTTCTTTGGCTTTCCCTTCTATAAACTTTGATTAGGCCCAAGTGAAAATAATGCTGAAAGGGGTTCTAGGTTAGCTATATTAGTACATGCCACTGTGCAAATCGTGATGCATGGCTGTGTTTTAGTACGAAATTGATATGTGTATACATATTTATTAAGTGTTTGGCATGTCAGTGATATAAGAAAGATGGCCCATTCATTTTTCATCAGACAAGCCTTTTCCAGCGGTACAGTGCACTTGCACTCTTAATGATCGAATCAAGAAGCTCCACACATACAAGCTAACTAGGCCTGTCAAATCGCATGAAGTTGCGAGAAAATATGCGGCACTTTGTACGGTAAGATGATTGACGACAATCAGTAATATAGTAAATTTCAGAGAGCTGCACTCTCTTCATTATGCGGCAAGCTGATCATGCCTGGTATGATGGAGCCTGTACGTGTTGGCATGTTGGTTTTCCCAGAAGCAGCACAGTTGCCAATGATCACATCAATCAATTTCTTTATCAGATGGCTGAATACGAGTTAATTGTTGGAATTATTGTTAGTGTTGATAGTTTTTTCATCCATTGCAGTGTTTGTGCCCTGCTCATAGGCACTATTGACTAAATTATAGTTCTGATGGAAAGTGCTGAATGTGAGGCTATTGTGTGAAAAGGAAAGCTTTGTAATTTGTTTGCCAACAGTTAGCTCTATAGTATTAACTTTTTTCTCACTCAGAATATGCACCTTCTTGGCGGCGCACTTGGTATTGGTGGTTCCCTTTGGATCCTTTTTGGCCAGATGACTCCCACGTACAAAGATTATCAGATATACGGTGTTGCTGCTGTTGTTGGTGCTGCAAGCACAACCATGCTGCTTGCCAGTCTTGCCATCACAAATGAACTCATTGGTGGCCACACGGTGAGTACTGAGCTTTGGTCTGTGCTACCGATGACTTGTACTGCCCTTGATTGCCTGTTTCATGTTGCATGACAGGGAATGAACACCTGATTACCTGTTGTTGACGTGTCCCATAGCCAGGGGTGTGCAAATATTCAAATTTTTTAATATTTTTTTAAGTGTTTGCCACTAGATTCAGTGTGCACTGAACTTTTACTTCAAGCTGTTCGAAGTTTGCAATTAAGTGGCAAGATATACTACATCTGGTGGTAAGTGGCCCATTCTCGCATGTAGTAGTACGACAGAAACGAACTGCGTAGTATGCTTCATAGCATAACAGTTGTGTACCGTGGTGAAGCTAACACACTGAGGTGACAGGTGCTATGCTCATATTGGCCCTCTTATTGCTGACGTTTTATTGACATTATTGCCAAAGCCTCCTTCAGTTACGGCCCTTGCATGAGGGCAACATAAACACTTCAGACAATATGTAGGTACGCATGCTTGTTTACATTGTCATGGCAACAGCAGTACATTTATTAGAATGTTGGCCTATAAAAAAAAAAAAAAAAAAAAAAAAAAACATTGACGGGCAGAATGGAAAGTGGGTCAAATTAGTGTGGTAGTGGAATAAAGCTTCACACCGCAAAACTCAAACCCAACACCAGGTGGTGATGAGGGAAAAGTCTTCCACTGCTGAGAACTAACTGCAGCACAATCAAGGTGCACGCAGAATGCATGCACATGGAGCCATGCTCATTCCCATATGCATTCAGTTTTACGGCATTTCACTTCTCCAATGTTACATTACCAATATGCCTTCATGGCCATTCTGATAGTCTATACAGTTCTGTATTTCTGTGCCAAGCCACACCTACAAAGTTGAAACCATGAAAAGAGCTGAATGCTCACAACATAGAACAAAAGCTTTCTAGAATAAACTAACTGTAGTGGCTAAAAGGTAAACATGTTGTGCTGCTTGGCATGAGGACTGCTGCTCCTGAAACAGTGCATCAGGGCCACTTGAAACGAACTCAACTTGCCATGCAATAGGGAGTTGGCCTGGCATTGCACAGGTGATCACATGGTCAATGAGCGATATCGCAGCATTGAAGGCCGCATTTCATTATGGAGGGCGTACAAAAATGCTTGTGTACTTAGATGCAAGAGTACGATAAGGAACACTGCAGCATGTTCATAATCATATGGTTTTGGCACGTGAAATCTAGCATTTAAAATGTTTTCTTCATTCTTCACCACATTCAGATGCATGGTAAGAGAACCCAAGGACAACCAAATTCATGCACAGTTATTGTCTACATCTTTCATATGAACGTAACATATCAACAAAAAACGTGTTTCGATTAACCACTGCAGCTAACATATCGGAAGCTATAGTGTTATAGTGCAACATCACCATCTTGGTGAACATGCATAGTTGCCAACTACAGTTCAGTGAAGGATACAAATAAGTAATTGTACATGGCCAATTAAATGTAAGGAATATTTCTATCACCACCAGTCCTGCTACAGTAATTGCCGTGGATGATTGTGTTACTTGTCCTGGACTGGAAGTATTCGTGTACCATTTGGCGATGTACGTGCGGTGAAAGTAAAAAAAAAAAACTATTGCAGTGGACAAGTAGACAATGAATCCTGAAAATAGCGCACACTGGTCAATGCTCACAAAAAGATGCATATCACACACAAAACAAATGACACTTCATGCCACGCACCACTAACCCGGCTCAGCCGCCCAAATGGCTCACCGGACTTGGGGCGACAGGCAAGGGTGATGCAGCCATATGCCAGCCCAGCACCGTGTTGGGCATACATGCACAGTCGGAGCTGAGGTTGAGAGAAATGAGAGGGAGGGTGCTTGAAGTATGGCCTGCGAAATCGCAGGGCAATTTGGTTCTGTCGCCCTGCCATAATCTAAGTGCATGGTGCCACTTATGCTGTGTGGGATGCTGAGACGGCAAAGTGCCTTAGGTCGGGCTAACACTCGCATACTACAGCGAAGTTAACACTTGTGTACTGTGGCAAAGTTAACACATGCATATGGACAGCTTTTTGGACGGATGTTCCTTAGGACTTGACTGTTCTTTTTCTAGGGACAATGTTGTGAGGCTACACTAGGCGTGCAATAAATTAGTTATTTTTTGTTTTTGCCTACGTTTAACAGTACATTTCTCTGCAATTGGTATTGTTACCAATTCAAAGAATATTCAAACATTATTAAAAAAAAGATTTGATTCGGTTCGCTCTCAAACATTACTATTTGAATTCGTTTTACACTCACAATTTTGATATTTGCACAGCTCTACCCATAGCTACAAGCTACACCTATGTATAGAGGAGCCTTTTCTCACTCAGGCAATTGAAACCTTATGATGTTCTTAAGTAGCTTCTGGTCAAGGGGTACCTGGCGTATACGTGAAAATCATAAACAACATATACAAAGATTGCACAGCCACACTACTCCTACATGAGAAAAGCAGAGAAATCCCGATCGAGAGAGGTGTGAGACAGAGAGATACGATATCCCCGATGCTATTCACTGCATGTTTAGAGGAAATCTTTAAACGTCTAGACTGGGAAGAAAAGGGCATTCGAATAGATGGAGAATATCTCAGCAATTTAAGATTTGCAGACGACATTGTACTCTTTAGCAATGATGGAGACGAACTACAAAACATGTTTAATGACCTAAACAGGGAAAGTATTAAAATTGGGTCAAAAATGAATAGGCAAAAGACCAAAGTTATGCTCAATAGCCTAGCTAAGGAACAGGAATTTACAATCGACAATGAACCCTTACAATGTGTAAACGAATATGTATACCTGGGACAGTTAATAACAGGAACTCCCAACCACGAAAAAGAAATTCTCCGTAGAATAAGGATGGGCTGGAGCGCATTCGGAAGGAATTACGAAATCATGACTGGAAACTTACCGCTCTCACTAAAGCGCAAAGTATTCAATCACTGTATCCTCCCAGTACTAACGTACGGTGCAGAAACGTGGAGGATAACTAAAAGACTAGAGATGAAACTAAGGAGCGCGCAACGCAACGTGCAATGGAAAGAAAAATGATAGGGGTAACGCTAAGAGATAAAAAATGAGCGGAATGGATCAGAGAACAGACAGGAGTAGCCGATATTATTATATCAATTAAAAGAAAGAAGTGGACCTGGGCAGGACATGTCATGAGGAGAACAGATAACAGATGGACAGTAAGAGCGACGGAATGGATACCAAGAGAGGGAAAACGCAACAGAGGCAGGCAAAGGGTTAGATGGAACGATGAAATTAAAAAGTTTGCGGGCGTAAAGTGGAACCAACTCGCTCAGGAGAGGGTGGAATGGAAATCGATGGGAGAGGCCTTCGTCCTGCAGTGGACCTAAATAGGCTGATGATGATGATGATGATGATGGTTGGTGTGACATGCTATTTGTTGACCCTTGCACATTGCTTTGGCAGTACATTTGGACCTAGATGTTTTACTACTGAATGATAATGCTTAATTAGTTTCTATAATGGACAGCCCTAACATGCCTTTGGAAATTCCAAGGAAAAGTATGGCACAATACTATGTGTATTTCGAGCTCTCGTTCAACTCTACATTCAATGGACAATATACCGTGCTGCGACCTTGCAAGTGCAAAACTTCTAAACTGGCACGAAATTACTTGCATCATTAAAGCAATACTGTTTTGGCAACTGCTGTCAAACAGGGCATTGAATTTGAAAAGGGTGCATGCCATGGAGGAAAAATTACCAAATTCTGTGTCGAAACAAGAATGCCTTGCACGCCAAGGATTGCTACATTTGCTTCCATTAATGACAGATTCAGTTTATTAAGCTTCACCGCACCACATCCATGCAGTTCAGTGGTGCATAACAAATAGGGGTGCAAACTCTTGTGCAGCAAAGCACACTGTCTGGTCACTTATTTTGGTAAGGAGTCCGCTGCACTGCTTCAAAAACATGAAAGGTCTCACAGTCTGATAAATGTGTTCCAAAGCACTTTTGACAAAGTCTTGGAGAGACAAATTGGTACATTTCTCCAGGTCGGGGGAGAAATTGGCCAATCTTTGGGAGCAAAAGAGTCCAAGACGTGCAGAGGTGTGCAGAGTTTTGAGATAATCTCATTGAATTGGTACACCAGGTATTACTGTGTACTAAAGCTAACATGCTTTTATACTAGTATCAAAGGTGGGTACCAGCATCACAGAGCTTGCACACCTGCCCACTGTTAGACGTTGACTCTGACAGCGTTTGCTTAGGCTTTGGTACACCGAATGTTGTGCTGAAATGTTTTGGAGTTGGCATGTTAAAGCAGTGAAAGTTACAACTAGGCAGCTCCATATTCTTGTCACAACCCCTTTAGGCTCCTTCTGCAAAGTTAGCAAAAGTGCATTTTTGAAGATTGCCATGTGAGTCTTAACTTACTGCTTTTCTTTATTGTCCTTAATGTGCTCTACACAGAATGAATTTTTGCACAGCTTGATGGTAAAGTGATGTTGGCAACAAACACAGTGCTGTTGGTGTTGGTGTTGTATATTTACCTATTTACGGTTATGCGGAACAATATTACTATGAAATAAAGGCCTTTAAATATGCCAGGGAAGATGTTCTGCTTCATACATGAAAAAAAGTCACAGTTTCGCCGCAAGGGCGAAGCAATGAATGCGATAGCAAGAAACTGTAATACTATACGAAGTGAGGCTCGCAGCTTCAGGAGCAATATTAATTGTATAGCAAACATGCACTTGCTGAGTGAGCGTCTCCCGTGGGCAGCGCGTTCTGGTACGAAGGGCTTTATACGTTGTGTGTCACAAAGCTACACATACAAAGCTAGGGGAGGCCGCTAAATGAACAAACACAGATGAGGGGGAACTATCAAGTGAAGCACGCACGAAACGAACGCACAGATATACACTGAACGAGCGCGAATAAGCTGTCGCAATGGGTACTCTCAGTTTGAACAGCGTTCCTGTTGCAAAGGCGGCTGCCCGCTGCGCTCCTCGCGCCATCTCGCTGGTAATGAAGAAACGCTATAAGCGCCTGTCGTCTCTGAGTCCTGGCAGCTGTAAAGGGTGTGTACATAAAGCTCGCCGTTAGCTCCTTCAAGCGTCTGCTCCTTGTGGCGTAGTGGTTAGCGTCACGCGCTGCGGAGTGAGAGGTTCCTGGTTCGATTCCGCGCGTCGGAAGCATTTATACGAATAATTTTTCTTTGGGAGTTTTACATATATATAAATCCTTATACATATACGGTTCATGACGGCGGCGACGGGGACGGCAAAAACCAGCCGAGACTGTCGATATAATTGCTATCGCAATAAAACTCACTTCTTAGTTTTGCTTGTGAACATGATATCGAGCAGTGCACAGAGTGTGAAACCTTAGAATGCAAGTAGGCTACGGACTTGCCATTTTTGTACATGTTTGTAGCTTCCCTTTAGTTACAGCGTCTTCCTTGGCTGTTTTGTTTTGCAGACAAGTGGGGCATTTGTCTTTGGAGCAATGAGCTTTATGGACAAGATGGCCAATGGTATTGCTGTGATCATTATTCAGGATGTGCATAAATGCAAGTAAGTACTTTTAGCGCAAGCATTTTACTAGTACTCTGAGAGTGAAAGAGATCTCGTAACTGAGCTTGCTTCATCGAATGTTGCCATTTTGGCACACTGTTTTGACGTCACTGACAGCATCCTCCATGCCGTCATTGCTGACATATCAATGTTCACAGTGGGAGAAAGGTGTATTCTAGATGTATCAGATTGTCCCAGGAAATTTCTAAATTATCACACCCCATAGTGCTCTGCTGTCCCTTGCTGTCTGGATGTTCCTTCCCTCTATTCTTCTTATGTAATAGACCGCCGGTTATCTGCCTAATTCCATTTCTTTATCTTGACTAGAAAAGCAGCTGTGTCCACTTGCCTTGAATAAAATATCCATGCTGATGTATTCTTGTAATTTAAGTATCTCAACCTCTTGCTTCGACCTCTCAAGTATCTCAGCCTCCTAGTTCCTACGCGATATGTTAGTACAGTACTTTTGGACTATCTTGTCCTAAAAATAATGCTGCAATTGGCTAAATTATCTTGCAGACCAAATAAAGCAAGGTCAGGAAAAAATAGCACACACCGCTGACTCATTTGTGGTAGTATTTGCCCTTACTGAAATACGTTTTGAAATTGAACATTCACACACATTTTATTGGTCTAAAGTAGAAAGTAACATGAAAACTATTTATAATATTTAGAAGTCGGGTGTGTGCCTGATTTTATTAGCAAGGGGAACATAGCATATCTTTAATCCTCTCAATAAAAGATAAAAAAATATGAAACCTACAAATGTTATCTTCACGGGAATAAACTTTATCCACTTAACATGCTTCATCGCTAGTGTTGGGCAGCACTTTCTGGCTCCAAAGAATACAATATGGTGTCCTCCTTGTGACTGATGGCATAAGTACTTGATGCCTTGAATTTAACAAACGACTGTTCAGCTGTCACTATCTGTGCCAGACTAACCAATTCCTTAGCCCATCCCACAATATCTGAAATTTTTTGGAATATTGAAAACATGTGATGCTACTTGTTGTGGCTAGGTCCCCAGTCTTGTTCATCAGCTTGTGAGGGTGATGGCACTGGTGAGGCTAGCTTTACTGTGTTGTTGTGAATGCAGTTTCGGTTGTGTTTTCATATTGGATTGCTCCACTCAAGCAACTTTTCTTTCATTTATTTTCTAATAAAAGGGCTAGGTGTACCTATTAGAATTGGATAAATGCCAGGATGTAGTTAAACTCTTGTTGTATCAGAAGTTAGTTTTGCTACGCTACATTTTCTTTTTGCAACGTATAGCCACCGACAGATCTTTATTTTTTTGTACTTGAGTGGCACTGCAGGAAATGCTGAAATAATAGGGTAGCTAAAGAACAGACTTTATTAACAGTCTATTTTGTTGAATCTGAGGAGTGGCCACCACATGTACAATTTTGTGCTGACAAAATCCTCAGCACAGTGGCCATGCAATGCACATAAAACTGAAAGTGACACAGATACGCCCCATTTTGTTTATGGGTATAATAAAACTATCACACACATTCTGCCACAGCGACTTGCCGTCATAACATGCATTTCCCACGCCAGTATGATGCTGCTCTCCAATCAGTTCTATGAATACACAGTGTCTAAGTTTGTTCCACAGTAACTGTAGAAGCTATATATGGCTTCAGTTTAGATCACATGAAGGTGAGATAACAGGTTCAGTTGTGGCTTCCATGACCATTGACCACACTTCCTATTTTGCGATTCTGTGCCTGCGCATCATATTATCCTGAGAATGGAACAAGATCTCGTTTGGTGTCCCAAATTTAGGTTGCCGGTATGCACACTCATTAAAAGTCTTGTTGTAAGGCAGGACCTGCCACGGACCATAAGATCTCAAGCAAGCACTCCCCCCCCTCTCTTCCTCCCCTTCCCCCGCCTTGTTCTTGGGTGAGAGATAATTTGACAAATTTGTAGGGGGTCTTTGCTCTGTCACAAACCAAAATTCAAAATGGTGGCGGAACTGCTGGAGAGAAAAAAGAATGCAGAGCAGCTCTTTTCATGAATATCAGTGGAATAAGCGCATTTACTCGTTTTATTCAACTTCACTTGAAGCTATCAAACAAGTCCTTGGAGTCGGACGCACAAGTTCGGGGTCTGCGAGCCCAAGCAGCACAGAACATTAAATTCTTGCTAGCAGCTGATGCAGCTCACATCCGTTCGTCCAGCTAGAGCAACCTAGTACTATCCCAGCTCACCCTGGCCCAATGCAAATGGCAAATCTCAAAGCCTCCCAGCTATAGTCGTGGCTGGCTATGCAGATGAGAAGTACGCGGTTGTGGTGCAGCCATCACCAGGCATGGGCAAAAGTGCAGCCAAACAACAAATTTTTTCCATACTTAATTGCATTGTTTCTTATAATGTATTGTATAACTTCATGAAAAATTGAAAAATAAAATGCACTTGCCAGGCAGCCTGCTGTGGTAAATATTAAAAAAAAAATGGCAGCGTAAGCTAGATTTTGCTGCATGCTCTAGTAATTTTTTCCTTTAGTCATACTTTATTCCTGGTTGCGGCAGTGGTTGCTTTGCGAGTTGAAATTGGTTGTGGCAGTGGTGGTGGACACCATTGCAACAATTTAGGTCACTGTAGTGACCCCGTAACAACTTATGCCATAAAAGGGGGCGCTTACTTGGCCATTGGCGCCAATTTCAAATTTTTCGAAAAAGGGAGATGGTCACTTGCACAAATGCTTGTTAAGGGTTCTACGATAGCTTAGGAGGTGATATATTGTGCTGCTCAGTGCAAGGACGTGGTGGGTTCAATTCATCACACAGTTAATGTGCAAAACTGCTTCTTTTGTTCTAGTTCGTGCATCGGTGTACGAGACAACTACTACCAGAACGTAATGGTGTATATCTGTGGTGGAGCCGCTGTGGGTGGAATCATCTTCGCTCTTTCACTCTTCATCATCAACCATGACAGCTCTTTGAATATCAGGAATGGTGGTGGTGGTAAGTGCAGCACAGTCTTCTTTATGTGTGGCCCCCTTGAAGTAGCAATGATACAACATACCCTTAGATATATTCACCTTCAAAAGACAATAGACAATTAATTAAGATTCAGCTTGGTTCAGTGTTTAACATTAGAAGCTGTCTCTTGACGATATCGCTGAGCTCATTGCATGTATATACGCACTAACAAGCCTCAAAGCTGATCTAAATAGAAGTGCATGCAAAATATATATTTTATGTAAAGTGGCTAATTAAATGGTGTTGTTAGGGCAGAAAGTTTACCTTTCATACAGAGTTTCGGTAAATTGAAATGACACCAGCTCTACTATGCATGTAAACACACTCACGAAAAAAATAAAAGATAAATGCCTATTATAGTAGAACATACTAACGAACATACATACGAACATACATACTATAGTAGAACTAGCCCAAACATCGGAAGCACCGATGTTTGGGCTAGTTGGGGAGGATCCATAAGAAAACAATTCGCAGCAGGAAAAAACAGGGACTACAAAAGGAACGAGCGTGACAGGACGAGAGCTGCACTTCCAACTGAAATTTTATTGAAGAAACCGAAGCTTAAGTACAGGCCTGTCTTCCATGCATGAACAATAATCTCAGTTTTCCAAAAAAAAAAAAAGCCCTCTTCTTTAGATTGATGCAGCTCTCGTCCTGTCGTGCTTCGTTCCTTTTGTCGTCCCTGTTTCTTCGTGCTGCGATTTGTTTTCTTATAGTGGAACATAGTTTTCCTCATGCTGTCTCTCCTTTGAAGGAGCTGACTACTTCTTTTACCACTATTTTTTTCCGCTTGTCAATAGCCCTGACAAGAGCTACAAAGAAGTGCTAGGGCTAGAGATTTCTGTTTTCTCTGTCGAATGTACATTTGTAATTGCCATTATCATTTCCTGACATGAGTGGAGGGATGCAAATGGCCTACACAGCTTGTATTAGGTAGCCTTTACAGATCTACTAGGTGGCTGTCAATGTAATCGTGACCAGCAATGTTATTAGTAGCAGTAACACTCAGCACTTTCATTTTTTACTTTCCAGTGTCAACGAACACCAGGCCAAGTGACATTGTCGATGTTCACTCTTCTAGTCCAGCCGAATATGAAGAGAGCATTGGAAATTACTTGCCAACATCGCCACTTCTAGGGCCATCGTCAAGTGCATAGGGTCCAGCGAGTGTGCGACTTGCACTGCAGTGTGTGTGATGTTTGCTCACCCGAGAAAGCACATCTGCTTGAGACATTCCTAGGGGTGCATTCCTAGAGACACCTTTTACTCATAGTCTTCCATCACTGCGTTTCAGTGAAACTGTTGTGTGCAGTGGGTTGCAAACCCGAAGCGGGACGTGACAGAGGCCAAGAAACTAGGTTTGACAGGGTTACTGACACATTGATCCTGTTGGTCAAGGCATTATGCAAAGCGTGAAACTGCTTATGTTATGTTTCTCTCTTTTTTTTTTTTTTTCTTTCAAGCTAGTTTCAAATCATGACAGCAAATTGTCAACCTGTTCCATTCGTCCAGGACTGTGTGTCATGCCATCCCACGTATAATTCTTTTCTCTCTCTCAGCATTTGTAAAAAGAATGTACATTTTTAAATTTTAATTTCTGCTGCATGTAGTTTTCTAAAACATTTATTAATTCCTCTTTTTCCCGCTTTTTGGACATCTGTCTTTATGAAAGACTATGGTGTCTTCATTTCGTAGCTTACCTGCAAAGCAACAAGCATACCTCAGTGCATGTGCAATATCACGAAATGTTTTTACGTGGTACAGCACTATAAGTGTTTGATGAATCTTCATTTTTGTTGTTGCTACAAGAGACAATGGTGATTACCTCTGCTTGTCTCCAGTTTTTAGTTTTGGTATATTATCAGCACCCTGTTTTGGTGAAAATGCTTCTATGACAGCTGCAGTTCACTGATTTTAAAATGTGCCCTTCCGGTGGTGTTGCTGCTTTTCACGGCTTCTGCTTCAAAACACATTTTCACTTTTTAAGCCAGTTTAATGCTCTCTTGCCAATGATTGCCGAGCCAAAAAATTCGCACACTCATTGTTGACGTTGCCATTTCTTGTTTTTCATGCGAGATAATTTTGCTGAAGCATCATTTGGAATGCTCTTGGATTCTCTATATATTCTCGTCACTCTTTAAAATATTGGCCAAGAGTATAAATACTTAACCAGCATTTTGTGTGGTCTACTGAAGCCACTGTAGCAAATTTTAGAGACATCAAATTTACATTGCAGGGCACTTGTTGCAGCATAGGCTGTGATAAATTTATCTCCTTGAAAATGCACATTTTTTGAAATCAAATGCTTCATGAGGGTTCTACAAACAAGCATTTTATGCATTGCCTATGTTATGAAATGCACCTTCTGCAATGCCTTGCTTCAGGTGTTGCTTGCAAAGAAATGTGCTAAAAGCACTTTTATTCTGAAAATATTTTTCTGAATAGGCTGAAAAGAAAAATGGCTATATAACACTCACGAGAGAATACGATAGAATAGCAACAGTGGTCTTTGCCATGTTGTCAGCTACGTGTATCGGCTACGCATGCAGCCTGCTGGCATTCGTTGGTATGGATTAGCAAAAATGTGTGTGGAGATTCTGCCAGCAGCTATAACTACAAACCAACACTGGCTTCATGCAGCAGCCTTTTCGTTTCTTTCTTTGTGTGTGTGATTCATGTGATAAAATATCCGTGTAGAATACATAGTAGGTCCTGTTGTTGGTTTGGGTACTCAGCATTTTTTAGTTTTATGACATGCTTCACATGCTGTAATTTAAAAATTACATAATTTCTAAGCAATTCTTGTACTAGTGTGAGTCATAATATGCTTTTGCTTGAATTTTCTTGAAGTGCCTGTGAAAACCGAGTATTAAGTCATGCTGATTTTATGTATGGAAAACTCGTCAAGCAGGTCTTGATTTTTCAAATCAACAATCCTTTTTCTAATTATTCATGACCTCTGAATGAACAAATCAGTCAAGCTTTGATGTAGCTGTCTCTTTATGAAAATGGCATGCCAGATAAGCAACTGATTTGTTTATTCACAGTACATGATATTATTGTGCCTATCTGTGAAGAGCAGTATAGCATATTAAAAGTACAAAATTTATGTGACAGTTTTCCAGGCATTCTATTTTAAGCGCTTTTCTTGTAGTTCTTTTTATCATGGGAATGTCTTTGCCATGGAGTTGAAATGATGGCCCTCATTCTATGCGACATTGTCACGTTTTTCTTTGTTTGTCTTAGAGGCATTTTGATTCTAGTATTTCTGCCTTATTTTCTCCCTTGGTACACACTATTGTTTAGGGCGGGAAGTATGTTGACTGTTTCTAGTTAAATATGTGATAATGTCTATATATTTATAAAATATGCTTATATAAATATATGTTGATATCTATACATAATACATATTATTTACTCAAACTTTTTATGAATAAACATTGGTGGTCCTCGTGGTTTCTGCCGCTTGTTTTTTGATCCTTTGGTGATCTGAGCTCAACTCCAGTGCAGCACTCAAGTTATTGCCCCAAAATAGCCTAAATTTTGCTGCCCAATTCAGGAACTCTAATTTTTTTCATCCGCGTAAAACTCTCATTTTGTTGTAAGTGCACTTCTGCATCACGGGCTTTTGTCATCCATTTGCAATTTGTACAAAAAGGAGAAAACTCCTGATGTTGCCCAAAAATTTAAGCATTGATAACACTTATAGTGAAATCTGTGTAATCTACAATTATACAAAATAATGTTAATAATTTGATCAGCCATGTATATTGTGGAAAAGAGCCTACTGATTAAATTTACAAAAATAATATGACCAATGAATGATTTCGAAGTCTCGCTGTCGGGACGTCGGCGTGATGGACAATGCAGACAGAGGGGGCAAGTGGGGAACTCAACATTAAGTTCACACAGCGCCTTCCGCCACCCTTGCGGAGATAGGCCGAACCAGAGGCCGCTTGGGCGACCGCGTTCACATCTATTTTGCATTACGCAGAGGAAACATGTTTCTGAAAGATATTATCTCGTGTTTTTTTTTTTCCCGGCGACTGCCTGCTGCTCCTTCGTCATTCCGGAAAGTAGGCAGGCTTTACAGGTGCTCTTTCCAACTGTCACAGCAGTTTCAAAAAAAAGGAATGGCCAAGAACTGCCTGTAGAGATCTATCCTTTTCCAAACAAGTGGTGAGAGGAGCAAAATCAACTGATGCTGATAACTGCTGGTGATCAGTTGACATTTTTGTCAGGTAAGGTATACTTAGCAATGGGGGGTTTTCTCAAACAGTTGAGGCCTTCAGCATGTGCCCCGCCCCCCCCCTCCCCTTGTCCCCCTCGTTGATGGTATTGGGTGGCCGATACAGGATGCGATGGTCGTTATCGTCATGGCCGGCTTGTTGATGAAAATCCTGTTTATCTGTGATAGCAAGAATCGGGCAAGCAGCGTCGTTAAATTTGGAGAGCCCACGGGTACGCGGTGCCGTTCACCGAGTTATTCGGAAAGATACGCGACAAGAGCGGCGTTACGTTTCTGCTTGGACACTTTTATTGCGATAGCAATTATATGGACAGTCCCGACGGGTTTTTGCCGTCGCCGTCATGTCCCGCTTAAAGTCTAAATTGATAACCCTTGCGCATTGTACGTTCTACACGCGCGTAATATCACGCGAGTGGGGGGCGACGAACGCGGCTGAAGCAGAGATCAACGAGCCCGGCCCATCTCCGTCGCTCGGAGGGCGCATGCGATAACACCACCCGTCTCGGGAGGCTTCCGTCGAAGCGGAGAGGAAACGCCCGGCCTGTCTTTATCGAGCATCAAAAGACGTGAGGGAGTGGGGTGTCGCTCGAGCAACTGTGAACTTCGCGCTGCCACCATCGCTGGCGCGCGCGCGCGCTATCTCGGAAGCCGTCAAACTTGCTGCGTACTGCGTAGCGACGCCTTGATTACGTGCTCCGTTCCAGGCGTCTCGCATATCGTCGCAACGCCGGCAGTGCCCTCGCCACACAGCGCTCACGCGAATGCGTCTGCGAGTGCCGGAAGGAACGCGCTCGCTTGATGCCGCTGTGCTGGGCCAAGTGTCTCGATGGTGCAAAAAGCACGCTGTTTAGCGCGGTCGCGCGGTGTGGAGCGCGTGCCAGAAGACGTGAAAACATGACAGCTCGCAGCTCTGCTGGGCAGTTGTCTCTGCCGCTCGACCGTCACATATGGTACTTTACGCACCTGCATGCTTATACTTTAGGAATCCGTTCTGTTACCCTTAATGACCAATGGTTGTCTTGTCTTCGCATTACAGAGCCCGCCCACGCCAATTTCTCCTTAATTTCTATTAATATGTCCCTAACACGGGTTTGTTCCCTAACCCACTCCGCTCTCTTCTTGTACCTTAATGCTACATTTACCAATTTCCGTTCTATTGCTTGCTGCGTCGTCCTCAATTTAAGCTGAACTCTCTTAGCCTCCAAGTTTCTGCCGCGTAAGTGAGTACCGGTAAGACGCAGCTTTTATACACTTTCCTCTTCAGAGACGATGGCAAGCTACCATTCATTATCTGACACTGGCTTGCCGAATGCACTACACCTCATTCTTATTCCCCTAATTATCTCAGCCTCATGACAGGGGGCGGCAGAAAGTTAGGTGGGCGGATAAGAGCAGGAAGTTTGCGGGCATAAATTGGGCACAGTTAGCACAGGACAGGGATAATTGGAGATCTACGGGACAGCCTTTGTCCTGCAGTGGTCGTAGACAGGCTGATGATGATGATGATTGCTTTATAAGCCCACATTCACAATTCAGACTGCCCCTAAAGCTGCTAGTCTCACTTCGTATATTATATCATAGCATTGCCATCGCATTCATTCCTTCGCCTTTCTGGCGAAGCTGTGATTTATTTATTTATTTATTTATTTATTTATTTATTTATTTATTTATTTATTTATTTATTTCACGAGCGTGGCTACATGTGCTGGAGCTTGTGCCATTCCAGTTCACTGAAACTTTATCAAATGTTCAGCGCTACCGTTATTTATTTATTTACAATACTGCCAGTCTCATGTCGAGACCATAGCAGGCGGGCGTATCGTCGTACATAAATGCAAGTTTCAAACAACGGGCAAAAAGCAAATACAGCAATTTTTCTATGTCGAAATATAAAAACTTCTGATACAGCATACAAATGTGACGAACTGAAATAAACTGAAACTGGAATCTTCAACACTGAAATATAAATGCAATAGAATTTTACAACAAACTAAAATATGCTACTGAAAGAATACAAAAGAAGAAAGAAAGGTTTGGCTCAGAAAAGTGGAATTTTAAACAAACGCCATTACAAAGAATTCTGTTCAAACAAATGGACATTGAGAATTTGAGAAAACATAATTTATTTAGACGTCGACAGTACAGTTAAACACACAGGACGGGCGTTGTTTAACTGTATTGTCCACGTATAACAATAGCGCTGAACATTTGATGCAACATGTTTGACCGACCAGCCCTGCAACGTGTTTTTTGTTAAGTGAAACTGTTTATGTGTGAGAAAGTCTATGGGTTAGTGTAGGACATAGGCGCGTCACAGCGCTGGTGCAACGAGCAACATGGGCAAAGTCACTGCAGGCTTAGCACCTATTGTGTTGCGGAAAGTGAGGCTAACTGGCAAGCTTTTTTGACATTTGCTAACGCTAGATCACACTTGGGCGTTTCCTGCGCTTTCCGCTCAGGCCAGTGCATGCACCACGAAGTGGCAAGCGCGCAGCTTCTCTGGAGCGTCGATAATGCACTCGTGTGCATCATTCATGGCAGCCCAGTGGACGCCGGAACGCTGTCCAGCCATCGACAGAGCCTGTTGAGTGGTATAAGCGGTGCCCATCTCTCCACGTGTTGGAACACCAGCTTACCCGATTACCCTAGCTAAATCACCCTGACGTCACTGTGGCTGTAGCCAAATTTAGTGACCGTAGCGTCACGGTGGTTTGGTTACGACGCTTTGGACGCGCCTACACTCGTGGGCCGCTTAAGCACATCGACACCGCGGTTGCATGAAAGCGGTGCGAACTCACCTGCACTCTAGTGACGGCTGTCACGCGCAAAATTCCTCTTGTAAGCGGCGTTAACAGCAGAGGAAAGCTTACAATAACGGGGAAGTGCGAAAAGCAGTTGAAACGTTCACCGCGCATATCCTGATTTGAGCACGAAAGTCTCTAGGAGGATGACGCAATAACTTAGCACGATAAAAATGGTTGATTCAGGGGCTATTTGAGGAGCCCTACAACTTCGTAATTGACATTTTTGCGATTAAAGCAATAATTAAAGGGTTCACTAATTAACATGAATTAACTAATGTTTCATTATGAAACTGCTAGGTTGTAAGTACACACGACTCTTGTTAATATTCAGTAGGTACGACTTCTCTAGTGCTCTTGGTTTTTCTATAAATCTTGGTCAGAGTTATCTAGGACACCCAGTATAATACGTTGTATTTGTCTGTTTCATTATTAAGGGTAATTTACTGAGATGTAGTAGTTGCAAACTTGATAATTCGTTTTGTTAAAATTTAACGACTGTTCAACAATCTTCACCAATAAAACTGGTACCATAAATAACAAACGTTGTTTCATACACTTGTTAGACATCGACTTTCTTTTTAAGTACAACAAGCGTTATTTTAATAATTTCGAGAAACTGGTTGCTGGTGAAAACGATTTGGTCGTCACCTTGTATTTAATAAGGGCCATGCGTATGAAATGTTCCAATAAATTTGATACGCGTGTGGTTGTGCCAATGTACGTACGTGTGCGTGCGTTCTATGCCAATGTGGTTTTGAGGTCGTCACACTCCGCCACATGCCACCAAACTATTTTGCTTGAAGATGGCTCTGCCGCATGACGCGAACGTTAAAGGTGGAGCACGCTTTACAGAATGAAACGCTATTCTGTTTCGTAATCGAAAGCGATGCAGTCGGCAGAATTTTCGGCTAATCTTAATGCGATAACAAAACCAGATAACTAGAAAAATGTAGTGCGTCACATTGTTAAGGAGCTTAGCGTGACCCAGTGCGCTTAACGCAAGCGCGTGACTTTCAATACCTCGCGCTTTTGGAAACCGCGTAGTAAACTTCACGTGTTGCAGCGCTGTACATTGCCGCCGTTGATCTTGACGGCAAATATCAACGCATCCTGTGCAAGTTAAGAGCAGTCATAAATTTCTAATACCAAGGTTTAACTGATATGAACTTGCAAAATCGCGCATTAATTTGTCTTAAAGTGCGCTAGTTTGTAGTTCCGAGCATTCGCTCAGCATTGGTTCCTTGCCATGTTGATTAATAATAAATTTTGCAGACTGTAAATCTATTATGCACAGCATTGCCATCGTATAAATTTTCTGCCTTCTGACGTGGCGGAACCAAACGTGTTTTCTCAGCGTTAACATTACTAATGTTTTAAGAAAGGACAATTCAACCTAGAACACAATTGAATAGCGCAATGGCTTTGACATCGCTAGATCGCACGCTGTTCATGCAAATCCGTGTAAACGTTTGCGAGATTCAATGAAATTAATTAATCTACGTTTCGAGACTCGTAACGAGATTCCAGTTCATTTCCCGGGAGAAAATCGCGGAACGCGCAGTAAACGAAACGAAGCGAGACGTTGTCGAGAATTAAGCACCTCGCAAACCGACACGATTTCTTCGGCTGCTTTCGCCATCATTAGACAGTAACGAAACTTTATAGCTCTTTCTCTTTCAACTGTCTCGCATTTTCTTGGTCTTTCCAGCGACGCAGGGGAAATTACTTCGCTCCCTTCTCCAGTCGACTCAAAGAGTGCCCGGTTTTGCTTTCCTGCGCGAGGTTTCCCGCTGGATTCGTTCCTTCTTATGTAAAGGAGAGAAATCAAGGGTTATTTCATCCGCTTCACCGCACGCCGCGCTGTGTGTTGTCGCTTTTAAGTGCACTGGTTGTTTGATAGGTCAATGCTTAAGATTCGTTGAGACGTCTCTTCCTCTCAAGAAAACACTCCCGCAGAGCGCTTCGACGAAAGTAAGCGGCAACAGAGTTTTCTGTCCCTTCTTTCAGCCAGTTCACCAAGTTTAGCGGAGAACCAAAATTGGAGTCTAATGAGACGCACGGGCACCCCCTTTCCCCCTTCGCTTTCCCCTCCTGGGGCGCCCTAATTGAACCAATCACAGGCCACCTAGGCCGTCGTCTGCGTCTGACGTTTTCTTGCAGCGGCGCACAGTCCCGGCGCGGGGGCAAAAACGGTTCTGCTGCCGCGCTACCCTCCAATTCAATGTACCCAGACCCTAATTATACCGGTATTCAGGCTGATTTTTATCGTTGTTATGCTCGGGAAATTATGCCCCCACCGCCTTTGCCGAGCGCACACACGCACTGTGTGCCAAGAAGCAGTCTCGTTAGCGAGTTTGCCCCCCGTCACCCGTTCTCAGTAATTGAAAGGTTGCCCGTGCTCTCGACAGGTGGCGACTCCTGCGCGGAGGAAGCTGTCGTCTGTTCTCGACGCGAGCTACTTTCTCTATCTGTGCCTGCGTGCGTGTGTGCGTATGCGCAGTATTATTCGCACTGTGTATGCCTCGTGCTCTCCCGACGTCTGGCGCCGCTAGCTGAGTCGGCGCCTCCAATTAAGACCTCTTGTTGGGCGCACTTGTGCTTGTTAGCCGTCGCCCGAAACCTATGACTTTGGCTCGGCTGCATTCAGACTCGCGGGATCGGCACTCTTGTCGATTCGCGCTGCTCGCCGGTCGCTCCTGTTCTGTGCCGCTGGCGGCAGCTGCGATGCAGCCCCCGGCATCGCCCTTTCATCGGAATGGCGTCGGTGAAGCGTGGGACGACGTAGCAGACATAGCTTTGCTGGGTATATGCTCATCTTTTGTAAGCGAAATTGCGGCTCCTTAGGGTTTTGTTGAAATATTTCGCTGCATCAGCACCATCAAAGAATGCAGCTGGTAACGAAGAACGTCCATAGTTACGTTCGCACACTATGGCTTATCTGATGCGACGCGATTACACGACCACCAACACCCACCTGCGTTAATTCTACAAAACGTCCCGCGAAACAGTGCAAGGTGTTCTTTGCGTTCACTATTTCAAAGAGCGCACGAGTGGCCAGCGCTGGTCGCCTCCATTGCCACTTCGATAAGGTATTGTGTTGCAGTAACTGAGGAGAGCGTAGTCTAACTGTAGGTAGATTTGGAGATCATTGAGAGAGACCTTAGTCCTGCAGTGGACTTAAACCGGATGGCGATGATGATGATTATGGTGATGCCGAGCCACTCGTGAACTCAGTGCCGGTGTTGATTAGTGACTGTGGTTATACCGATCGATATCGAGCCTGTTCAGTCCCAACTCTTTATCAAGAACAAGGAAATACGTAGAAATATAAGCGCAAACAAGCATAACTGTAATGAGAAACGACAGGCGCGAACTAGCAACTAACCATTATTTTAAACCGTGGAACAACTTTCCTCTTCATTACTCTCCTTTCCGTTGCTCCGAAGTTGGGATGTTATACTACATCTTACAGTTTGTGGGCATTGTAGTGGAACGTACAGACTGCATCAGCAGGTCAAAACAATGAAAAGTTGGAGGGCGCTTAAGCTTTACCTTTGATAAGAGTGAACGCTATAGCGTCACTGGTGCCCGTTGGTATCGCCTTCGCGTAACAGAGTTACATTTTCTCGTACATTCATATTACAGTCCGAGATATCATGTGTGTAGGTGTTAGTCAGGTCGTAGTTTACGATTTTTCTGACGGATTTTGCTTTGAGAAATTCGATTTTGTTCATCAAGGCACCCGTGCCATGCCGGAGTGCTTGCGTGGTTGGGTGCTTCGGGAAACAGGGCGGTAGTTCAAGGTGATTATTTCTGCCGTGGACGCCGACGCTGGATTTACTGCGACGCGAGCTCCTTAACGCCATCGCGTTGAAAGGATGGCTTATTCAATGGCAGCATTTTGTTCCCCTGTGCGCGACTGTTTGTGATGGCGGGATTAGAGATAGCTTCTCTGTACTTCACGAAGGTGGTGAGGCGAAGTAAGCAACTCTGCCACATGTGACTTTCTTTCTTTTTTTTTTTTCGTAGCTTAGAATGGCACAACGAAGAAATGGTGCTACCTTTCGTTTGGTATTGCCCCACAGAAAATAGATCTTAAGCTTCTCCTTAACGCGTTCCCTGTTAGTTAGGGTGGCAAGAATAGAAATTATATTCATATTTTTCCCGTGATGCACTTGTCGTGACAATTAAAGGGCAACGAATGATGACGAAGCAGCGACACGTCGGGCGGTTTACGTTAACAACCTCCATTTCCCTGTCGTTCTCTCGGTTGCAACTCACGCTAGTTAAGTGTCGCCCGATGAGTGACATCTGTGGAAGCCGTCACGCATGTATCTGCCGTATAACGAGGGACATAGAAGATGAGCTGCGAGGCTCCTCGAAATCCGCTGAAAAGAGCGACAAGTATTTCGTGAGCTCCTGATCCTACGCAGCGAAATAACAATTATCGCATATTCACGGCGAATTGTTACGCCACAGAACTTTTCGCTGTGTTATGAACTGTTCGTTCATAACTCGGAAACGTTGTTGTTGTAGTCAGGATGACTCCACGTTCGTGATGATGAGTTAATTTGACTGCGCCTGTTGATCTACCTTATGTGGTCTAGAAGCAGCTCCACCGGCGAGCTCCACCGCCGTAAGACGCCGATATTGTGGAGTGCTTATCCTTCGGATAGCGACCGGTACTTAACAGACCAATGTCAATGCTGGTAAAGAGTTTTGTACCGTTAGTCAACAGTATAGTAGCACACCGCGGACGGGCGTCAGCTTTTCGTGCCTTTGTTTTTCCTTCCTGTCCGTGTCTATAGCATTGTGGACAAAATATCAGTTCCAGGAAGACGGCGTCAATAACGCCGCAATAGCGGTCGCGCTCAGATCTTTAAAATTAAGGCACTTGATTAACAGGTTGATTTGGTTCCTCGATTGCTTGATTTATTACTTAATCAACTTACCCAGTTTAACACGTCGGAGGTAAACCCGGGCTATGTGAATAACCGTAAAAGAGCACTTCGGAGTAGCTTTGCCCGTCTACTCTAACGCATATCGAAACTTGTAAAGGCGCGCTATTTCGTTGACCATCCCCTTTAGAAGGCTTCTGCGGTGGGGGATCGTACCTGCGTCCTTATGCTCAGTAGCGTGACGTCACAGCCACTGAACCACCGCACGAGAAGATGCGAAACTTAATTTCAGCTTTGGCCGTAGTAAAACTGCAGAGGCTATAGAACATCTTCTAGCCTCCGCAAGTAAACGCCGCTTCATTCCCTCCACAGTTGACCGAGTATATTGAGCAAAACAAAGCGATTCCGGCAGGCGGCGGCCGCTCCGTTTATAAGCGTTTCCTCTCCCGTCAATTCTGTCTCGCAAAAGAAGGGGAGGTGTTACGCCAAGCTCTCAGCGCACCAGTCCCAAACAACCCCGGCGTCGCGCGGCGGCGAACAAACCCCCGAGGGCAGCGTATCTCAATCCGGGCCGGCCGCGACTCCCCCTATACGCACTCCGGGGGTGGGTGGCGAGAGTCCGGGCTCCGGTCCAAGCACCTCCTAACCTGCGCGCATTTGTGTATCTAACCGGTCAATCGCCTAATAAAAATGGGGGACTCTCGCCCCCCCCCCCCCACCCCTCCCATCCCTCACGCGGGAGCAAAGTCAAGCGCAGGCTTCGGGCGCAAAAGGACGAGCTTGTGTATGTGCGCTACAGCAAGCGCGCCTTATATACCCGTACTATAGCGCTACATTGCCTCGCTTGCGCAGCACACGCCAGTGCGGTGGTATAGCCAAAAGGGCTGCAGATATTGAAATTGGCCTTCTCAAACCGGCTTTAGTGCCTTTCCTCCCGCGCTTCCCTTCCCTCCTTTTCCGCGCCGGCGTTCCAGCCAAGTCTCCCCTCGAGCATTGTGATCCCCTCCACTACGCACTCGGGTCTCGCGTGCGCGACGTCTCCCCCGCGCACCCGCGCGCTCCTCTTTTGCTTCCCCGCATCGCGGCGGCGTCGAGCGGCGGCGGCGAATGCACTGTGTAAACATAATTTCGGAGGGTTTTTGGACGGCGCGGTCCTTCCGCCACTATTGCCCAACTCGGCCGGCTCAACGCCGTGGGGTAGAAGAGAGGCGCAGGGAGGGGGGGGGGGGGGGGAGGGGGTCTGCTCTGCTCTGCCGAAGAAGACAACGCGCTCTAGCACAAATGGCTGAGGCGGCAGGCCGAGAAAGAGGAGGCCGCTTGTAGAGCTGCCGGCGATGCTGAAAGAGCCACTGTTTGAGCGCCGCGCGCTCGCCACCGGCCTGTCGGTAAAGCGCAGGACGCGCGCTCTTCGGTGGCCGCGTTTTATTAGGCGTCTCGATTGGCGCTCGTGCGCTCGCTCGGGCAAGCGACTCCGGTCTCGGGGGCGCCTGACATGCGAGAGCGCTGTTTGCCGCGCCTGTTTGCGGCGCGATTTACGCGCGCGGATTAGGCGTGATTAGCGGGGCTCCGAAGAGGCACGGCCGGATATCGCGTGCGCCGACCGCCGTTGCCCTCGAGCGCTGCATGTGAGGGCGCTTGGGAAGCTGAAACGGTACGGGTGGACGGTTATATAGGTATGCGACGGGAAACAATTGAATGATGTCATTTTCCTATCTTCGTTTAAAGATGTGAGGACGCAGTGTTTGTAGCTATAGATGGGTTTACGATAGACGTATGCAGTCGGTTGCTTATCTGGCACTGGATGTCATGATAACGGGGAGTGCGTCAGATGAAAGGGCAGTGACGGCTGACAACGCTGGTTACGCCGTTGAATCTATGGCAAATGCGTATTCTTTTGGGTCCTGTCAACTCTGGGCACATAATTATTGCTTTCATGGGTTGCTTCAGACCACCTCACACCTTTTTAATTGCGGCGGATCACTGTTCGGCAAGGCACGTTGCAGGATTGCAAGGGGAAACCAAGCATAGCTGTGAATGGGGTTTTCGCCTCATTTGTGAGCAATCTGTAGGTGCTGTGACAGCGAAGTCGTTCCGCGTATGTTCCTTTCGCAGAGCCTGTACATATCAAAATTGCACACGCTCAGACTGAAAGAAAGAAATAATGTATTATCATTCAATCATGTATTATCAGTCAATCAAGAGAGCAGGCAAGCTTCGGGAAGGGCGCTCCATGCAACGTAGCACATCCGAGTCCTCACTATCTCTCGTGCTCATATCGCGTCATAATTGTAGGTACAGCGCGAAGAACAGGCGAGTAAGGGCACAAAACAATGAAAAAGCGCTCACTTTCAAGCGAAGTTTTAATCAGAAAAGAACACAGTATGAAGAGACGGATGGGCAAAGAATGTGAGCGAAACTGGAGGAACCCATTTACGTAATAACCAACGGTACAAATCCCACTGCACCCCTTTCATTTTATTCAAGAATATGATATCCCATTATCATGAAATGCTACAGTGTCCTGACTGACGCACATTAGCAACTACTTACAGATGCGCGCTGCCTCCAGCTGGCGTGCCACTTTATTTTAAATGCGAAGCATTTCTTGGCGAACTTGAGCAACCTTTACTGTGTCTGTCTAGCCGCCTACGTCTTGGTGTTGTTCTCGTCGCCTCGTTCACTTGGGCGTACACCAAAATTAGAATGAAAAGTTATCAAAGTATGATGAAAAATAAAGTAGGTCTTTTATTCAATAACTTGATTTAGTTGTCGCGAATATCACGATTATTATAACGATGTCGCGATCACGTGTGGCTCATAGCCACAGTGCTCTTCCCTGGGAATGCGAGTATGCGCCACAGATCATTGAATGTTAACTTTAGAGCCTATATCAATCAAGGAGCAGACGTAATAAGTATTGAAAATTGCGTTGAAAGATAATTAGCGTGGTAAAAAAAAAACAAGAGGACGACGTACAGTTTACTGTAACATGCAGTCGAAATGCGGACATAGCAAGCGGACATAGACTGGAAAACCGGCTATAATGACCGAAGGCAAACTATATATACACACTGGATGAATCGAACACGGGTCCTCGAGGTGCCAAGAAGCACGGTACCACTCGTCGACGGGCGCTTTTCGAATGTGGTACACATATCATGAATAAACCTATTGCGTTGCTTGCGTAACGTCAGTTGCGGTTGTAGCGTGCGTTTACCTCTCTTATATAGCAATATAAAATAAAAATGCCGGATACCACGTGCAGTGGGAATCAAGAAAATGCGAAGCACGCATCAGGAACCTAAATTGGATCTGCATTGTTGTCTAGCTATACCGATTTTGGTACGTATGAAGTGAAACAAACGGCCGCAAGAGCACGAAGACTGTGGCATGTAAAACATGCCGCTCATGACACGCGTGTCATGGTTCTAAAGTTATGACCTGTCACTTGCGTTCGTCATGCTGTCATGTTGTGCCATAGCAGTTTTGGTACACATCCCATTAACGAAACGCGTGGCACGTAAATCATGCCGCTGATGACATGCATGTCACGATTTTCATGTTCTCAGAACGTGTCACCCATGGTCGCCATACACTGTTGTCTCACCATACCAATTTTGGCATATATCAAGTTAATGAAACGGCCGCAAGAGCACCAAGACCGTGGCACATAAATCATGCCGCTCATCATATGCGTGTCATGATTTTCATGGTTTGACCTCTCATTGATGTTCGTCATGCAGTAATGTTGATGCGTACCAATTTTCGTGTACGTCCCATTAACGAAGCTGCCAGGAGAGCACAAAGTCGTAGGCGGCTAGATAGATAGATAGATAGATAGATAGATAGATAGATAGATAGATAGATAGATAGATAGATAGATAGATAGATAGATAGATAGATAGATAGATAGATAGATAGATAGATACGTTCAAAGTCGCCGAAGTTCGCTAAGAAATGCTTCGCATTTAAAATAATTAATATTAACTATGTATACTCTTACCGAGCATGACTTTGTCCACTTTTGTTCGACCCAGTACAGGCACAGTCCAACAGCCAACATGCAAGATACGCACACCAGTGCGCCGTATACGTGCATTTCAATTCGACAGGACAGTCGTCTGTACACAAACGTAAGTTCCGATGTTTCGTCGTGCCATATAGCTACACATTCGGTCGATGCAGGGCTGTCGACGTGCCTCAGAAGCACACGAAACGCACGCAACTACTCAATTGGCACAATGACATTTATCGTATATATACTCGCAACACTTGGCTCAATGCTCCCAATTACTCGGCTAGGCAATTTCCTCGCTGACTGCTTCGCATGCTATCGACTGCCACAATACGTCGGTACTGCCGGATTTTTTTTTTTTTTCGCAACGGTTATTCGTGCAATAACTTCGGAAAGTACCGAGTGTACCTTCTGAAAGCCTCTTCGTGAAAGGCTAACCGAAGGGTGAGCATTCTCGAAGAAGCATTGCGAAGGTATGCTCGTGGCATTGCTTTACACCAGAGATGCCAGCGCCCCGCCCCGGTGGTCTAGTGACTATGCCACTCGGCTGCAGATCCGAAGGTTGCGGGATCGAATCCCGACCGCTGTTGCTGCATTTCGATGGAGGCGAAATCTCGAGGCCCGTGTACTGTGCGATGTCAGTGCACGTTAAACCCCGGGTGGTCGAAATTACCGGAGCCCTCCACATACGGCGTCTCTCATAATCATGCCGTGGTGGTGGGACGTGGAACCCCAGAAATCAATCAAGTCAAATTTGCTAAAGCGGTAGCTTGGTAATCTAAGAATAAACAGCGCGACAAAAACAACGACAAGGGAGGATACACACAGATACGGCGCTGATCTGTCTCAGCGCTGTATCTGTGTGTCTCGTTGTTTTTGTCGCGCTGTTTATTTTTCAGTCAAATCAGAAGCGTCAGTGTGTGTGGCGTCTGGCACATGCACGTCCAGGCATACCTGCCAACGAGTGCATGGGATATCCAAAGGTTTGAATTACTTACACTTCAGTAGAATGGCGTCCGTGAGCGCATGTGATGGATATTTCTGAGAAAAATCTTAGCCACATCCACTGCTGTGGAAGATGTACGAAGTGCGAAGTGAGGATCTTGCTTTCGTTCTGTACCATACAACGAATCAGCTCGGACGTCTCCATGGCAAAACGGTGACGCAGAAATCATCAGCAGCCATGCGCTTCGACTATCGCGTTTCATTCGCTGAGCACTGCATGTTGGTAGAGTACAAAGTACTGCGACATATATATTTCGCTATATTCATGATTTATTTATTTTTCAAGATTAATGCAAGAACAAGACAATGGCTTGCGTCACTCGATCAAACGCCTTAATTTATCAAAGAAAGAAAAAACACAAAGCATTTTTGTTCATCCACATGGAAACAGCTGCTTTTTAATGTTAGTGATACACAGCCTGTTTTTCTTTTTTATGATTATATAGCGCCACCGAGACTCAAATTCTGTCCTATATATACATGCACTAGGGCACAGACCTTTTTACAAAAAGTTTAAAACAAAACAAAACAAAAATGTGGCTACGCCGTACTGATGTCGTGATGTCGCCTAGCGTTTGCCATGTATATAGGCACCATCTTTCCTGAAAAGCCGCAGTTTCACTTTTATCGGCCGTGGGGTCATGGAACAGGCCATCTTGTGTAAGAAATTACTGGTATATCTTCTTTAGTACGAGTGCGACGCAGCCTCACCTCTCCGCCTAGCTCACAACACGGTCGTGCCGTGTTGTGAGCTAAAACCGTCGTACGATGCCGTCATTATAATTTTGTGTGTGTGTGTGTGTGTGTGTGTGTGGTGCCAGGACGCGCTTCACCAGAGAAGTACTTAACGAATAAATGTACTTGTGCACACACTGTCTGTCCACTCGACCACGGTGTTGTATATACTGTATTTTGCAGTGGCAGTTGCACTTCGGTAAGTTTCATGGCAGTACGGCATTGTATGCCTTCTGGTGGGATAATTCGGCATACCAAGGTGGAAGGGATACCACGAGAAGGACCCAGTGCGGCACTCGTTATTAAAAAGAATGGGTGGCACGGGATCTACGTAACTCGGAGAGTGACATTAATGTTGGCATTGTAAGATGGGCCATCAAAGGCAGTATTAAATGATGGCATGAAATCTGGAACCGTGCCGGTCCGTGGCTTATAAACTCATGGAGCAGTTCACATTCCAAGTTTTCGGCCTCGCGCGTCCTTTCACTGTCTTGTGAAGCGTAAAGTATACTGTGGTGAAGCGATCGTGCTTTCACTTCGCTTCACCACAGACCACAGTATACTTTGCGTATGCTTCACCGCATTGAGAAAGTTATTGCTGTGAAGTTACCTTAAAGGTTCTGTATGACATCCGCTTTTTAACCGGTATTTTTCTAACGATTCGGGTTAGCAAAGGCGAACTAATGCAATGGTGCGCGAAGCAAACACAAACACAAGGAATTACGCGAAACACTGCGCAAATGCTGCTGGCGTTCCGTACCTACACGGTGTTTCCCACCATTTTGGCACCATGTAGGTACGGAATGCGAGCAGTGTTGGCACAGTGCTTCATCTACTTCCTTGTGTTTGTGTTTGCTTCGTACACCATTGCATTAGTATGAGTTACCAATTCGCTCAACAGTCGGTCCTTCTGTAGTAAAGGCAACTTCAGCACAACACTGTCCTGGCCGACATTTTTAAAGTCTGAGTAAATGCCGGACTTGGCACGAAAGCAGCTACGGCATGTGATGCAGTAGTAACCTATAAAAACACATTTTTAAAATATTAGTTAATGAAAGCTGCAACATGTCACAAAATGCCATCGAAATTATGGAACTAAATATTGATTTTTGCAAAGTACCAGTGAAGTATTTCATCTAGTGCATCATTTTGAATACAGCAATTCTTATATGTGCATATTTGATTTCGCGGCCAATGAAAGGACATTGCAAAAATAGAGGGAGTCATGGTAAGAAAAAGAGTGGGGGGAGGGGGGCTGTTGTTTTGTATGTCTAAATTTTACTGTAGAGAGCTATTGCCAAATACGAGACAAACCTATTGTTTGTTGCAACTTTAGTTAAGGTGAGGGACACGTGTAATTCAAGGAATAAGAGGAAAAAACGGAGCGCTAAAAAACGACACACAAAGAAGGAGGCTACACACAGGACTAGGCGCTCAACTTTCAACTAACGTTTATTGAAGCAACACAGAATTTATGCACCCAACCGCCAAAGATAATCTCTTTCAAGATGGAACCTTCTGAAAACAAACCGCCACACCACCCCGATAATCTCCGCATCATGCCCACATGCCCGAGCAGATACAAGTAGCAAAGCCACAAAATGCGAGGGAGAAAGCCAAAACCTCGCGCAACCACATGTCACAACCTCATGTTTTCTAGTGGATAATAAAACTATATCACATATGAACAATCCTGAATCGTCGAAAAAAACAAATAAACCGTTTTTCCTCTTGAACAATGAACCAACTCGCCGAACGACAAGTTCTACTAAGTCAAGGAATAAGTCATATATGGTGGATCGATCTGCTAGGTAAGAAGGAAACAGGCTCTTACATGGAAGAATAATTCACAGGTGGCGTATCGTATGCTAAGACGACTCGGCGGCGAGAGCCTTTCCGTGTTTCTCATGAAGATTATTTGACGTGGGCTTGTTTAATATATCTCTGAGTTCACTTGACATCTCGTGAATGTAGTGAATGTAATTGACATGCGGACTGCGAAGGTTAACATTTAATCACGTGTGGCATATACTCGCACACCACTGGCCGAGGAATGCGGGCAAGTGCTACCCGGGATTGCATTATCCTTTATCGTTATGTAAATGACGAGTGTGTCATATTATTGATGCCACGACCTGTCAGTCATGTTGGCCAGCTATTCGTACCCCTGTCATGCCTTTTGTGGTACGTGCAAGTGAACGAGACGACTTCGTTCGACGTGATCCGATTGCATCTGACGCCGGTCAGTTTTAGCTTTTGGTGAGTCATATAAGGCTTTCATAACAAGAAAGAAAGAAAGAAAGAAAAAAGAAAGAAAGAAAGAAAGAAAGAAAGAAAGAAAGAAAGAAAGAAAGAAAGAAAGAAAGAAAGAAAGAAAGAAAACCGCATGGGCAGCCATGATGCCAATGAATTATCACAAAACGGGAACGGCCACCGAGGTCAGTATCATCATCACGGAGAGGGCTGAGAGGACAAGAGGCGACATATGGCAAGCGGCGATATGTATCAAACAAGAAGCGCAGGAGACGCGAGGATATGTACAAGGGTTAGCGGAATCACCGAATCATTCCCAGTCTGCCGCTACCAAGGATCTTAAACGGATTTGGAGAGAACTCAAAGGCATTTGACACGTACACAATGTGCGTGACCACTGACCACTTCGGCGACAGACATTTGTTCTATATAGCCAAAGGTTGTGATGTTGGGCTCGCAAACCGTCTTTACGTTAGATTATTCCACGAACCGCTCCGCCACGGTGGTCTAGTGGCTATGGTACTCGGCTGCTGATGTGAAGGTCGTGGGATCGACTCCCGGCTGCGGCTGCTGCATTTCTATGGAGGCGAAATGATGGGGCCCGTGTACTGTGCGATGTCAGTGTACGTTAAAGAACCGCAGGTGGCCGAAATTTCCGGAGCCCTCTACTACGGCGTCTCTCATAATCAATGGTGTTTTTGGGACGTAAAATCCATACAAATCAATTAATCGATTCCGGGAATCTCACATTACCAGTTTAGTTTATTAACATTTTCCTGTTGTTTATTTATTTATTAAAGCGCAATTCCTACAATGCTTGAAGCGAAAGGTAACATTAGATGAGCCCTGATTAGGTATTTAGGGCCATATAGGTATTCATTGCCGTCGTCCTCAATGACGTCCCCTTTTGCCGCGTCGTATTCATTATCATTTTGTCAAATCACTTTTCACTTGTCTCTCATAATGACAACTCCACACGCAAGTGAGCGCTTAACGGCCGGTTAAGCATGTCCCAACGCAACCAGCTAGAAATTTCTCCGTGCTAAGGCGCGAGCTGTTTCTAACGAGACTCCATATAGAGGAAAGGAATCTTCCTTCGCCCGAGGTCGTCTTTAACACCTCGTTATCTCTGAGCTTTGACATTGCAAAAACACCGCCAAACTCGCGCTCTTCCATCTCTCATCACCGCCATTCACCCTTGCTCTTTTCTTTCTGTCTTCTCAGCGCACACATAAAAAAACAATAACAATAACGTTGCGACAAGGACAGCAAGATCAATGGAAGAGGAGAGCAAATCTCTCGCATTATCTTCGAGAGGAAGCGGCACCCAAAAAGCGGTACAACTTCAACTGCCAAGTGAAATAACGTCGGAGCCGCGGAAATAACGGCAAAGTTTTGTTCCTTCTTTCTCTCTCAAAGATGAATGAAAAGAAACGAAGGAACTAAATGAGGCAGATGAAAACTGCCTCCCATTGCTCGTGCGCCTGCCGCCGTTCTGTCCGGAGAAAATTTTCCTTGCCTTTCGGCACTGCTTGCCTGCCCGATCTCGTTAACCAAATCCCTCTCCTCTCTCTCTCTCTCTTCCCTTCCCGTCCATCGTCGCGCACCGCGAACGACGGGGCAAAAAACCACCCACCCCACGTCGGAGGACACGCCCTTCGGAGCCGGGCTCCGACCAATCAAGGGCTCTGCTGCGAGCCCTCCTTCTCTGCTCGCCGTTTTCTTGGGCGAGGGTGAGCCTCCTCTCACTCCCTCTCTCCGAGATTCCAGCGGCGCCGACCGCGGCCATCTTCCTTTCCTGGGAGTGCGAGCCCCTCACCTGTGCTCGCGGCGCCAGATGGAGCGACTACGGAAGGAGGGATCGGAGCACCCCGGGCGATCCGATCCGTTGGTTCAGCGGAGTGGAGTCGCTGTCGAATTCACCAGCGATAATTCATGTACCACGTACCTTATCCGGATCGCGCATGGGATAGTGTGCTTAAAGACAAGTGTCGTTTAAGACACGGGCGCAAGATGACGATCGCTAACTCGTAGCGTCGTGGGGGGAAACGCAGGTACAACCATACGTCGCTGCAATATGTCAATAGTGGAATCACTAACATATAGTGTTGGTGGTAGAATAATATTTCGGTGCCGTTGAACTGCTTGCTGGTATACTTGAGTAAAGCAAGCATAAATAAATTAATAAAATAATATGGACAAAGAAAAAGTCGATCAAGCAAACGTATTCATGGAGCCATGAACCAACTATATAGATCAAACCAAGATTATGAACCTTTGAATATGCTCTCCTCTTGCTAAATTTCATAGCGACATGCGGCACACACACATAAAGGGCCGTATTATATCGCAGGTAATTTTTCCTTTTATATTTTCTTTTTGTGTTATTCGCCGACGCGAAACCCGCAGTTCTCTAAACGGGATAAGCCACTCAAC
Source organism: Hyalomma asiaticum (assembly GCA_013339685.2). Classification (NCBI taxonomy): domain Eukaryota; kingdom Metazoa; phylum Arthropoda; class Arachnida; order Ixodida; family Ixodidae; genus Hyalomma; species Hyalomma asiaticum. Next base: position 125,165,172 of record CM023482.1, on the reverse strand, counting down.
AGTATGTGAAGTATATCAAGCGAATTAAGTCACAGGTGAAGTGTGATTAAGAAATACGGCTCCTCTTTGAAAACAAATTTACATACATATATACTTGCTGAGGAAGGCATGTTGTTTTACAGGTGGAAGTTTATTTTTAGGTATAACACGAGGGGCCCCTTCCCCCCCCCCCCCCCCAAAAAAAAAAAAAGAAGAGAGAAGAAGTTGCATTTAGGGAGGTTGACGAAGCTATTATATGCCCATTGTAACTTAAACAGGGATTATCGTTGCAAAACAGACAGAGTGCCCGCTTAAGTATGTGGCCAAAGGACATAATTTCGTGAAATTAACGTATTTGCGAGATTTATCCCCTTTGCAAACATGAGCGAGAAATACTGCATGCAATATCTTGTAACTGTGTTCCGTTCCGCTTGCGCCGAGACACATAATACACAAATAAAAAGAAGGATCTACGTATTTCTCACCGCGACCTACAGGAATACGTCAACACACAAATAAATTATTTCTATACAGTAGATGTAAAAGCACACACAAACACAGCCCACTGTGCACGAAGAAGCAAGGAGGGGTTGGGGGTTGACCCGTTGAATACAGCCACCGAAAGGGACGTAAAGCCATGTCTACTCTTTCTGGGGCAGGGTAGAAATAGGCGATCAAGATATGAACAAAGAAATAGATTGCGCTATAATACATCCGTTAAATTTATACAGTACTGTCAAGTTGACTGAATGTACAATACTTCATACCTCTAAGTTGTGTGCGTCGAAAAACCGAACGCTTTTCCGGTGGATAGGGAGAGGGAAAGACAGAGGAGCGATCCGTTTGTACCGGTTTGCTCCTGCTACCGAAGTACTTTCGGAGTGGTAGTGTATGTAGTAATATCTGTTAGCGACTCTTCAGCATTTCAGGAATCTGAGCGCCTCCCTCGCGTCTCATCGCGACTGAGGGCATTGCGCGAGTCGTGCGGGCTTCTGCACACATGCCCAATTGCATAATACAGGAGTCAGCCGGGAAATAAATAAATAAAAGGGAAGAGAGAAACCACGAAGCGGAAAGGTATCTTTATGAGAGCGCATGGCCAGATATTCCTAAGATATATATATATATATATATATATATATATATATATATATATATATATATATATATATATATATATATATATATATATATATATATATACCGATAAGCTCGTCGATTGTTGAGGGTAGTAGACAAACGATGGTGCGGAGTGCCCTCTCTATTGTATGGCAGCATCCACAAGAGTTACGTGCTGCACTGTTTAGTCACTCCCATTAGGGATGACGAGTATTCATCAAAGCGAAGCCCAACCACACGCGTTGCAACGGTACGTTCGATATCCAAAAGAGTATATAGGATGAAAGGTGAAGTCGTAAACAAAGGTTGAGATAAGGCAAGTGGAAGTTCTGACGCCCAGCGAATTCCATTTGATATATGGGGTGCGATGAGCGGCGGCTTGCCTCACAACATTCGTGTTTGAGGCGTTCGCCTATCTGATGTTGATGTACCAAGATCACCACTTCATTTTAAAGGGCATGTTGTGTCTCTTCTCGAGCGCTTGGTGGTGAGCGTGCTTTATTAGTACGCTATAGCTACTCTTATATAGACCACCACGCAAGGCATACTGAAGAATTTCTGGGGCTCCCTTCCAATCGGAGAAAATTTCGCAGCCTTTATATATACGTGGCCGCTGGAGCATATAATCAATCTCACCATGAAGTACCGCGAGTTCTGCTGCTGTAGTTCACAATGTGAAACAGTTAAAATTGCTATCAGACGGCGTTCGGTGGAACAAACTCTGCTACCTTATAGCTGGTGGACTTGATGGAACTATCCTTGCATAAATGCCACAGGTATAACAGCCGGAAGGCAATACATTTCATACATTTCAGGTTGACAAGTGAAGGGCGTATAAGCACTTGTCACGCCTCGTGTCATGCCACGCTCGAAGGAGCCGGCAGGGCTCGGCAACACTGGGTATTTAAATAAATTTCAGTTATTTCAAAACCCAATGTTATACGAATTTCAATTACATTGCATTGTCACGACGGTATATGCGAACTCCCTGCTTCGGTGCGTATAATGCACAACTCGAGGCTCGAGCACTGGTCCCAGCCATATCGGCGACATAGGCGGCTACATAAGTGGTACTCAGAAGTACATGTTGCGCATGCCTCATAAACTACAGAGATTTATACCATATACAATGTTTCACAGAATCCGTTTTAGTGTTGCGTTCACGCATAGTTCGCATATGATCGGCTGCACTGACGCGGGCCCTAACTGTGACCTCTGTCAAGGGTCAGTGACTCTAGATGATATATTTCGTTCGTGTCCAGCTCACGCACGAGTCGAATGGTGTTGAGAGAAGGGTATAGTCCCTGACGAGCATCCGTTAGGTCCTCGGCTTGACGCTAACAGTAGAATTGCGATTATAAGAGCGGTGGCTATAGCCTTCCTTGAAGCTCCTGGACTGGACACACGTTCTAGTGCGGCCCCGACGTGATGAACCTGTACATATATATGGACCTCTTCCTCTCCTAATTGCCATTCATCACTCTTTCTACATTACCGATCCCCTCTCCCCAGTGTGGAGTATATATGCCGGAGCACGCTGTGGCTCAGGGCGTAAATCTGTAAATCTCTCTCTCTCTCTAAGTTTCAGTGAGAGCTTTCTTTAATTCATATTTAAATGCGCACAGTGTTAATGCATATAATGTATTTTGACTTATATTAATGGTCGTGCGCGCTAGCGTCATAGGTCTCTTTCCCTTGTGCATACTGAAAATCTGTAGCCAAGATGGATATACCTCTGAGAAGTGTATATATATATATATATTATATATATATATATATATATATATATATATATATATATATATATATATATATATATATATATATATATATATATATATATATATATATGCGACAGTGGCAAAGAACTGGCTTAGCAGTTTTAATCAAATTCTCAATATTGCACGGCCCTATTTGAGAAAAATGGAGGCCTCCAAATACCATGCACGTTATCACATCGCTATTGCTCGTTAGACCATGATAGGGTGTTGTCATTTCAGAAATTAAGCCCACGAAAACAAGTCTGCATATTTGACGAGATGTAACTTCAAGTCCGAGTGTTCCATTTTCTACCTGTTCTGGTCATATCGAGCTTACAAGCTCGAGAACCACGTGTAATTTAGAAGGTGTCCTATGTATATGGTACGAAGAAGGTGAAATGTGACAGGGCATCAATGTTATCACGAGACGTGTCCTTGTAAGGAGGCCGGGACCACACTGTGAATGTGCAGGTGAGAGTGCCCTAATATACGTTAAAGGGGCGCTTCTATACGCAGGTATGCTTTAAAAATCCATTGCTGTTAAACCGGTGTATAGACCGTGTAGTGACCTTTGTAACAATCTCTCCAACGATCACACATACATATATGCATGCGTATTTATACAGTTATTGCGCAATGATAGAGTATATTTTATGATTATTCAAATCAGATGCTTGTTGACGTCGACCCACGTTTCGTCGCTTTCATTCAGTGTGAGTCGCCACCAGTACCTGATTTCTCTGAACGTGCACAAACTATTGATTCCACGAGACCGGATATTATATACATTTTTTTCTCAATACAGATAGCCACGAAAACTGTTTATGTCTCACAGACGTGCCCCTCAAGAACACCAAAGGAAAACTGAACGAACTTATAGGCTGAGCATACGAGAGAAGGGTGTTGCAATGGGAACAGTAATTATGTTACTGAAATCTATTCATGAAGATATATGCCTGAAGCATGCACTGTTTGAATATCTGGTATAGACTATCCTAAATGCACTTTAGAAGGGCGGCATATACCTCAGATGACAGAGAACAGTAATGACACCCAAAAAGAAGTTAATAAAGACAAAAGGCTTCCCTAGATGGGATGACATTACATGTGAAAGGTTTGTTTAAATCATGTCAGCAGTAGCAAGGGCGTAATTTGCTACTATCATAAATGGATCGTTCAAGCTTTTTTTTTTTTTGGATATTCAGAATAAGAAATTATAAAGGATTATGAGGAAGAAAGTCATATCGAATAAAATTCCTGTCAAATTCGTCTAACTTTAACGTGTTTGCTAATAAATACGTGTCATAATAGTGATGAAAAAAATGGTGTTATGACGAACTTGCTGCTTGATATGAGGCTAAGAAAGCTTAGCATTAAACAGGGAAGGAAAACGGCTGAAAAAAAGAGGTCAATGTAATTGTACCAAAAGCGGGTGCCAATTCTTACATTATTTAGTAGAGCCAAACTTCACTTCGCTTGATCTGGAGTAAAATTTTAATGTACAGTGAGTGTGACGTCGCTCTCCCATAGGAATTTGACAAAGAACGCCGAGATTGATTTCGTTCCACGATAATTAGTTTATTTGCTTCGACACTAATTTTCTTTTTTTCATCTGAGAAGCACCCCTGCCGAACCTAAATTCCATTGCAAGACCAAATACTTCGCATGTCCGCATCGACTGGCACCCAAACCAGAGACGTGAACATGAACTTATAGAAAAAATGTGGATACCAGGCGAACGAGAAAACAAATAAAAGTGTGTTGTGGTGTTGAAAAGAAGCTCAAGGCATTACGGAGCCAGCTCACCGTCACTTATAAGCGTATCCCTGATAAGGGCGGTGCGCGCTTTCCACGACCACGTGCGCGCTTTCGGTGACGACGAGGGCGCTGGAACGCCAGAAAGCGAGCAAGCGGCGGCGGCAGGCGGAGAGTTTCATAGCGCCAGCGAGGGAAGTAGGGAAAGAGGGAGGGACGCGATGGAGGGGTTCGGGAGGTGCGGCGGATGCATGGAATAAAGGCCGGCACCGCGCGGGGAGACGACTTGCGCGTCGGCGCTCTTCGCTGTTTTCGCGGCGGCCTGTCCTCTCCTCCCTGCGTCTCCTCCCTACCTCTCGCAATGGCATCTTCTCTCCTCGCGCACCGTATTTTTCTTGCGCCGGAGGCGCGTGGCGGGATCGCAACCCCACGCCCCCTTCCTCCCTAAAGATGGGGGAGCCGCGGGACTGGACGGCAAACGTGGCGTGATCGTTGAAGCCGGTGTGCGCGCGCGTGCGAGTGGCCGCGTGGAAGGATGCAGCAGTCTCAACCCCTGTCGTCGGTGGAAGGCTGCGGCCCGCCGCCTCTGCTGCAGTCGCCGTCTTCGACGATGCCGGCCGCTTCGGTGGCGGCGCACAAGCCTTCACGCTTCTCACTGTACAGCATTGAGAGGCTGCTCGCCGGAGCGGCTGCACATGCTGCTAGCACGCCGTCGTCCGTGGCATCCTCCGTACTCGACTTCAGCATAGCCCAGCATCCGTCGGCTCGGATAGGTGCGTGAACGTGCATGATTACTGTTGCGTCCTTCTTCGCCGTCGCATGATCATTTACTTTCATTAGGACCACAATGCGTAACGTCTCGAGTGCCGAGCTATTTAGTCACTTGAGTCACATATTGTGCGCTGCTCCAACTGCCTTCCAGTGGTTCCTTTGCCAACCAACTCGTGAAGCTATTTTTGAAGAACCATAGCTCATACTCTCACTACGTATCTTCGCCTAGCTTTCACCTATCGAATGAATGTCATCAGAAGTTTCCCGTGCTGCCGTGCTAGTTTCTGCAGGCTTTCCTGTATTTACCTTCAGTTATATTTCTTATATGACCAGCGTAACGAAAAGGAGCAACAAAAGGAAATAATATACGCTTTCTTTAACTTTGCGCGTAGCTTTACCACATTTCAAGGTAGAAGGATGTCATGGTTTTAAACATGAATAAAACGCAACATTCTGTTCAACTGCTCATTAGCATCACCTCTGCTATTAAGAGAGTATGAATGCAAAAATTTCCTTGATAAAGGGTTAATTCATTCCCTCAATCAGTCATTCGTTTTTCTTGTTTGTTTTTGATCCACTTATTCGCGTGATTATCGCCGTTGCAGTCCAAGCGTACTGATAACAGGCGTACGATGTAACGTGCGCGTGTAAGTATATCATGCGACATTCACTCGTGTAATACTTACGCAAATATGGCGTAAGTTTTAAAAAATCACGATATGCAGGTTTCCATTAAGAAAAGGGCTACCTGTGTATCCTGAACGCATGACAGCGGTTTCATTAGCGCGCAATCTTGCAGTTGCTATATAATTAGAAACTAACGAATGCTGTAAGGAATGCGTAAACAAAACGAACGCTGTAAGGCGTGTGCAATGAACTGAAACGTGTTTGACTGCAACGGTCGTCTCACAGGAGCGATATATGTACTTTTTATAAGTATATTCACAAGTGAGCCTAGATTAACCCTTCACGAATAATAATTTTTTAAAAATAATTCATCATCTTCCTCGCGGTCGCATATAGTATACAGAATACCATGCTGCTCGTAGTCTGTGGTTTCTCACTTTAAGGCAAGTCCTTCATTAAGGCGTGATTCGGAATCCTGGCATACCGAAGGATGGCAACTCCATCGCCGCAGATTCTGATAATAAGGTATAATTAAAATGATACTTACGCGACGTCGGGAAACGAGATGGCGGTACTTATGCGTATTGTGATAAACCAGCAGCAATATGAGTATACAAACTTTCAATATGAAAGGAGAAGAAAAAAAGAGCAGCAAGAGATGCGTTGTTATGGGCAAGCGATACAGCAACAGGTGGGTTAAACAGTTCAGGCTTGCGAATGTTTACTGATCGTCTATCCAATATCGCTGAGACACACTATAACATGTCAGTAAAATGCTGTACCAAATGCCGTGTATATGTATAAAGCTTCGAAATTTTATTTGGGGCTCTAATGAAACACTTGGAAAAGTAGTGTCGCAGGCATGCACACAGAAAGTACAGCTTTTCGTATCTAAATTCTCATCAAGGATACGTTCTTATTATTAATTGGACACAACCACGGTGAGTGTTTGATGCCACCTGCCCCCTTTCATAAAGTACAGTTAGCAGAAATGGAACGTCCCGGCTGTGTATGCGATAGATCTTATCGGTGCACTTATCTACGCAGATTGTGTCATTGTCCGGTGTAGTGGTGCGGCTTCCTCTATTCTAGCAGTAGAGATGGCAAAATTGCTTTTAAGCTGTAGTTACATTACATTATTAATTACTTGTATAGAACTCTCGGAAGTGTGCTTAAATGACATCGCAAAATACATCTAGCCGAAAGTAATGATATCACATCACCAATGCATTTGAAATGACTTTCAAATTACATTGACGAAAGCTTATCATTCATGCAGTGATACATGTGCACTTTATCTACAGCACGTTTACATTGAAATTAGCGCCAAAACCATCGCAGCGACAAATTTACTAATGAATATTTAGCTGGAGGACCTGGGACCACAGAACCAATCGTAATTTCAACGGAGGAAGAACCCTCTCTCTTATTAGGACAGGGTTGCGCATTTCAAATCTCTGCATCCTGTTAATGAACTGTCCAGCAGTTAGCAAAGCGTGGAGCCGTTGTCGGCCTCTCTTGTCTGGAGTTTCGAATGTCGCGGTCTTCCAACAACGTTATCCAAGTTTTCGATTTCGGATGCTATACGCGGCTTTTCGCAATTTTTGTAGGGCTGGCACTCAGATTAACTTGTCTTTGTCACTTTTCTTTCCTCTTCTGGTTAGTAGTTTCTGCCAGAAAGGAAGCGGACATGCTAAATTTTTTGTCATAAGTAACTGGGAAAGTGATTATTATTTTAGTGAAATTTGTTGCTTGAAGTAATTCATGATATTACTAAATTACAATTAGACTACTCGTTACATCAAAAACTAATTTAATTTACTGTAATTTAGTCGCAGCAATTTCATAACTGCCGAGCCTGACTAGCAGGAACTATCGGTCGACGCAAGAACACTGCGTGTGCAGTAAAGAAACCTTCGTGCTATTATGAGAATGGTGTTAAATCTCAGATGCGCTGGAGAAACCATTCGCGGTTGGGACAGATCATGTAGTGCCAAGTAACCGTGACTGGCCTCCGTCTGCCTCCTTACCCTTAAATTCCTTGATCACTTTGGAAAACGCCGAAACGTCATCCAGAGTGGGAGGATGCAGCGTGTTTTGTCACATATTTATCACTTTAGACACATTTTGAAATTGATGTTTTCGTAGCACGTATACCATGTCTGTTCACCTTCCTTCATATCTGCGTCAAAACTGCAAAAATCTGTGTGCCCTCTTGGTAGTCAACAGGACATTTGTTCTTATAAGCTTCCTGATATCCTCTTTCTCCTCATTTCCTCATTCACGTGTGGATTGGTCTTGTGGTTGACTTGCGGTCACGTGCCGAGCAATATTTGTAATATTATGAGAAGGCTGTGCAAAAATGGCTCACGTTAGCCTCATGGTTACCCATGCATATGCTCCTATATATCGTCTCGCAACGTATGCTGATCTCTCAGTATGACGGTCCATGATTCCTACCACGTTCCGAGCTAAGTCATCTAAGTGACGCGTGAACCAACTTCGGCTATATACGTCACACTTTGTAACACTTCATGTAATCTCCCCCTTAGGCGATCATAAAACCTGACAATCGCACCACCCTTTCTTTCTCTTTCTCTCTTTTGGTCCATTAATTCCTTTCCCCCAGTGTAGGGTAGCAAACCGGACGTGCGTCTAGGTTGACCTCCCTGCCTTCCCTTCCTCCTCCTCCTTGTGCAGAAGCTCGCAACAAGCGCGATCGATCAATCAATCAATCAATCAATCAATCAATCAATCAATCAATCAATCAATCAATCAATCAATCAATCAATGTTCTTCTCTACGTGCAGAGGCGGCGGGCCATTTCCCAGCAGCCTTGAATGGCCGCTCGAAGGCCAGCAGTGCTGGTTCTTCGGACAAGACTTCCACTCCTTCGCTCTCCTACAGTGGGGACAAGGGGCCAGCATCGTCTCTACATCAACACCAGCAGCAACAGCAGCAGCAACAAGTGTCAGATGACGGCGGAGTGTCCGGCAAGCCGCGGAAGATCCGCCGGAGCCGCACCACGTTCACAACTTTCCAGTTGCATCAGCTGGAGCGCGCCTTTGAGAAGACGCAGTACCCTGACGTGTTCACGAGGGAGGATCTGGCTCTGAGGTTGGACCTCAGCGAGGCCAGGGTGCAGGTACCGTGCTTTTGGATCTTCCGACCCTGCTGTATGCATGTGTATGGTGCTTGGTGGAACTCTATGTGTATTTAGGGTTTTACTTTTTTAAGGGCTGCGAAAATCGGGTCACGGCGTTGTTTTGTGGGAAGATAAAGGTCTTTACTGGAGCTTTTCCATTTAAATTGCTAAGAATAACATGGGCACGCTTTGTAGGCACACATGCACACTGAGGGGACCTTCCACTTACCGGCAACAGGACGGCACCCACTGGCTCCTTGACCCATTCCAGTTGAATTACTATGTCTCTTGCGGTTTTTGTTGAGAATAAAGTAATAACTTGTGTGCACCTATATCGGTACGCCTTTATCAGTACTTAAATTCTCAATTGTTCGTTGCATTGTAGTGTTCTGACATATACAGGAATAACAACAGTGTACCCACTGAATCATTGTTTGAGTAATTGGGTGACTTGGCAATCATCGGTGGGCATTGTTCAAGAGGTTCAAGAACAATGTTGCAACATGAGGGCGTAGCCATTTCTAGCCAATTCTGCCCTTTCGCTGAATGGGACAGAGATTTTAAATATGTAATTGAACAGCGAACTTCTCCACGAAATAGCATCATAGAGTGAATATTTCTTGAGTATTCACTTGCGAATTTTGAAAAGTAACCTGAGCATTCTCCTCATATCCTCTCCTTCTGCCTTCATATAAAGAGAGTGATTTCGCCTACTCCATTGAGCCCCGTTGATTTCAAATACGGGCATCAGAAGGGGTGGTCTATACAAGGAGATGCATCACTTCTATAATCCTCGACGCATATTCAATCAGAGAAATGCGCTACTGTTGGTAGGATTGAACTGATCTGTTGATAGTATGCATATCGTTTTTTAGAACAATCCCGTGTGTGTTGTCAGTGTACACAGATCAGTGAGGTATATAGTGGCGCGTATCCTCTGAATTTTCGACGCTAACCCTTTCTATATAAAGCCAAAGGCTGTGGCGACATCAAACTCAGACGCTTATTGCGTACGAATCAAAGACAAGGAAAAAAAAAAGAGAGGCCACGTGATATAAAGCACTGACGTAATTTAATGTATGGTGTAGGAGAAGAGCGAAACGAGACCTCCCAAATATCCCATAATGACGTACTAGCGCTGTTTTTAAGATGCAAAAGAAGCGATAACAAAATAGATTCTTGAGTATTACGCACCATAACTACGGCATGGTAGGGAGGTGTGCCACATTTGGTGTCTCGGGCATAATTTTCGCCACCCAGAGTTTTATAACGCGCACTTAAATATAAGTACCGGGGTGTTTTCTTTTCCTTTGTTTTCAACTACGCTTCCATCTAAATGCGGTCGCTGTGGCCTGCCGGGAATTGAGCACGCATTCTACAGAGCAGCGAACTTAAGCTAGAGCGGCAGGAGAAAATAATGCAAGATTATATATATATATATATATATATATATATATATATATATATATATATATATATATATATATATATATATATATATATATATATATATATATATATATATATATTAAGGGCAATGGCTTCGCTTCATTCTCTAATAAACCATCCTTTTCCACTGCACAAATACAGAAGGAGCACCGAAAGAGCAAACGTTGCTAACATAGCTTGATTTGCAGTCCATTTATGCCATAGTGTACTGCGTCCCTGCTTACAGCACTCACATAGTTCCACGAGAGCACCAAGGACGAAGAGCGACACGCGGCACTGCTGCGCAGATGATAGCGAGCATTTATTGGCGATGCAGCGGCACTTACTGTGACATAGCCGGCAAAGTGGCGCAAAGTTTTTTTTTTTTTTTTTCTGCATCTCCTCTGACTGCAGAGGAGTACCGCCGCACGCTGGTTGGGGAAGCGGGTGCTTTCACGCCTCTTCTGATTGGCTAATGAAATCACCGCAGCGCAGGCTATAGTAGCGCGCAGGGGCGACTCGTAAACGCGTTTTTCCCAGGGAGCTGCACGGCGGCAAAGCAAACACCCATGGGTGCCCCTTGCTCTCTCTTCAACGAGAGCTGGCAAGCTCGCGTCGGGACATTCGCAATAAGGCCCCTTTTCCGGCAGCCCGTCATCATCGACCGACTCAAGCGGCGTCTCGTATTTGACCTGGCCGGAAATGACGTCACGCCCGGAAGCGCGGCGCTAATGCACGCGCGTGCAGGAAAGCGCACCCCCTCCGACTGGAGCTTTTCCCTTCTCCACAGTTCTGCCTGCAGGTCTTCCACGGCAGAACTCGCCTTTTAATACCCCTTTCACACGCTCTCAGCGAACCCTCGCCCTTTCGTCTTCGCTCAGCTTGTCAACGCCTGTGCGAAGATGCTGTGACACCCAGCACACTGCGCTTTATGTGTACTATGTACGTGCTCCCTTGCCTTATCATTTATTTTTCTCCCGAGTCCCAACTCTGCCCCCTTCACTTACCTCTCTCGCCTCTCAAAAACTCATTTTGAGCGGACTTACTTAGCGGCCAAACTAAATTAGGGTGCCAACAGCTTCACCTGCTCTTCGCTCTCAACCAATAAGCCACTGCGTACACACGTCTTCTTTCTTTTCTATTTTGAGGTGACTGTTGTAGCGGGGAGGGAGAAAATAGAAGAGAAGGAGAGAGGTGACGTCGCTTATTGACCCACCTCAAGAATTATCGCTGGATACAGCGCAGACGACTGTGTTCACAGATCTGTCATCAACCTCGTAATAAGCGGTGTATTTTTTTTATCTCTATCTCTCTCGCGCCCTGTTTCCGTCGTACGTCGGAAGCGTATCGCGTTCCCCCCTCCCCCTCCCCCCCCCCTCCCCCCATTTTTTGTGAAGTTGCATATTGTGCTTGCGAAGGTTCCTTCATGCATATTGCTCGTTCAGTGTACATTACGCGCCTGCCGCCGGAGGAGGAGCGGGCGGCGACTCTCTATTCAATATAGCACTTATCTAGCCGCAGTCATTCAGCGTTTTGCCTGTTCCATTTTTTTTTTGTCCTCTTCCCCACATCCGAACTTCCCTCAGGAACGTTCCGCCGCCAAGCTCTATCCCGAGCACTGCTCAAACACGCCATCAGGGAGGAGGATCGCGGGAAAGAAAAAGAAAAAAGAGGAGGTATCCTCTACCAGAAGAGAAGAACGCACAAAAAAAATCACGACGCCATGCGCGCTGCTTATGAACACTTAATTTGCGTCCTCCGTCAGGGAAGAGAAAACGCTGGCATAGTAGATGGGCGGGAGGAAGGGTGTACCAGCCTCTTATTAAGCGAGACACCCAGGGCAAATGGCGATTAGTTAACGTCTTTGCGAGGCGTTTCGCGCGAGAGACGGAGGGTGCTGAAAGGGCGCTAAGTGGCTATTCGGCTGCAATAACGTTGTCTCGGGGGTGCCGCTGCTGCTGTTGCGTTGCCTAGGCGGCACTTTGCCTCGTTCGAGCGGGGGGCGTCTTGCCCGCCTCCCCTTCAACCAGGCGAGTGTCGTCTGGTCTTTTGTCTCCTGCTTTTTTATTGTCTGCTCTTTTTGTTTCCGAAGCGTTCGTTGTTTCTGGAGCTCCCATCCGGACCCCTCCAAACTCTCCTCCTCTTCTTCAGCGGACGTGTCCACCGTCTCGGGTCGTTTTCTGCGTCTCCTGTAGTTTCTTTTTCGGCAACAAGGGTTACCTTGTTGCCTTTGTCTCTGAAGCTCCTCTTTGCGTTGCTGGAAGCCGCCTTTAATCGATGGAGGCGTCACGGTTCTGTTTGTGTTATCCCTCTCACTTTCGGTTAGTCTTCTTCGCTCTGGCAAGCTCTGCTCCACTACATGCCTTTCTCTTCGGCACTGGCTCTCTCTCGTTGTGCTTTTATCTTCAGCGCGATGTACCCGGACCGTGTTTCTGGTGATTAGCTGGCGCGAAGAGGAAATTCTTGTGGCTCGCTCGTCAAGGCTGTTGTTGCGATAATTTGCTTTTTTCTTTCTTTTTTTTTGAGAGGAGAAAAGACAGAGTGAGGATAATAGGGAAAAGAAAAGAAGGAAGCGCGATGTCGAGAAAGTGAAAGGCAAGTAACGGGATTGTTTTATTAATAAGATGAACTTGCCGCGGCGACCTCCGAAAGGCGGGCACGTTTTATTAAACATGGCGACCATAAAAGCTTTGCCGAGAGAGCAAGCGCCCTCGAGGGGAGAATGGAATTTGCGTTTAATAAAGGCGCAGTGTACCGGCACTCTCGCATTTCTTTTTATTTTTTTGTCGCTGCTCCGTTTCGCGAAGATTAGGTAGGAATTTGACATAATCGATTCATCTTGCGCGCAAATCGTCTTTTTTCTTAAACACTCAATCGACGAGAGGGCACTGTTTTCTTTTTTTCTTCTGTAAGCGTGGCTGCGTATTCATTTTTCCGTTATCTTTTAAAAAGGCACTTGTGCTCTTTAATGTTTATAGAGACACCGCGCTGCAGCAATAATTTTAAATGTTCACGTCGTTTTTGTGTTCGACTGCGGTATTCCAAATAGAGTGGTCGATAAACGAGGCTTTTGTCCCATTACGCACTTTTTATTTATAAAAGTCTATACTTGGCGTTCCTTTTTAAAAATTTTGTTGGTGTTGAAGTCTGAGAGTTCCTCCACGATGTTATTTACTGCCTGTACCAGTGGATATCTCAAAAATGTGTAAAGGCGTTTATTCAACGCTGGCGTAAGGGCCGACCGGTAGCTTGATCAACGGCTCAAGTCACGATCCCTGGGGCGAGCGGCGACCACACGAGCAATGCGCGTCTCAACGAGCCTGGATCTCGAGCACGAGCGGCGTCGTCCTCAGCGGAGCGCTGAAGAGCGAACCCCACTGCAAGGTGCTGGAGAGCACGGCCCATTACGACGTTCCAATGCTTCTTTACAAATGTTCCGAACACGAGTGCGCTCTTTTCATTGCGTACAGTTGATATTCGGCAGCGCTGAAGCCATGGAATACGTTTTCCGAGACGTGACCATCACCATAGTCGCGGCAAATCTTTCCTCTGAGGGATTACGAATTGATCTAACTGGTTTTTCATGTGCCAAGTGGTGGAGCGTGAAGCAAGGTGGTAGGAACATGAAAGTAACAAATCGAATACTTTACTGCAATAAAATATGTCGCGACGCTGGAGCTACAAACAAGCCTCAGGCCCGCGCGGAGGACGCAGCACAACGGCAGCGTAATCGAGATTTGTTTTTTTGTTGCGATAACAATTATACGGACACTCTCGACGAGCTTTTGCCGTCGCCGTCATGTCACGTACACAACCCAAATTGATAACCCCCGCGCATCGTACGTTCTACCTGCGGGTAAAAGCACGCGAACGGGGCCGCCGAACGGTGCTGAAGCAGATATCAAACGAGCCCCAGCCCATCTCCATCGCTCGGAGGGCGCGTGCGATAACATCACCCCGCTCAGGAGGCCTGCGTCGAAGCGGTGAGGAAACGCGGTGAGGAAGCGGTGAGGAAACGGTGGGGGGGGGGGGGGGGAGGGGATGTTGTCGCTAGAGCAGCCACTGTGGACCTTGCGCGGTCGTCATCGCTGGCGCACGGTTATGTGCCTCGTTCCAGGCGACCCGCATGTATCGTCGCAACGTCAGCAATACCCTCGCCACATAGCGTGCACGCGAGTGCGTCTACGAGTGCCGGAAGGAACGCGCTGGCTTGATGCCGCTGTACTGGGCCAATTTTCTCGATGGTGCAAAGCGCACGATGCTTAGCGCAGTCGCGCGGTGTGAAGCGTGTGTCAGAAGGCATCAAAACATGACTTAGCTCTGAGCTCTGCTGGGCCGTTGTCTCTGCCGCTCGACCCCCACATAGTACTTTAAGCACCTGCATGTTTACTTAATAAGCCCACATTCACTGCAATTCAGGTTGCTCCTAAAACTGCTAGTATTACTTCGTATATCATATCATGCATTGCTATCGCATTCATTGCTTCGCCCTTCTGGCGAAACTGTGATTCTTTTTTTGCGTGATCTGTGTTTCTTTCCCTTTCAGTCTTGTTCCACTGCTACTTTTCCTACCATCTTAATTCTTCCGTGTGGGCTGTAATACGGGCGCAGGTCAGCCAAACGCACGAACGGAGAACGCAGAGGCACAGAGGAACACTTTTATATCACAGACAACGGACATGGGACAAACACGAACGATACAAAAACGGGGACTAGGCGGTTCTCGCGCACCGGCAGTCAAATACAGCCACTCACGGTTTGCCTGAACAGTAGCAGCCGCTTAGGCGTTCGCGCGTAGAATTAGGTTGGTGGCCTAGCAGCCCAGGCCAGGGGCTTGCCTTGGCCTAGTGCGCTGGCGGTGCCACGCCTGCACCAGGGCGGGGTCGATCCGTCCAGGAGACGCGAGGTCATGGCCCGAGTCTCAAGAGATTGCGCCGAGACGTGGCTCAGGCACGGCAATGCGTCAGCGGCGCCGACGTGTGGACCGGGTACCGAACACAGCACCGGGACGCGGCCCAAGTTCAGGAACAGCCGCAGCACCACTGGGGCGTGGTCCGAGTACGTTAACACAAACTGGAACGTTCCCCAGCTAGGGTCTGGACAGCAACAGCACCGGGACGTGGCCCGAGTACCGGAACGTCTGCTCGGGACGAGGTCCAAGCACGGAAACGTCTGCTCGGGGCGTGGCCCAACACAGGAACGACTAGATGGGCGGTCACCAGAGCCGGGGCGAGGCCCAGCCATGCAGGAACCGCGTCGCTGACGGAAGCCGGGACGAGGCCCGGCGCTCGATCCGCTCCTGTCGAGTCCCAGTCATCCTTTGTCGTTCGCTCTGCTGTTTGGCCACGTCGCTCCTGATTTCTCGTGATCGCGCACGAACCACGCTCGCGGACGCACTTCATAGGCACCGCACAACGATCGTCATCACGACAAGCCCGCGCACTTCAAATTTCGGCCCCGCACACAGAACACAACAACGTCGACGCTCACGCACCGTCCTCATACCACATTTCCCCGTCATTGCCGCCTTTTCTGCGTCCTCCTCTTCTTTGTTGTCGTCGCCGAAATCCGCTTCGCCGTCGTCTTCCTATACGTCGTCGTCCTCTCTTCCTCCTCTTCACCTTTTTTGCCGTCTTCTTTCTCTTATTCACCGTTATTATCTCTGTCCCGTCCTCTTCGTTTCCCCATCCACCTCTTCTCCTCCTTTTTCCTCGCCTTTTTCACTGAAGCCACAGCCAGCGGTTGACGACATATGCTGTTAAAGTTGAAACACCACTACGGAGAACACAAAGTGCCCAGCTATGTGCTGAGAGTTGGGGAGGGATTGTTGTGCTCTTGTTGAGAGGTGTTGTCGGTATAACGCGTTACAATTAACGGCGTTACCGGTAACGCGTTACTTTCTTTGGTAGCTCAGGAACGTACCCGTTACTACTTCTGAACGGTAATGAGTAACGTAGCTACATTAACATTTTTTTTTAACGTGAGGTGTTGCGTAACTTGTTACCTTACATTACGCTAGCCACAAAGGTATACCTGTGAAGAAAGTGGACGGAAGATTGAAAACTGACGTCTCGTCCACTGGGTAAGTTGTTATATACTGAAATTGCCACATGAACGGGTTCGAATGCACGATTAATATAAGTGAGAGGTCATGACATCAGTGATGACGTACTCTTCAATTACGTCACTATTAACGGTAATAAAATCACGTATGGTAAGCACCCGCATTCTTCGGCCATAGGTAAAGATCGGGAAAAAAATAACATCTTTATGGAAGGGTGGAAATGGTTTTAGCTGATGGTCCTATATATTCCAAGGTATTGAAATGAGCTTGAAGCATTTTAATATTCTTGGTAAAGACTACTGATAATTAATTGACATTAAAACACTCATGACACGTCGGCGAGCTATAAAAGTGACTGTAGCTCCGCTCTGAATAGAGCTAGCAAGATAGAATTTTGCAGGAAGGTCGATTCTGCGTCTAGACGCCCAAATTCATAACCGCTTGGTCTCAAACACGTGACCTTCCAATATGTAAACATGGGAAGAGGGGGAGAGGGAAAGCGTTGCTATTGAGTGGCCGTAGCTCCGCTGCAAATAAAGACAGAAATGTAGCGTTTGACATTCAACGAATTCTAGTATATCTTGGTTCGGATATAGCCTGAAGTCTCACAGGCTAGCGCCGAAACATCGAATAAGGCAACATTAAGTTCACCTGCAGTTTTTATTCCAATTATCTCGGCAAACTCATTTTCCAGAAACAAAAAGCGCGAGGCTCCTGTAGTGATGTTGCAGATAAACAAAATTACCGGTGCCCTCTACGACCTTTGTTGCGGCTCGAAAGCGTGCGAGAAAACGTCCTTTGGAAAGCTGGCTGCTGCGGGCAGTCGAATGTTATTCACACAAGACGTCTATGGAAGCGCATACCCAATAATCGTAATAGCGGTGACACCCCGGTGTTCGTGAAAACGTCACATTACGCGCGTACTAACTGGAAATCTCATTCCTCAATGTCACTGTATTTATTGTCACATTGGCAAATATCGCTTCAACATTAGCTATAGAGTTCGAATAGCTCTCTCACATGTGACCCTACAGGAAACATCATAAGCCACTGTAAAACTGATAATGTCCAGCACACATGTGAAAAGTGGTCTTGCTAAACCAGTACTTCGGATAAATTAGTTGTTTTCGGTAGCAGCATTATGTGATACGTAAATAAGAGCTTAATAAAATTGTTATTTTGGGTTCCTGCTGCCAACACGCACTGAATGAATGTATCGTGTTACGCCGTGTGTAATGTACGTAATGTATGGCGTAACAGGAACGGTGCAGAGCGGTACAAATGTGCCACGTGGTCCAAGGAAGGCCCGAATCAATCCAAACGATGCCAGCCGCGTATGGGAGATGGTTGAGTGACCACCAAGTACACTCTCTCTTACTTCTCTTTTCTTTCTTCTCCTATACCTTTATGTCCCCTATCCCCTTCCCCTAAGGCGCTTAGCCGTGTCCCCAGTATGAGAGACAGAAATTAGCGCCTTTTTCCTTTCCTTTAGAATCTCTACCACCACCACCACCACCACCAAGTTAATTAACGATTGAATGGTGTTTAACTGTGATCATTAGCGATGGATTAATATAGGTAAATAATAGAAAATTAAATTGATTAGAATGATAATTAACAACTACAAAAACCGATTATTGGTACTAATCGTCTGGGACTCGAACCCAAGACCTTTATGTGGTTGAGGTGTACTAACGTGAATAATGTGGATTACGGTGCGCAAGTTTCACATTCTTAGACGATAGCTATAGGACACCCGGAGAGTTTATTCTTTGCTTCCACTTGACTTTTCACTCATGACTATACTGCCGCCGTCGATACCGCATTTTCTGAAACATGGGTCTCTTTAACTCTGTCGCACTAAAACGCATGGCCTGGACGTACTTTCTTGGCCTTTTCTCTCGTACCAGTCGAGACAATGTTCTCTTATGCGGCCAGAGTGATTCCCGAAGCTTCCGTTTGCCACAGTATTGACCTTGTATCTCGTTCGTGCTATAAGTGAGACTAGCGTACTCCTTACTAATATTCTTGCACGTCTATTACAGAGTTTGGCATGATGTATGCACGAGCACAAGGCCATACAAGCTACGCAAACTTTATTTATTGACGTCGAACAAAGCTTCAACGACTTCTATATGAAGACACGTTTTTCATTAACGTTATGAACTGTGTCCACGAAAGAGATAGACCTATATGCTTATACATACATACATACATACATACATACATACATACATACATACATACATACATACATACATACATACATACATACATACATACATACATACATACATACATACATACATACATACATACATACAAAGAACTTTATTGTAAGACCAGAGGGACTAGTTTAAGGAGGTCCTAAGATCCCATAAACCAGTCGGTGGTTCCACCCAGGTCGGCACCGGGAAATGAAGATCCTCCGCGATGGCCCGGGCCCTCCGGACAGCCAGTAGTTGCAGACCCAGGTCAAACTAACCCAGTTGCAGACCCAGGACAAAACAAACTATATGCTTTGTTTTGTTTATTTTGCTTACATTCTGCCTTTTTTTATCCAATTTCTCTTGGCCCATTGCAGATTACATAAGAAACCACACACATGTCCTTTCCGTTTCTCTCCTTCTCTCTTATTAGCAATAACAGCGTGCTAATTGTGGTGTCGCCAGGTGTGGTTCCAGAACCGGCGCGCCAAGTGGCGCAAACGTGAAAAGGCCATGGGCAGGGACAGTCCGCCACCGATGGCGGCGTCTTCGTCCTGTGGCGTCGCGTCTTCGATGGTGTCCGACCGCGGCTTGGGGCCCTTCCTGCAAGCTGCGTGCGGCGTCAGCGCCGCTCGAGCCGAGCTATTCGCCGCGGGACCTTTCGGAGTCGCCGAGCCCTTTTGGAGCGCCCCTTCTGCCGCGCTGGTCGCACCTGCATGGCCCAAGCTGTATGGGGTCAGTTGCTGGCTCTCTTAGTTTGTGCAAATATGGCTCTAGCACGTAACACAATTCGGGTGCGCGATACACAAGACAGGCATAGCTGTAGATGCGAGTTTCAATGTCTTCGGTGCAGCTTTACTGCGCGAACGAAAACAGGCACTGCGAATCAGGCGGAGACAAGCGAAGCTATCTATTTGCTGCGTTTGTCTCCGCTTTATCTATATTTCCTGTTTTCATTATCGCAGTAAAGGGTGATCATAAATCACCAACTAGCCCGATCGTTATCTATCTATCTATCTATCTATCTATCTATCTATCTATCTATCTATCTATCTATCTATCTATCTATCTATCTATCTATCTATCTATCTATCTATCTATCTATCTATCTATCTATCTATCTATCTTTTTTATCATAGTAACTTTCGCGGCATGGATTCAACCCAGATAATAGTGTATGGTTAGCTTTCCTACGTCGGTTCATTATTCCGAGTTTATCGAACAGATTAACAATCATTAAATCTGTACGTTAGCTTTCAGATGATACTGTACTTATAAAAACATCCTGTACAAGTTCGTGTGCGCGTTTCATACATTTGGCAACTAATTAGTAGACGCCTGAGCCACTGGAATGGCATTTAATGGATGGAGTATTCGTGTTATATGGACCAATATCAGCGGTTCCTTAGCCATCTGTAGCCAACACTAGCTGTCATTAATCAGTGTTTAGCGAACATAAACAAGTGCTAACCAGTATCGGACATATGCCAGTACGCTGTCTCATGCTCTGTCGAGACTATGCGTACCATGCACTATGCGTAC
This sequence comes from Hyalomma asiaticum, assembly GCA_013339685.2. NCBI lineage: Eukaryota > Metazoa > Arthropoda > Arachnida > Ixodida > Ixodidae > Hyalomma > Hyalomma asiaticum. Next base: position 125,144,775 of record CM023482.1, on the reverse strand, counting down.
CGTAGTGCTGGTGCTTCAACACATATATTGCAAATAATAATCTTGTGTTTGCGATAAATGCCAATTGCGCATTCCTTCATACGATATTTGGTAGTATGCTATTTTATGAAAGGGACGGGACGGCCTACGCGAGTCAGCCCACCGGCCAAATTTTTCTCGCTTTGTGTGGTGCTGTTATTCTTGGTTATTCGAGAATTACGCATGCAGCAGACAAATCGGCAGCAAGCATTTCTTCGCCCGTAATTTCGAGACCGCGGCATGTTATAGACAACCATAGCTGGAAACTTTCTGAATGTGCTGGGTGAAAGAAACCCTTCGCATTCCTATCATCTCTTGAGCCTCGTGTTCTTTCGGTCTTACTTTCACGTGGGGAGAGGGAGCAGCGGTACAAAATGAGAAATTTTGCAGTGAGTGGTGGCATGACCTGTTTTATTACTCCAGTGTCTCGGTCGATAGTACTGCAATTCTCATCGTTACAAAAATACTCGATGTAAAACATGCCGTTGTTCTTCATTTATGTGCGTTTGAGTCTTAGGAGCTAGTTTACGGAGTGATGATAATGTTTCTTTGCTACGCGCTTGTTTTGTCTTATTTCAGGTAAAGGTGACTCAAGAAATTAAGACAAGGTCCGTGTAACGCTGCGTTCGGTAAGGCTTTAGTGCGAGGTTATAACTGCGAAGTATATCTGTGATAATCAAGCCTCTTAATCTCGAACTAGACCTTATTTTGACGACAAGGACTGAAGGATTAGACTCCTGTGCGTTACGCATCCTTTGTACAGCTGCCACACAGTTCATCTGGTAACATGTACGTTGTCTGTCGCCATTCCAATCGCAGTACATGCTGCCTGCCCTGCTGCCGGCCCCACCTTGCACATCGACCTCTGTTCTGGACCTCGGCTCCAAGAAGACGACGACGACGCACGCGAGGCTGCAGGCGTCGCCGACATCGTTGGCGTCTCCAACGTCATCGCCGGGCCTCGACCTCCTCAGAGTCAAGGCGCGTGAGCATGCCGCCAGGAAGGCGAGCTCCGGGTCGCCCAAGTCCGCATCGCCCGTTGCAGATCGTTCCGAGCCGTCTTGACTCAGCCTGCCAGTGCACCCGTCAATCAGTGGCGTTCGTCGCTTCATCCCTTCGCCGTGCCCTCCGAGGTTGAAGTGACGTAACAGTGGGTGACGTGTGCATCGATCCGTGGAATCGAACTTTGTTTTCAATATGCTGACTACTGCTTCTACGGCAGCTTTATGACAGTCGAGAGTCGTACGAAAATACCACAGTGTTAATGCTGTCTCTCTCTTTTTTTTTCTTAGGTGTCTCCTGGGGGTGTACTAAGTTCTTTAGCGTTCCAAAGTCGTATTCGGGCATAAACGGTATAAAGAAGCTGCACGTAAGCGACCTTGTTTTGTTCAGCGACTTTAGAGATATAGACACTATCGCTAATACAGAACATGCGTACCGATTACTTTGCCGCATGGGAGCACTGAAGAAATTATATATCCGGAAGGGACACGGTCGGCTCGCAAGAAGGTGTCAGCTCTGCTTGTAGCGTTTCTTCAAGAGACCGGATTGAGTGACACGTTGTGAATAATGCGACATGGACAGAGACGCTCGGGCGGCGCAATTGCCGGCCAGGTCTGCCAGGCTAAGACCGCCTGTAGCCACAACACCACTACTACTACTACTACCTACTACTTTGTCACGATATGAAATACGTGTATACGTATTGTGCGTGTTCGGGGCATATATGAGCTTTGCTTGGAAATGTTAAAAGACCCTATATGTACACCCGACTGAACAGCAGCATGGTGGGGCCCGAGTAGCGCAAGGGAGTTGCAGTGTTGTTGGTAAAGAAATGAATACAGGGACTGCACAATAGCATATTCAAGGAACATATTTGAAGTTGTTCTCCCGCCCTCGTGCTTTTTTCGCTAGTGCATGCACCACGTGTTTTTTCGGAGAGACTGATGGATAACTATGGACACAGCCAAACAGAGATTGGGCTCCGTATTTTCCGCGATGTGAAAACATAAAGGTCACATGAAATACCTGTGCTTTTCACTCGCTGTTTTCGCGCATAAGCTTCTTTACGGAAGCTTATGCTTCGTGTCAACTCCACAAGTTACGAGGTGCGCCTCGGCAGTGATAATTACGAAGTGAACGACTTACGCTTATATTAAACCATTTCGGCCATCGTTGAGATTGCCGCATGCGATCAGATGTTCGCGAAAACAAATGATGAGCTGCCAAAAGTGTTGTTAATATTTCTTGCCCGTTGAACTGCATGCATTTATAGATGAGTTAAAATATTCTCTGAGCCCCGCCGCGTTGGTCTAGTGGCTATGCTACTCGGCTGCAGATCCGAGGGTCGCGGGATCGAATCCCGGCCGCGGCGGCTGCATTTCGATGAGGCGAAATGTTGAGGCCGGTGTACTCTGCGATGTCAGCGCAAGTTGAAGACCCGCAGGTGGTCAAAATTTCTGGAGCCCTCCGCTAAACGTCTCTCATAATCAGAGCTGATTTTGGGACGTAAAACCCCAAAAATCAATCAATAAAATATTCTCTGAAGCATCACGAACGTCGTTTCTTCGTTCATCTTCAGTGCACGTGTCGAATCGGTAAAAGTGTGAACGTGTGCCCTACTACTTGTGGTCAAGGCTACCGGCACGTAGGAGACACAGCATACAGGGGCCTCAACGCAGCGACACATCATTTTCGACGTAGCCTCTCCACTACCTTCGTCGTCACACGCATCATAGACCGCATATCGGCGACATCCCTGGAGCCGCAGATCGTCACGTGAATTGTTATTGTTAGAACGGTTATTTACGTTATTTTTTCCCCTTTCATGGCTGCGGTGACTGACCTCGTGGTTGGCCCTGGCAAACTTCCAGAGAGGTCAGAGGTTATCGGCAGCTCCCGTATATTTTGCCGCATATATGCATTGAAACATCTAAGGACAACATGAGGATGCTATGGCTGGCCATAGAAGTGAATGTATAGTTGATATCAGAAAACGGTAGCACAATAAAAACAAGCGGTTGCAGTGGTGGCTGCTTTTGTTTCATTGCATCTCTCAATCCAGACTTCCTATAGAATGCTCTCTGGCATGACAGGTCAGCCTGAGAGCACGATCTCCATCCTGCTGCCCCCAATGCTCCAAGTCGCAGCAGGCCATGAAATCTGCGGTCAGGCTGGCCTGTCTGCTTTGTTTCCATTAAAGTTTCCCTCTTTCCTTCTTCAAAAGAGTGGACTGCTGGGCAAGTTGGTGTTTAGACATGGAATACATCGTGAAAGCGCTACCACACGACACAAGGGAAGAAGAGACGAGCACAGGCGCAAACTAACAACTGATTTATTGAACGCAGATCTACAGGTATATATACGAACAAGCTGCGCAGGCGCATCGTCACAGCGATCCTTAGAACAAGAAAAAACAATCATTCAAACAAGGCGTGTCAGAAATTGAATTTCGGCTTTGTACAGCGCAATGGAAGTGTCGCTGACACACTGCATGTGTCACACAGTGTGTCAGCGACACTTCCAAGGATCGCTGTGACGATGCGCCTGCGCAGCTTGTTCGTATATATACCTGTAGATCTGCGTTCAATAAATCAGTTGTTAGTTTGCGCCTGTGCTCGTCTCTTCTTCCCTTGTGTCGTGTGGTAGCGCTTTCACGATGTATTATATCTCTTTCCTTCTCTTTCTCATCACGCAAGTTCAAGCTATAGTGTTAAAATGGCTTACGAAGGCTGAAACGTCAGCATACCAGATGGTATCTCACAGGAAATAAGGTATGGTGGGGGGATAGATAAAAAATCTGACACCTTCTAAATGATACAGGTCCCATGCTTTGTCACTACTCATATGACGTTTTAGAAGTATGCACGAGGCTATGCTGACCATCCCTCGAGAAGCGGCACTATTTATCTTCGGACGGAACGCGTAAACATTACGAAATCATTTGCCACGAAGAATGGAACACGCATCGTTGGTGAGTGTCTGTTAACAGTTATTTGAAGCAGCAAAAAAAGGGCTGGGTACCCCGTATAGCTGCTCTGAATAGCCTGCGCTGTTGCGCCTTTGCCGCAGTACTCGGGCGTCCCGCACCATGGTTGCTGCTATAGAATTTTCTCAGCGACGTATACTAGAGCGAGCCTTATCGCCATATTTAATAACCGTGCCTGCGTCAGCTATTCACCGCCTCCTGGTAGACGTTGGATCACTTAACAATGGTCACGACTGCATGCTCAGTTTATGTGAGCTGTTTGGACAATCACGAAAAGTAATGTGTAGGCATACGACGCAGAACTGCAGGCTTAGCTGCAGATTTGTTAAAAAAGTGCTCTTCTTTCACCATCTCCCTCTGCATTGTGCAAGTATTCGCAATGTCCGTAGACTGTCGCGCGTCAACCGGATGTCAGGGGAACTTCCAGAAGGAGGGTTAGCATGCAACAAACCGGCCGCCGCACCCATGTTCAGCAGTTCTAGCCTGCTTGTTAACGTGTTGGCAAGACAGAAACGTTAGGCCTTGCATGTTTCCTGCATCAGTGAACCAAACTGGGCCATCCGTCAAAATTTAACTCTGATCCTTTCGTTGCGAGACTCGACCTTGTCGTGAAAATGTGCGGTGAAGCGCCCAGGGCAAGCCACCAGAGTAGAAATGATCGCCCACAGCGTACGTATGTCAGGTCAGCGAGGTCTTATGAAGACGCGTAGGCAAATGAAGTGTCATTGTCTGACATTTTTGCTGAAATTCGCGCTGTTCCTTTTGTACGTCGGTACTTTTTGTAACGTGTGAAGCCCATGACGCTGCGTGGGATGTCGCGTGAACTCGCGCTATCTGTCCACTTTTTGACTGAACAATACGTGGGCGTTCGTAGTAAATAGGTGCTACTTTGAAACAAGATGCTTGATCGTTAGTAACAAAACGCTGATTCATAGACATCCACGTTGACACTTTCGCTTCCACAGGCGGCGTTGCGCGGGAGCGGCCAGAGCGCCCAGAAAATGGCGAGTACTCGGTAGCTGGTCTCGGTGCAGCGCCAGCTGCCTGCAATCCGCTTTTTCTTGTTTTGTACATTGTTGACAGTTGGCAGCACACCACAAACACCACAAAAAGTTCCAATTAATTTAGGCAGCAGCAAAATGTATTCTTCATGCGAAAAAAAAAAATGACGCTAAGTTGCGCATGGCTTAACACAGCGAAGCTGATCGACTTGAAGTTTGGCATGTTGCTGCTACATCTTACTTGGCCTGGCTAGGCCTTGGTAGTTTTTTCTTGACAAGCTATTTAGTCTTACCTCAATTGGATTTGCCTCAATTAGTCTTAACTCAGTTAAGCTAGTCTTAAATAGTGCAGGCTTAATTCGTCTTGTCAACTTAATTATACTTGACTTAATTACGCGTAGCTGAATCGCACTTGGCTTTATTAGTCTTAGTTTAATTAATCATACCTTAATCATACTTTACTAAGCAATATTAGCTTTATTATACTTGACCTAGTTAGTCGTGGCTCAATTAGACCTAGACTACTTATTTTTGGTTCAATTAAGTTTGGGTCAACTAGACATGTCCTAATTGGTCTAGGCATAATTAGGCTTGACTTCATTACACTTGGCACAGCCTAATTAGCCTCAACTATGCTTAACTTATTTGTCTATACTTAGCTGGGCATGGTTGCTACGGGGACGCGCGGCTCGGCGAATTCTCTGCGGATGGACCGGTGCAGCGAATTCTTTGTTAAAATGTGCGTATTTTCTGTCATGCAAACGGCGGCACAATAACGCTCAAGTTATATTAAACGCCTGGCTGCCACGTCATGCATAACCCTTGTGTAATGCATTATTTATTCCTTTTTGGCGAACAGTTTAATTGCCTAAGTGCCAGAGTTCACTTGTGAGATGGATACTTTCTCCGTATGTGGTACCGATACTGTACACTAACATGGCGCCTTAACACAATGAAAGATCATCACGGAACCGCAAAGTGACCGTCAAGCTATAACACGCCAATGAACAAGCACGTCGTGACATAAGTGCATGTGTCAGATTAATATTTTTGTCTACCACTGTCATGTGTACATGTGTCAGCTCATATAAGCACACTCGTGTTGCCACAAAACAACCATGTGCACGATGTCACTATATAGCATAGCATTTACACGTTGACGATTCCAGCGTGATTTGTCTAGAAGAAAGGCAACTGCACTTAGTAGTATGCTTGAAAGACACGGCTTCGAGGTAAACTGAAATAATTGTTCAGGACCGGGCGTGTGACCATGACATGACGCGCTCTCGACACACGCACTCAGTGATCCTAACAAATAGGGAAGATTGCAGCACATATCCCGGCCGCGGCGGCTGCATTTCGATGGAGGCGAAATGTTGAGGCACGTGTACTGTGCGATGTCAGTGCATGTTAAAGAACCCCAGGTGGTCAAAATTTCCGGCGCCCTCCACCACGGCGTCTCTCATAATCACAGGTGGTTTTGGGACGTTAAACCCCAATAATCAAGATTGCAGCCCAAGGCCAAATACTTTTGTATACTTGGATGTAAAGTAAAGTCTTCGAAGAATAAAGATGGGCTTCCAGAGCACTTACGGCAGGCATTCCCAAATCATGAAGGGCAGCCTACCGCTCACAAAGCACAAGGTGTACAATCATCGCATTTACGCAAGCGGCTGAAACATGAAGCCTTTGTAAACCCTTGGGGATCTGGCCAATTGATCGGGCCATCAGGTATACTGAAGAGCCAAATCAGGTTGCGTTCGGGGCTGCGCACGTCGCCTGTCGCGTGACGCATGGTACGATACAAGAAAACTGCTTCACGAGGCAGCGCTTTGTAATAATGATGACGGAAAAATTGAAGAAGATCATTTCATAATGATGATGTTGATGATGATGCCTCTGTAATAGGTGCAGAGCTACAATGTGCTCAGCTCAGCGTAAGCACTTGCTTAGAGTGGCCTGACATAGCACAGGCAGTTTCATGAACCACGCTGACTGGTCGAGCGGCTGGCTGTGGGAAGCGCCGACGTCTTCAGCGTTACGCATGGCTGGTGTGTCGAATTGCATAAATGGTTTTCTGAATCGTGAAAGTATCAGCAGAGTAAAATTGGCCAGTATGAAAAAATTTTGAAACCAGCTCCGCGTCAGTGCAATCTAAGTAAACAGCGTAGATGGCAAAAAAGCGCCACCACCTTGAGAACGCAGATTGGCCTTTTCTTTCTTTCTTTCTTTCTTTCTTTCTTTCTTTCTTTCTTTCTTTCTTTCTTTCTTTCTTTCTTTCTTTCTTTCTTTCTTTCTTTATATAATGCACTTCTCCTCCTTTTCCTTTTTTTTATTGATGTAAATATAAATTAAGGAGTTGTCCCCATTTTTGGTGACGGCTACCCCTTTTCGCTTAGATAATGTAACATCACCGTAATAAAAATAAATAAAAAAGAAAATATAATAATAAACTAGTCCCAAAGGAGTCCGCTCGCGTCTCACACACATAACACTAAAAACGGTCTAGTCAGTATTTGTCACTGATTTTTGTCTCTTCAAAGAAGCATTGAAGGGCTTTTAAGGCCTTATGGCGTATCTTTGGTGGCCATGGTCCTAATATTTTCTCAAGAGAAAAAGTGCGCGCTGAACCTAATAAACATAGCTCTTGTTCGAGTCGCTGTCTCTGCGTGGTGTACTTGGGACAATCAATCAACAGGTGATGGATATCTTCGTCGTCGTGGCCGCACGCACATGTTGAAGATGTGCATGCGGCCTTTCCCTGTCCTCAACCTCACTTCTCCTTGCCAGCATTTGCTTTAATAAACTATACATGCCTATGCTATGGTTTACCCTCCTACCTACTCTTTTTCCTCCTCCCCACCCTTACATCGGTGCTCCTTATCCTCACTTTCCGTTCGTATCCCCTTGCTAAACTATACTATGTAGAAGCCAATGCAATGTTTCACCTTCTCTCCTACTCCTCCCCCTCAAACTTAACCTCACGTCACACCTCCTCATCCTCACTTCTATTTCCTACGGCCTTGCTTTACTATATACAATGCATGGCTATGCTATGATAAGAACTGCTTGGAACATAACGACTCTCTGTGCCGCATATACCTGCTTTTCTGTAGTAGTGGGTTGAAGGCATGAGCGCAAGAGAAGAAAGAAGTCTGACGAAACGTCACCGCTTTTATTTAGTAGTGGACTGTGGGCATGAGCGCTAGAGAAGTGCGTACTACACAAATACCGAACATTTCACAGAAGTGCACGCGCCCTTATTTCATAATGATGAACAGTTTGTGTTCGCGTCTAACGGAGTTTGTCGAGCTCACTAAACAGCTACGCTCATAAAACAAAATTTGAGAACGTGAAAGACAGGAGGCGATGTTTATTTTGTCTGCCTGACGTCCTCTCATGCCATAGCCAGTAACCCGTGCATGCATGTTGTATTGCCCTAGACGATTCACGAATGTGTATATAAGAGCCTGCATGTGTATGCATGAAGTTGTGCCTTACGCAAGTACTTATACGATATGTATATAGCTTCCTTTGCAGCACTGCGCTCGTAATAGCTGATAAACAACAGCTTTATGAAGTCTCGAAGGCTATATGACAATTTTTTCGCGTGTTAACTAACTACATTACCTACCTCTTTATTTGTTTCCTGGCAAGGAAACAAATTTTATTTATTGAATGATTTCACGGTAGGAGCCCAGAATAAATTGTTATTTCCTGAAAGGAAGCAAAAGTTTAATATAATGGCATTGAAGAGGCAGGCCACTATGCCGCATGAGGTGGCACTTTATAGGTAAGCGCCGGTGCACATTGTGATTTGCTTTCCGTAAAGGAGCGAAGCCCTCGGAAAAGGGCTTCGATGTCTAATTCTTCGTTTCCGTTTATATTGAAACGAATGATTTGTTTCGAATTTTCCTCTTCAAGTCACGCCGTTCTCACGAAATCAGTTTTTTTTCTTCTTATGAAAAAAAGAAGGATAGCTTTGAAGAACTTCGCTTCGGCTTTGTACGCGTAATGCAGAAATGGAGTTTGGGGAACGGGTTCCTGGGAAATCGCGCTAAAAGTGGAGTGGCACAGGAGAAGTGTTCCGAAAAATGCGAGCGCACACAAGTGGATGGTATAAAGGAATTACGAGTAGGCACTTTTCCGTCGTTTTGACTCCCATTAATGCGTGATGCGAATAAAAATAAGACAGCCCCTTTTTAAAACCTTTGTGAGGTGCTGCTTCGAGTGGGCTGTCTGCTGATTCTAGTGTTTTCCATAGAAAAAAGACAAGAAATCGCTGCCTTTCTTGAAGTGGTGGCGCGAGGTAAAGTGGCATTCCTTTCCCTTCCTCTTATTTCTTCTTTTTTTTTCTGAAGCGGAGGAAAAACGAAAATCAAGCATAATTCCTTTTCCCGCTGCCGCCGGCCGTTTTGGCGTTTCAATCTCCCCACTTTTCAGGGGAGCAGGCACAATTGTTGGGAATTTAAAGCGCCTCGCTGATTCGAAATTTTTAGCACAAACTGCAGAATTGAAAGTCAAGTGTTACCCCCTTGCATAAAAATATCGTTTATCGTTCCGGCGTTGAAAAATTTGCAATTCTGAGATCGTCGTCTGATGTAAGTCACTGCTTGTTCTTGTTTATTAGCGGGACGTTTTGCTCGAATTCAATGTGTCTTCATTTGAGTAAGCTTTGAAATATTTGGAACCTGCATGGGCATACACGGAAGCCAAAGAGACTCAACTACTTACCCTGGAACTTCAGAGATAGTTCTGGATTCATTTTTTTTTGTTTACGCTTGTTTGTCACGTTTAAAATGTATGCATTGGCGGTCATCCTCAGGTCTAGCTGCACATGACTGCACAACTGTACATAACTGCACATATGTGCTTCTAAGAAAAAATTGTGCTTTTTTGAGAAGTATAGGACGTTTGGCAGGCGATGAAATGACGAGAGAAGTAAATGTGAGTGTGCTGGTTCTTCAATGTTCCGACGCAATTAGAAATTCGTGGCCAACATCAGATGAACAGGGCAGTCTATGCCTTGCCCGCACAGTTGTGAGGAAAAGTGTTGGAACAATGGGTTTCATTAAAATACCAGCGTTTTCTGTCGCCTCATAAATGTATTACAACTGCGAGTTCATTACAGTGTGTCGGTTGTGTGTGTCTAAAACATGTGACACTTGGGGTTATTGATTGGGCTTGCTGCGTCTCGTCCGTAGTTAAAGCAGTGCAGACGAAGGCCTCGAGAAACACGTGAACAACAATTTATTCACCGACAACGTGCCGATGACTCGCGTCGCCACGCCGCCACGCCGCCACAGGGGCAACAGTAAGCAACGCGGGAGCATGGCAGCAATAAAGCGTCTATATGACCGCCAAGCGGTCATGCAGTTCCTGCATCAGCGGTTTGCGGTCATGGAGGTGCTTTAGGGCAGTGGATTCGCGGTCGAGTGAGCAATAACGATCAACCAGGCATTCGAGGAACGTTCCGACATCCAGGACAAACAAAATTCGAGTCCCCCAGACAGCGCCCAAGCTGCCGCTAATAAAGCGTACAAGTCACGCGCATCACCACTGCACACTTCCTGGCGCTATCAGCACATGGACGGCGCGCGTGAATCCCACACACTTTAGAGACCTCAAGGACAAAACGCAGGCGTAAACTCCGAGATGCACTAGCGTCAATAACATATTCATGCGTTTATAGTAGATTTCAAAACGACTACTCCTTCCGAAACATTTCTTTTACCGTGAATGATGACAGGCAGTGTATACTAACACAGCTTGCTCCTTTCCGTGTGTTATATACTATGCCTCTGCATAAGCCCCCGCACGTTTTATCACTATATGTCTGGTAAGAACAGGACATCCATTGTTGGCGCATTTGCCAGAGAAAAAGCTTTATTTGGTGAAACGCGTCGAAAAAAATAGAAGGGAGCTCTAAGCCAGAATATCCGAAAAGCGCATCCGCATGTTGTGACCCAGCACCGTTACCGGAATTATTTATCTATATTATTGGCTCTCGGTGTACCAATACGTTGAAGACCATGCATGAGTGATTTGCTTGACCCCAAAATGTTGTTGACGGTATCTGACCCTGTTGTAATGTGGTGGTTGGAGTTAATATGCCCAATTAGAAGGCAAGAAAGGTGTTGTTATAACAACCAACTCCTATATATAACAACCAACTATATATATATATATATATATATATATATATATATATATATATATATATATATATATATATATATATATATATATGTATTGGACCTATTAACTCCATATATGCTATACGAGAACAGCAGCTCATGCAAGAAAACTACGAGAGATGCTTTCCTCAAGGCTTTAAATCAGGAGCACACTCGTCGGAACTGTGTCTCCATATGTATTTTGAGAAACAGTGATCTTTCTCTATCCCGTTCAGCTTTTGTTAATGTTTATATTTCCCTTTAAATGACATCAAGACTAAACGTAACCCCGCCCGAATAGGGGGAGGGGGTAATTTTGGTAAAACTGTCATCGAAATTTCATGTTATAGAGAGACCGCCCAGCCCTTATCCTCCCGACACTCAGCGCCTCAATCTGAAACTTATTTTTCTCCTTACTACCATTAAAGCAATAAAGTACAACAAAAAGCATCAAAAAAGAACAAAAAGAAAATCAAGTAGAGGCCATTAACTCCCCACTGCTTCTCCCGTAAATACTTCTGCGCTGGGCAAACCAGCGAAAATTTCTCGCTCGATCGTATACCTCCTCTCTCTCTCTCTCTTCTTTTCTTTTTTGCTCTAATTCCTTTGTTTTATTTTTCCCCCGGAGGGTCCTCTTGTTTCTCCAATCCCTTCGGTGGTGTTGTGTGATTACGCCATCTTTGGCCCCCGCGGGCAATCTCGACGTTCCCACATCGCGTCACACACACACACCTCAAGCGTGCGAGCGAAAGCAAACTCGGTTTTCTATCGCATTATGGTCGGCTGACGACCGGTTTTCATTGCTGTCTAACGACGCCTGGAGGAGGCGAGAATGCTTCAAGCGACCGTACACCCGTCTGGCTCGCAGACTTTCCACTGCGGCGATAACGGAAAGCGAATTAATATAAAGGGTGTTGTAGAACGAGGAGGGGGGGGGAGGGGGGCACCAAGCGTGATGAAGCAATGGAAAGAGCGGTGATAAAAGGGAGAGGGAAATAAGATCTTCTTTGGTGAGCTGAGTCGCTTCGTCCCGTTTGTTCGCCCGGATGAACCCTTTCTCGCAGTACTCCCGTTTCCTCTGTTGGAAGAGCTCGCAGCTCTTCCGCTTCAGCGCTTTCAGATTGCCGCTGCGCGGTGTTTACGCCGGTAACAGGGTGCTAAAAAGAAGCCCTCCTGCCGTTCTCTGCTCTCGCTGCTTTAGAACACCCCCCGAGGGGAAGATGAGAGGTGCGTCAGAGCAGTTTAAAAATGACTCAAAAAAGAAAAAAAGAGAGAAAGAACCCAGGCGAGGATCACCGAAGAAGAGAAGAGGATGTGCCCAAGCCCTGTTGTCACAAGCGCTTAGTTCCTTCCGTGTACTGTGCTAAAGAATCGAAAAAAAAAAAAAGGAAACCTATGAGGTTGTTGAAACCTGCCCTTTCCTATACGTATACTCACTGTGTTCTTTGTGCCTCGCTGTTTCGACTCGCCATGGTTCTTCTATTTCTCGGATAATGTTATATATTACGTTTAATCGGGGGCGGACGGCGTGACGACTTTCGTGAGTGTCCCTACCTCCACCCTAAGCTGTCAGGATTGAAATGGACTTTATTAGGTGCGAGACTACACGAAGTGAGGAAAGTTTGTTCCAAGAAAGGATGAACAAACCACAAGCAGGAAACAGTGATCGAATAAGGAGAGAGATTATTTATCTAAGAATGAAATTTAACAAAACAGATTTAACCAGTAGCACGCGAAAGGATGTGCCGTTTCTTTGCTTCGTTGTTCGTATAGACGGAATCGTTTTAGAAACAGCAACAGTGTAACTGCAGAACGCCGTTCTCAGAAAATCAATCAATCAATCAATCAATCAATCAATCAATCAATCAATCAATCAATCAATCAATCAATCAATCAATCAATCAATCAATCAATCGAACGCTCGCGGTGTAAGTGCTCACCTTTATAGAGGTATTCTTGCTAGGTTTACCGGCAAATAAAAATATACGATCATTGCTTTTAAGCACGTATTCAACAAATAAAATATAATCTTTCTTGAGCTGAGGTTTTTCGGAGGCTTTGCAGCTGAAGCAAATTTAAAAGAAAAGGGAGAGAGAGAGAGAGTGAAGCTTACGCAGGGAAGTCGAAAGGTCGTCGTCATCCGCACGTTACTTACGTGGCCTTACGACGAAGAGTGCCTAATTAGGATGTGAAAACTCCTGCACTGGTTGAACGCTGGCGCATACAAGAGAAGCTACGCTAATACGAACCGCTGGACGCGGTGTTTGCCTTCTTCCCTTAATTAAAACCTACTTCGCTAATGAAACGAGACCGTGTCCCGACTTAATCCGATTTCTCCCTCCCTAGCTGAAGCACTTGCGGCCCTAAAATCTTCGACGCGCGGTGACTTCCTTTCTTTCTTTGGTCGTTTCGCTGTTTTTAATTAAGCTTAATTAAAGCGAATGACGGGCTTTGATACACTCGAGGAGTAAAACGGGCTGCTGCTCGGATTCAGCCGCCGAGAATTGCTTATGCAAGCTCTTGCGAGGCTTTATCGTGCTTTCGCTTATTCTTCGAAATGAAGAGTATATAAGGGCAGATGGGAATGGAATGTTTAAATGTGCGCGTTCAGTGTGCGCCTGCGACTTCCTTTTTTTTTTCCCGTTTTCGTGAGTGAACTGGTTGCGTTGGGTATAAATATCGCCCTTATACAAAACTACAGATCAAACAGTAACGACTACAGGACTACAGGAGGAGCGCTGCCTATTGACACAATAGCTATTTTTTGAGGCGTCGAGCATTAGAACTGAACCAAATGTGAATTTAATAGTAAAAGAAGGTGCCACGAAGAGGGCGGAATGCGAGGAAGAATGGAGATAACGAGCCCATGCAATTTACTGTTTACATTTGTATGTATGTATGTATGTATGTATGTATGTATGTATGTATGTATGTATGTATGTATGTATGTATGTATGTATGTATGTATGTATGTATGTATGTATGTATGTATGTATGTATGTATGTATGTATGTATGTATGTATGTATGTATGTATGTATGTATGTATGTATGTATGTATGTGACTCTGCTTAGAGGTATCGCTAGTAGAGCTCAGGGCAATAACCTTCACTGTGCTGGGAGCGGTGTCGGGACGTCTCGGCCACGCCTGCAAGCTTTGTTCATGGTTGTCCCCTGCCAGCGATGAACTCATCGCCGCCTCCAATTAATCACGTAGCAAATATATGTCTATTATTTTAAGGCTGTGCGCCTTAGCGCAACGTTTGCGTTTGAGTTACTGATTGGTCGCGTGGTCACGTTGTTTTGCCGTTGACGAAAGAGTGTGTTGAATCCTGGACGAGTACGAATTTTTTGTCAGCTAGCAAGCTTTATTTTCAAGAGTAATGCTGATTTTCTCTGCAGCTTCGCGCATGCGAACAGGCTTGCGACATTTTCTTCTTTTCCATTTCACGTACCTCGCTCCACCTTGCGGGACTCGACAGGATTTATTTACCACATTTTGTGTAATCCTACCGATATGTTCCGTACCAATAATTAGATGTTCTCTTTATGAAATCATAGACATTGCATATATTTCTCGTATCTTTCTGTAAGGCTCTTACCACAACACATGGATTTATTGGAATGACCATACGGAACGTTTCGTTAGAGAAATAGAGTTCGTAAACATAAATTTTCGTATGAGGCTCTCTCTCGTCTATGCTTATTATTATTTTGTCTGTGCGTTACGGCAGTAACCGATATTTTGTAATAAGCTATGAAACGGTAAAAACAAAATTGCACTGGGAAACACAGACAAATTCATGTGCGTATCAAAACATTGCCTTTTAATATTGGTTTCTCAAGCACCTGCATTTCAAGGGAAGAAGCCAAACAAAGAAAGAAGAACGCTGTGAGCCAAGCGTCTAAAAACCAAATAGAACAAAAAGAAAGGAAAGGACATCCTCGGCTTAAGTAGAGGCCACCGGCTCGGTGTCTTAATTTAATTTTCCTAATTACACCAAGCAGCGCCTCCCATTTGAAACCGGGGACTCACCTTGACTTTTCATTAGGCCGATTTTGAGCTAAAAGGAAGCCAAATATTTGCCCTGCGTGTCGTTCCTTCGCGGCTATTGACGATTTATTTT
This sequence comes from Hyalomma asiaticum, assembly GCA_013339685.2. NCBI lineage: Eukaryota > Metazoa > Arthropoda > Arachnida > Ixodida > Ixodidae > Hyalomma > Hyalomma asiaticum. The sequence continues at coordinate 125,129,466 of CM023482.1, read as the reverse complement.
TGCTCGTGAAAGCACTCTGAGGCGGTAAGCACAGGTCACTCAGTGCCGCTGGACTCGAATTAAGAGCACCGGCTTCGAGGAATAAATGAGCGCTCGTTCTCGTCTACAAAAAAGCATTTTTTTTTTGCCTTGCTTGTTTTGAGAAAGAAGTTATTGCATATTGTATTGTGTTGCGTATCATACTGTGTGCGTTCCGTTCATTATAAATATTTTAGGCTTTACGATAATAGGTTTTTTAAACTCCCGCTGATGTTCGGCGCACAGTTAGGATTTCCATGGCGTACATGCTGTTAAGAAGAAAGTTCGCGTTTCTGTTGTATCCGAAGTGCGATATATCTCATTTTGCAACTTTGCACTAATACTTTTTATGAAAGTTATTATCGTTTCTTAATGAGCAGAATTAAGGTGAACTAGAACGTATTTTGAAATGAATCGATGAGTGCAGCACTTCAAAACACGCGCTTATAATCTAAAGTGCAACATTTTTTTTAATGGCATGATCATCTTTAACCGGTTATGTTTATTTTGCTCGATTAAAGCCGTCTATGCTGTGTCGACGCTCCCGACAAGTGAAGTCTTAATTATATTGCTGGTTTTAATTGAACTGAACATTTGAAGCCCCAAATCTTCAGAACTGTTTACTGTGTACGTGCATGTACGCAGAAGTGCTCCGTCTTGATGATTGCCACTTTAGGGGGTTTATTCGACCCGGCACAAAGAAAAAGAAGAAAAAAAAAGGAAAACACTTCACACGGGAGCAATTTCGAATTCATACCACGTAACAGTACAGCTATCGGGCCCATAAATCCAAACCATGGCTTCGGGGCCCAGTGCATTGTCACTGCCAGCGAGCCACCTCGGTATGTTACCGTTAACAATGCTCTACTTGTATTGAACAACACTAGCGTGAAAAAAAAAAGCAGCAGCACAAATTAGACTCCAAGGGCGAGAAGGCACCCATGGGGTTCCTGGCCACGCTGTTGAAGCGCTGGGAAATCCTTGACATAAGGTCGTCGTATGTGTGCTTGATTGAAAGTTAAGTTAGGTGGGCAGATGAGATCAGGAAGTTTGCGGGGATAAATTGGGCCCAGTTAGCACAGGACAGGGATAATTGGAGATCTATGGGAGAGGCCTTTGCCTTGCAGTGCGCGTAGACACGACGACGATGATGATGATGATGATGATGATGATGATGATGATGATGATGATGTGTGATTGGTAGAAAGTCATTGGCTTTTGAGATGCCATTATTAAAACCGATGGGTGTTGGGCGGCATTGAGCATGGAACCCAGTGTGAAGGGTATTGGAGGAGAATGCTGTAACCACTAGGCCACCACTGTGATTGCACTGACCAAAGCGCGCCCTCTAACTGCGACACTTCTCTCAACCACGCCCGCTTTACAACCATCTCGTGATGGCGCACGTGCCTCTAACCACCGCTTGCGAATTTCCTCTAGCTGACGTTGCTCTATCGCACAAGCGCTCACCTTCCCCTACCCTATCCGCGACGGCGCAGTCACATCTTATCGTCTTCACTCCCTATGCCCGTGACTACTACCACAAGTACAGTGCTCTCCCTTGCACGGTTTGCATCGATTCCTCAGCGCACAGCGCGCGGTGCGCGATAGGATCTTATGTATATATACAAAGTGTTTCAGCTAATTTGCGCCACGCTTAAAAAAAAAATCCATGTGCGCGTTACGGGGATGCAACCAACTTGGTAGTATCCAGTGTCGTCTAGACAACTTCAGGGTATTTCAACCACAGAGTAACCTAAGGTATTAATTAATATTAAGTAATTCGCCAACGCTTTAACGGTTGCTTTAAACGCAACACGTTCAAACGGGAAAGTTGTAAAGCACGGTCATTAGTGTACAACTAGTCTAGTTCCGTGGTAATAAGTGCAATCATTTTAATTTTTCCTGGCTTCTAAGGAAGTTCGCGAAATTAGAAAAGTACCACGTGACAAGCGCTTTCGCGCGGCAGCATTAGCACCCTCAAACGCTTTAAGAACGAACCATCGATGATAGACGCAGACACACCGCACTGAATAGGCCACAAGAGAAAATAAGGGGCGGCCACACCTTTCGCCCTTTCAGCCTGCCCAATCTTGCCGTCTGCATGCATCATCGATGGTTCCTTCCTAGCGCATTTGAGAGTGCTAATGTTGCCGTGTGAATGCGCTAGTCACGTGGTACTGGAAATTTCGCACACTTTCTTAGAAGCCCGGAAAAATGAAAACCATTGCACTTATTATCATGCCAATATATTATTTGTACGGACACGCTCTGCAACTTCCCATTTTGAATATATTGCGTTTACAGCAACCGTTAAATAGCTGGCAAATATGTAATATAATGAATTAGGTTAGTTATATTAAAATAGTTTGAGGTGGTCTAGACTACAGTGGACACTACTAGGTTGGTTGCATCCGCGTAGCGCTCACGTGGATTTTTTTGAAGGGTGGCGCAGGTTCGGAGAAACACCCTGCGCATGGCAACTGGACATTATACACCTTTTCACAGAAGGCTCCTTGCGTGCCGCCATAACCCTCTCTGGCCTGTGCTGAATATCCATGACACCCCCCGCCCCCCTCTCCCGAAAGAAGCATTCCGAGGCTGTGACGTCAGCCTTCGTAATCCCGTGGCACAGTTAAAAATGGAGGCGCCCCTCCCTCTCGTGAAAGGTTCTGCTCAAAGCATCATGGCGATGGTGGATTTTCACCTTGAGAATCCCTACGATTTTCATTGTAACAAGAAAGGAAATTGAGAAAGTGAAAAGAAAGAAACAGAAGAAGACGCCAGCGCACTCAAATTAGCTCCTTTTTAGCCATTTCACAGGAAGGTAGCGACAACGTAACCATTTCAGGTAATCGTCAGGGTGCTTCAGTAATATAAAGGAGTAGCGTATTGTCGCAAAGCAGTTATCAGGCACAACAAAAGACAAAGACACAAGTTAACACTGTTAAACAGGACTTCAAATCCCCGAGTTGTAAAGTGTGCCCCCATAAACTTGACGCTCGCTACTAACTTTGCCAGGTGTCTTTCGGGAACAGCATCTTTCGTTCTTTTTTTTTTTTTAATGTACCAGCCCGAAACTTCCAGTGCACGCTGAAAACTTTCCAAACAACTGCACTGTTCTTATAAAGGCTCTGTGCTTTCGCAACGGAAAATAAAGTGAAAAACCATTGTGAGGCACTCGCGAAGCACTGTATAATACAGTGTACACCGAGCCGCTAAGCTCAGAGATCTGATTCGCCGCCCGATTCCACGAGCCAGTGCCTTTCGCAAGTCTGTCGACTATCTTTGTTCTTGTCATTTGAAACCGAAGCCCGCCGAGGGCTTTCATTATACTCGTCCGGTTAAATTTCATTGCACCACCCTGAACGCCTCTCTGTCGTTTACCTTTTCCACGAACCCGCGGGGGTGGACTTCCTGCGCTCGCCGCTGCGTATGCAGAGGAAGCACCCACTCGGGAGAGCGAGTGTCAATGTGGACGCGAAGGCAAGGGCGAAGTCGTTGATGCGATTTTAATTTAACCAGCGAGGCGAATGCGGGAAGCTAGCGCTTAAATGCAGTTTGCCGCCGCATCGAGTGTGCGCCAAGCGGAGCCAATTGAATCTCGGTGTGCGAAAAGCAAATTGGGCGAGGGTTACACGCGAGGACGGATAAAGGCACGGATAAGCGGGGCTGGTAAGCGAGTTGCCTCGGATGGAGAGGAAGGGCGTCTTGTAACTACGCTGTCATGACGTCACAAAAGATCCTCCCCCCCCCCCCCCCCCCTCAACCCTTCGTTTGAAGGGGTTCGCGAGGTCTTGATATATTGAAGGCGCCGCCGGGGACTCGGCGTTCTACTTGCTCGGGGTTGAAAGGAAGGCTCTCGCTTCATCAGATACAACGTACGAAACTATACAGATGGATGGCTAGAAGGAGGGGAGGGAAAGAGAAAGAAGTGCAGTGGAGGGAACAGACTGCGTTCACTCTGCGCGCTGTCGGTTGATTTGCCTTCCCGAAAGCGAGGGTTCACGCGGGGACAGGGAGCTCGAGCCACGGTCCGGCGGGGCTCAGGCGAAGCTTGGAGCCCGTTTTTGCTGCTCTTACTCGAACTGCTGCTGCTGCTTCGCGTGGTGTCAATATTTGGCGACAGGAGGCGGCACGCTACGCGACTAACTGGCCTTCCTCTAACGGGCGCGATATATGTATATATATCGTGCGTGTGCAACTGCAGCGTGCCCTGGCGAGCGATTCTGCCACCTCCTCCTTTCCTCGTCCCCCCAGCCCCCTCCGTGCGTAATCTTTCTTCTCTACATTAGGAGCGCTGCTCCTTCAACTTGTTCCTTTGTTTCGTTTTGGCTGCTATATCCGACGCTAGCTTCGTGAGCGCTGTCGAGTTAACGTGCCTGCGCAGCAGCGCTGCTGCCTTTCTCGGAAAGGCGGAAAAAGTTTCGTTGCGGGGAATTAATTAAAAAAGGGTTTCGCTCGATGCCGGCCGCAAATATTGACAACGGCTCAAGCGGCGGCGAGGCGCTCGCGTGAATGTTAATTTGCGCGAGAGAATTTTAGTGGGCCTGGTTGCGGCCCTCTCTCGCTGAGCGGCCGCATTATAGGGTGAACCGGCGACTCCCGCACGAGATGACGACGCTTGCGGGAGGATTACGTTGCTCTCGCTGCGTTTGAGTGTCGTGCTCACCCGCCTTCTGTGCGAGGGCGACAGACGGTCGTCATTCTCATGACGTCGCTGCGCGCTCGGCAGGCATGTGGTCTGGTTGCATGGACGGAATACTGGAGCTCATGTTGCTGGTGTGTTTCATATACTCATTAGCAGCGACAGAAAACGATACTTCTAAAGATATGAGCGATTATTTTGTTATATAGAACAGATCTATCTATCTATCTATCTATCTATCTATCTATCTATCTATCTATCTATCTATCTATCTATCTATCTATCTATCTATCTATCTATCTATCTATCTATCTATCTATCTATCTATTTGATATACAGTTTTGCATTTCGAGACCGGCAACGAGTCCTGACACATTGCATACATTAGAGAGATCCAGATTTACCTTTACAATTAATTATAATAAAGCGAGTTTACCACCAACACCATTTCGTGAGCCATTTCTTTCATAATTATTCATTAGCACTGGGTGGATGTCTTCTGTAAGAATGTGTTAATAATGCGTATTGGCTGGAGTCTGTTAAGAATAATTGTAGCGGAGTAACGGGGATGTTCTGAAGTTTCAATTACCAAAGTCTGTTGTCACCGGACACATGCCGCGCGTAGCGGGGTCCGCACCTTCAATTTCGGTGTGACAGCCAAAGAAACAAGACAAGCCAACTTACGCTTATATATGGTCGTTACATTGTAGCCTTGCTAATATCGGTCTCTCTCTCTCTCTCTCTCTCTCTTATGACTCCGTGCAAATAAAACTTGAAACTCAGGAGCCGCCATTCAGCGCTGTGCGAAGGGGCTTTACCATGCAATATGAATAATAAGTGCAGGCCGCGGAGGTCTTGTAAAAAGGTGATAGCTGCTTAATGCGCACGAATGTACGAATTTCCTCTTCACGAAAATCTCCCTATTGCCTGTCACACCCATCCCTACACTCAACAACTGTTGCTGAAGGTTACATTGTTGTGTTTCCCATTGTAAATTATATCAAATTACTTGTCGGTACAAAACCATTCCCCTCCGTCTTGTATATAGAAACAACAATGATCTCAAAGCGCGTCACACGGTCGCTTGCGTGTACTTATACTGTTTGACAATGACGTAGAATATAACAGCGCAGGGACACGGCAGCCTCTGGTTACCCTTTGTATTTCCATTTTGACGTGAAAATAATAGACTTATGGGTGTCGAAAGGTGTCCAAACAGGCTTATTGTATGTCGACGTGTTTTCAGGCCCGATGGCATTATCACTTGGCAGGAACAGTACGTCGGTAGTAGCCTATCATTGTCGTGCAAATTTGCTCCTGCGTACGGAGATCGCACGTATATCATTTGGTGGCATTCCTGTACACATGAAAACGCGAGGGCTTGGGGAGCACAAAAAGAAGCTACGGTTTCTCTCCTTTTCTGGGACCTGTTATCTCACCGCGCGCACGCACGCACGCACGCACGCACGCACGCACGCACGCACGCACGCACGCACACACACACACACACACACACACACACACACACACACACACACACACACACACACACACACACACACACACACACACACACACACACACAAAGAAAGAAAACTCGTTGTTGAAGCCGCATGTGGTTAGCATGCGGTTTCGCGAACATGAGACGACCTTTGATCCCCAAAGAAAAGCGCGACAAGCATTGTTGCAGGAAAGCGGGAGTTGGCGATCCAGCCGCAGAGTGAACTCTTCACGGATGATGACGCGAAGACTGCAGACAGTTTTTCTTTTTCAGGTGTCCATCACGGACGAACGAGCAAGTCGTCAGCTCCTCAGGGACCAGCGCAGTATGTGGTGGGGGCGTCAAGCACATAGCGGCGTTTGCGGTGTTGCAAAGTGAAACACCAACGACATTTTTTTCCTCTTTCGCTTCATTGCACACCTCGGAGTCTGGCTGTAGGAGAGAATGTGTTCTTCGAGGTGGTGAAATAAAGGCAGTGACCTTTATTAAAATGGCCTGAATTTGCGGATGGCTTTAAATATAGTGCAAGATAAAAGCAAGAATGGATAAACATGTGCCGTTCTTCTCGTCCCGTTTTATTACGCGCTGCTTTTAAACATGGTATTGGGCGCTTATTTAAGCTTGTTCTCTGAATGGGACATTATTCAATCTTCTGATACGAACATATTCGCATTTAAACCTCAACCTCATAAGTTCCTCGTGAGGCGTGACACAAGGGCACGTATTTCAGTCTCCGCCGCACTGCTTAAATGCCGTGCTGTAGAGTTTAGTGTTTCAATATTTCGCAACCGTCGATTTATCAAGGTTGTCTTGTCTTTCTCCCTTGTCAGGTGTATGCGTTCGCATTCATTAAGCACACTTTTTATAAGAGTTCTTCTCGCTTCAGTACAAATAAACTAATTTCTCGCCATTTCCCTTACTTTTTCGTTCCACCACCACCACCACCACCATCATCATCATCATCATCATCATCATCATCAGCCTGTTTAGGTCCACTGCAGGACGAAGGCCTCTCCCAACGATTTCCAATCCACCCTATCCTGAGCGAGTTGGCTCCACTTTATGCCCGCAAACGTTTTAATTTCATCGCTCCATCTAACCTTTTGCCTACCTCTGTTGCGTTTTATTGGTTTAGTCGTGTATCTTCCGGTTATAGCGGTGAGCTCTGCATATATCTTTCACAGCGGCTTTCTTTCTTGCTTCTTCTGTGATAGCGAATAACAGTACGATTTCTCCAGTCTTTCAAAAGTGGTTTTTCCTTTTTTTTTTTCTTTCCATCCAAGTTATTTTTATTTGGCTTGCGTGCCCTCGCAGCGGAATGCACCACCGCCAATCAAGTTTGAATGTGCGCACGTTGGCAAGTTACTGCATTACGTCTTTAGCACTTACTTGCCAATCTTAAACGCTGCACTTTAGTTACTTTCTTGACGAAGTAGTGGTCCATGCCACTGCGCATGCTCTTCCGTGAAACACTCGCTCTTTCGCCCTAGACCAGAAATCGTTGCGCAGTGGTGTTTGCAAGGCTTTCTTCCCATGGTCGCGTTGTCGCCCCTCGCTCTCAAAGTGCTATATCGGCAGCACTGTTTGTTAGCGGTTACAGTATTCCCGACGCCTGTAGGAACGCCGTGGCGAAGCACTGAGATAAGTGGAGGATTAGCTCGGCTTTGTGTACCGGGAGGGGGGTGAGGGGGGCGACAACGCTTTATGCAGAAGCAACGGGAACCGAGGGGAAAATGCAGCTCGGCGGGGCGGGAGAACCCGGTGGGGGAACTAAAAGGAGCCTACAGCCCAACACTTCACCCCAACTGAATCTGCTTTCGATAGGCGCATTCTTGGAAGCCCGGCCCCTGACTCGACGTAATCCCCTTGCTGCGGGAGATCCTGCGCGTTTTTGTTTGCCTTTGTAGGCTTTAACCGGGCGCTTCCTTTTCTGGAGGTTGTTAATGCGCACTTAGCCGGCGTAAGGAGCGAGCTCGCAGGCGGCCCGACGCTGCCTTCCCTCTTTTGTGCCATTTGCCGGCCCACTTAGCGGCATGGTGTGGGACGAAAAGATTCGTATTCAAAGCAGCAGCCGTTGCGGCACCAAGATAACACCAGGGAGGGAGACAACGCGCTCGTGAACTGGGCCAACCGGCAGCACTCCAATGCTTTCTTAGTAATAACAAGCAACGCTTTTACTGCATTGTGGTGTTCTCGATACGGTTACGCTGGAATCCAATCTCTCGTTGGAACCTTTTGGTCTTTATCATTTTAGGGTGTCTACATACAGGAAGCTTACGTTTGCTTTCGCATAGAACTTAGTTACTGTCTTATAGGGATATATTTTTCCATGGGATTATTTGAACGCTTTTAGCCACATGTCTCTTAACCATTTAACTTATGCCTAGAGGCCTCTTTGAGTGATGCGTCTATGAGTGATGTTGACTCAGGAAACACTTCGAGTAGCAATTAAGAAATTTTACACCCACGCCTTTCCTTTGTACAATGCGGCAGACACTGTCGAGGCAGCAGATGTGTTTTGTAGATGAGCTATTTGTCCATTATTGGGACATTACATTTATAGTCTACAGTCCGTGCTACAGTTCGACTCTCTTTTTAACCAGTACCAATCGGGGGTCGTATTCACACTGGCTTTATTTCATAAAGTGAAGGTCAATCAGTTCATTTAAGCGTTTCATACAGGCCAGGTTATCTTGGTAATCATTGCCGGCAACTGCTCCACCTTTTCTTCTCTTTCATTGTTCGTGAATCACCGACACTCTATCATCAGTGTAGCGCAGATATTCTAGTTTAGAAGGCGTGAGACTACATTGCGAAATATTTTTGTCATTTCAGCGAACAGTATCTGTAGCACGCGGGTGTTTGTCTTGTGATCATATTGTTCGTAAGCGTTTTTTGTCGTAGGATTATTGGCCTTGCTTACAAGATGGTAGTATCAAGAATGGGTGAAATTTTGCTTTGCTAGCTATTGGAGCGTAAGTAGCGTTTGCTAATGCGAACCCTGATGTCCTGGCCTTGAATAGACGTTCTCGTTGTATGGTTCCGACTTTGCCGTTTGTCGCCACCGAGCCCATCCTGTTCCTCTTTCGTTTTTTGCTCTGTCCTTCCTACACTGGAACGTAAGCCCCATGTCTTGTCCAAAGAAAGCAGCTGAATGAGACATTGTCCTCGAAGACACGTCCCACCCGCGTATTCACGAAGCATCCCTCACGACCGATCCCCGGAGATGAATTCACTCCTCCCTTACCTCTAGAAAGCCCATCTGTGTCTCCTCGTTATAAAAGGCAGGTAGAAAATTAAGCTAGTACATGACCGTTTTAATTGCCGTTTTTTTTAAAGACGCGGTTTAGGTCCCGGCTGCGGCGGTCGCATTTTCGACGGAGGCGGACACGGTATAGCCTGAGTGCACGTTAAAAAACCCCAGGTGGTCACTATTTCCAGAGCACTCAACTATGATATGCTTCATGATCATATCGTGGACATGGCATGTAAAACCACATCAATTATTATTACTCTGTCAATGTTTTAGCAAAGATTGCAGAATAATGGATATTTTGGTGGGATGATGCTAACTGAACACCCTGATGCAGGGAAGCACATGTAAAAGGTCTTTTGTCTTCCATGCGGCCTCGTGTGCCCGTTTCCTTCTTCTTGCTTTGTGCAACTCAAATCAAGATGTTAAGCAAGGACGTTGACGTCTGCGGTCTTCGTTTGAGATTTCCTGGTTAGCACTGAGAGAAAGGACGGGTCATCACACGATCCCCGTCCAAGCAGGCGTACGCCCGCAAGTCGAGCGTGGAGCAGTGTGAATGGGTTTACTTTCTCGACAGTGTCGGGCGAACGTGCTCCTCCTCCATTGAGACAGGAACCATATACGTGCCATATGGCGAATATAGGTACAGCTAGAAGGAAGCGAAAGTCTTACCCGACATCGGACGACCTTCTTGCTTCTTAGCATTTCCTACGGACATCTCTCCTCCACACTTACACTTCCCGAACCCGACCGTCTGCGCTGCTGCCCCCAGAGTCTAACCGCAAAGTGCGCGCCCTCCCTGCCTTTTCTTGGCTCCGTCTGCACCTTTTCATTCTTCGTCTCCTTTTCTTTCCATAGCGTCTTAAAGGAGTTGGCCGCTTGGCGGTTTTCAGCTGGCCATTTTACGCTCCTCGATCCACGAAGCCGAAATAAGCAACAAGAGATAAAAGTGTTCGCAAATGAATTCCGGTAAAACGAGGGGGTATCCCGACTGGGAAAAGATGGGAGGGGGTGATGAGAATGAGGGAAGAGCGGATCAAGCAGGCTTTCACACTGTTCCGCGCGAACAGGAGGCGTGTAAATGGGCGTGCTTACTACACTTACGGCCCGTTCAAGAGGAGATGGAGAACGAAGGCCAGCTCTGAAAGACGCGAGCCTGCTCTGCGGGGTAAGGCGCGAATGAGGTACGCGTACGGACGAGACCGTTTCTATGCACAAAAACGGCGCATCGGGTTTCACAAAAGAGCAACGCGTTACAGTATACGGGCATCGCGCCTGGGACGCGCCCAGTGGTTGGTCTCGCCACTCAGCACTTATTTTATTGTGGTCACAGTCGGGCGAGTAAAGCCTATGCTCTGTCTCGGCTGTTCCATGCAGCAGTAAAGAGCCTGGGAGCTCTTGGGCCAATGAGGAGAGAGAACGGAGCTCCACATTGTAGTTCATGTCGTTTTACAGCAACAGATAACAACCGTATTCAATCTGCATGGTCACGCAAGCACCCGATTTCGGAGGCCTCGTAACCTCGGCCTTACTGCATGGAAATACTGACGCAGAGTACACACCACAGCCTTCTCGATATTCTGCAGCGACTGAACTATATTCTTTGTACAACGGAAGAAACAAGCTTGAACTGCTACGTCATTCAATTTAATCATTTCGCTTGCTCTGAATTTCATCGTAGATTTGAGAAGGCGTGACATCATTTTCGCAGGAGCAAAGGCTCGGTATTTTTTAGCTTGTTCTTGAGCGAGGAGAGGGATCTGGGGTGAAGTATTATGTGTGTCGCATTTTGTTGATGCCACCTATACAGCCATTGTGCAGGCGCGGTTGCATGCATAAGAAACCGCGATGTGAGTCGCTCACACGCCGTTTTTTCTGCCAAGTTCAGATGCCGTGGTTGCAATTGTGCAATTGTTTGCGGCTGGCATAAAGAGTGTGCCCCCATTACTTTGAAAGCATTTAAAATTCACACGGCGCGTTCCTCGGATTCCCCGCGGTAACCAGAATGATCGAGAAAATGGTTTTCGATATCTGTTCTTCTCTTTATTGTTTTTGTCGTAGTTGTGAAACACTTCGAAGCAAGGTTCTTATTGGAATTCGGCGGCTGAGGCATTCATCTAGCACCTGGCAAAATGTTGCGGGGTGATAGCTTTCACTCGAGAACCACTGTGCAAGATTCAGCTTTCTCTGTTAGCGCAACATTTTGTGTCGTTTATGTAGTTGCCATAGTCGGCTCTCCGTGATGGAGACACCCGTTCCTGCTTTGATGAGTTTCTACTGCTACTGACATGACCTGTCGTTTATAGGCATATTTTGTTGTTGGATTTTGTCTCTGTCTTCGTCATTTTTTACTTTCTATCTTCCTTTCCTCTTTTTAGTCCCTCCTTCCAAGAGAGTATGCAGGCGTTGCGTCCCTCTCGGTGGCAGTTGTAAGCATGCTCTATTTCTTGTCCTTGTGCGTATATGCATACATACCAAATAATTATGATCACATTACTGCCTCGTTTTCTCGGTGCACGTAACGAACACCTTTTTGCTTTCATGAGAACCATGAGTGCGTCGATTGTAGATGCTCCTTTGTTGCCTTTCCGGTAAGGAGCATGAAGGAAAAAAGCCCTGAACGAAACGCACGCACTGATGAGAAAGCTGCTAAAATTGCTTCAAGCTCCTACAGTTTGGTAAATCTGCTGCAATCATGCCACAAGTGTGAGGAGAGAGTGCTCCAACATTGTTTCAAAACATAGCTTCCAAAGTCGCATGGGACAGGACACCCTTAGCTGTCATGCGGAACCTTGGAGGCCATAACCAAGAGAACTCGTGGTCCGAAGAGTGCCCCTGAGCCTTTTGCCTTTCTGAACTCTAAATGAGCTAATAAAATCCAGTCTGTGTTTGCGAATAATTTAGGATGGAGTTTTGTCACTGCTGCTGTACATGGTGGTGTGCACTTGGGCGATATCACATTATTGCTGGGCCTGCAAAAGTTACTATATATGACTCTGAAAGGCTTCGTTGGTGGAGTCATATTTAGTGCTCTCGCATTAATACTTGTTGCATGGCCATCACAGTATATGCCGCGCGTCGCGGCGGTTTTGTTTGTTGCCACCACATTTGCTGTTTAGTGACTATGCACGCAGTTTTAGTCCAAACAAACGAGCAACAACCTGCACCACAAATGCTGTTAGGCGTTGGTTAAAACTTAAAAGACAGCTTGCAAGTTGGATTTATCACAGAACAATCTTATTTCTTTAGAGGGCGCCTCAACATGTCTGGCCATTTCGAGCTGCCACACGCATTGCGCACATTGCGCGCTCGCGATCATGGCCGCCAAGAATCGCCTCACTACGCGTCGCGGAAAGAGCTCGAATTTCAAATGGTTTGTCGATTCCTCTCTTCTCGCAAGCATCGCGCGCCAAGAGGAGAGGATGATGCTGCGCACCGCCATGGTACACTGCGTCACCACAAAACGTCTCTGGGTCACTAAACACCGTGACACGCGACACTCGTCAAGAGTGCGTGGCGGCAGCGCGAATTACTTACCGTGCAGCTACGGCACAAAAGTGCGCTACGCCTACTTTGCCTTTTTTTTTGTTTTTAACACGAAAGTGATTTATGCCGAGGTTCACCACGACCCCATACGTCACTACCGTAACGGATATGATGCAGTAAGACAAACATGTACGAAGAAAAACTTCTGTTCATGCGCTGGGGATCGAAATCGCAGCCCCTTGCGCCATGGCGAGTGGTAGCCGGTGCTCTACTACTGCGCTAACGCCGCACTTGCTCGGAGCTGTACGAACACATCTTATACATTCTGCCTTCATTCGTTCTTCGACGCTCTTGTCCGGTTCAGCACGCGAGCACCCAGCACACTGCCTGGAACGATGCCGCCGTCCAGGAGAGGAAGAGTGATCACTTCAACTTTACCTTCGCCTCCTGGATGACGGCACCGTTCCAGGTGCGTTCCAAAGTCCGCCTTGATGCAGGCGTGCGGAGCCGCGCTGGCATCGGGAACAGCCATTATAAGGAGGAAAATAGCCATGTTCGTACAGCTTCGAGCGTGTGCGAGCCGACAGTGCAGTGGCAGAGCACCGGTCAGCTTCCGCCGTAGGTAGCGTTCCCTCGCCGACCACTTAGGGATGGTCGATTAAATTTTTTAATCGATTAATCGTTAATCGTTCGTCGATTTAGCCTTTTATCGATTAATTGTTTTCGCTGTGATGTTTTAATCGATTAATCGACATTTTTTATATGTGCTTGAAAAATGATGCCTTGTTGCTTGAGAGGCGTTGCTTGTGCTTAATATCGTCAGAAGTATTTATCCGACGCGCTAGAGATCACATGTTGCCTTTAGCGGCTGCGTGAAAATTCGCGCTTTCTCCCATTGAACACAGGGAGCCCGTCGTGTTTGGATGTTGTCAAGGGTCCGAGATTCCGTGGGTGGCCATGATCCACGGACGATTCGGCAGCAGGTCGTATTTCCTCGAAGTCTGCCTACTATAGAGCAAACCGAAATCGGAGGCGCTTTTGGTGACCACACTAGTTTGAAAGTCGCACCGGAAACACGCAGTGTGGCTGAGGGTGAGGAAATACCGAGAAAGGTAAAAAGAGAGAGAGAGAGAGACGAGGAGGAAAGGAAAGTTGAAGACGATCGCTCCTGTAGGGCCGGCAACATTTCTCGGTTCGTCCTTTAGATATTGTGGAAGCCCTCGATATATACTATAACCACGAATTGACGTCATCTCTTCCTTGAGGTCCCTCATGCGAGACACTACGAGTTTTTGCTCCCGGCTAGAATAAACGGCAGCTGTGCCAGTATACTGCACAGGTTTCACCTGGTCGCCGGCTTAAGTCGGCGCTACACGCACCTTTTCGGTCGCGCGTACAGCTCGAACTGTCAGCGCTGTGTAATGTATCAGATATTAGAACACAAAGGATTTCGCGACTGTCCTCCATTCGTGCCACAGCAGCAGACGGCGGCCTCTAGGCTGGCTCACATGGGAGTACAAGCAATGGATGAAAGCTGTATTTCACCCGAAATAGGCGACCATACAGAATTACCAAATGCTACAAGGTCATTTTTCAGTAGAAATGGACTGGATGCTAGACGTTCGGTATAACAGTGCGCAAAGTTGCGGATTGTGAAAAGTGACTATTAAACTTAAATGCAGCTAAAGTGGCGTCTTTCCATTATGTGACTATTAGACCTTTTTCACAATCCTCGAGTGCGTTTCCCTGCACAGAATATTCGCCCAATTAATGGAGGCCCCTGTCACGTTTCACGTGGAGGCGAGGTCCCAGTTGCACGTGCTGGTGTTTGACTATTATGAGTGTTTATGTCAAGAGAGCTGAGTCGACATTTTCCGCGTCATAGCACGCTGTTTTGCAGAAATGAATAGCTGCCATAAGTTGGGCTAACTGCATTGCAGGGAAGCTAGCATTACAGTTATCAAACGGTGTATAGGCGTTAAGGCGAACAGTTGGGCTAGTTGATATCAAGCGTAATGAAATATGATTACTAGCGTCCATGTCCCCTTTGCGCAAGCAGTCATGTGTTATTATGTATATACGGATCACTCATTCTTATCCCCATCATCATGCTTCATCGCTCTTTTCCCCTGTTGCGTTGTCCCCAAAGTAGAATAGAAGGCCGGGACGTGGCACTTACGCAAGAAGCAAGTAAAAACCTGAGGGTTAAATAAAACGGTGTAGCGACGGAGATCGGGTAGAGTTCATTTCTATCTCTATGGGGTATGGCCGCCTGCGGCTCTGGGCTCCTGCTACTTTCGTAGAAATATGCGCTCGACATCCGCGTCTCGGCGTGGCGCGCCTCGCAATCATGCGCTCCGGCAAGGGGCGGTGATTGTGTGTGTGTGTGTGTGTGTGGGGGGGGGGGGTACCGTAATCGATTAATCGAAGAGCTTTAATCGATTAATTCGATTAATTGAAAGGGGGAAATCGATGATGATTAATCGATTAACGGTGTACATTTAATCGATTAATCGATTAATCGTTCATCGATTTTACCATCCCTACGACCACTCGTTGAAAGTGATAGCAACAAGAACACTGCTGCTTTAGGCACCCAAGCACGGTAACGATTCTTACGGTTCAAATTGGTGCAAGTAAATATTATCGATACCTTTGTCGCGCGGCATTTACGATCGACTGTGTCCAGTTATTACGTAAACTACTTCAGTTACCACAAAGGGTTGCTCCCTGAAGTTACGGAGCGATGCGTGAACGTGGCTTCATCCGCGCCAAACAGTGTCGTAGCAGCGAAGCACCGATAGCAATGGGTAAGTTCACCTCGTTGTAACAATAAACATTCAACTTCTTATGCGAAGACACATTTCACTTTCGTATTATACCGATTTCGTTGACAGAAGGATCAGTCACATTTCTTGGTGCTTCGCCCCGCAACATCGGCTTGTGGCGGGGGTGTCGTACCGGCAGTAGCTTTCGCCACATGAAATTCTTCTTTCATGCCGTTTGAAGCATTTTATCTGTGCTAATGATGGACTAATGACTAATCTGAAAAATTCTTGTGGTATAGATCGAGCACTCCTTATCGGCACTCCAGCGTATAACCAAAACTTGCCATGTGGCCTGGGGGGGGGGGGGGGGTGGGGTTGTACTAACATTAAGGAATCTTTGATGGGGCCACAGGAAAGGGTCAATGACTTCTGAAAAAAATGTTTGGATACTATATCCAACACCTGCTGGAGCGGCAACAGATGAATGAATGCAACAAACGTTTATTGATCCAGGGTTGCTCCAGGTGGGAGGGTAAACACTTTTTAGAGGTAAAAACATCGTCTTCCTAAGCAAGTCGAGGATAGCTTTCTTTTTTTCAACTCTGTGGTATATCAGGAGAAGAGCCAACACGCTAGTTCTTATACATGGAGATCGCTTGCGAGGTGCTAGCCTTGTCTGTGGGATGTTATCCTTTTTCTTTCGATATGCTTGCAAGATAATTAAGAAGACCTTAAGTGTGATGCCAGCAGCGCTGGCTGCCACGCTGTCGTAGCACGATTGGAATGCTGCGTTTGCAATAAACGTTATGCACATTTAACCACTGGCGCCCACAATATTATTTGGTTGCTTCAGTCTTCCTTTGTGCAAGAAGTGAAACTTCCGTTTACTGGAGTAACGGATAAGTATGTTGACTTATGTCGAGCTTTAAAAAAATTTCGGTGTTCTATGAGCACAACATTATACAGGTTAAATATTTCGTTATAGTGGGGTTTACCTTTTCTGACAGCAGTGTAGTTCGCACTGTAATTTTAGAGTGTCTTTCGTGCCGACATGAAATAAATTTATTGCTGACTGGAAGCCGTATTTCTGTAATGTCAGCATGACCATTAAGATCAGAGTATCTTTTTCTGCCATGTCGTGCTACTTGCTTCACGACAGAGGAGTTCTGATGCACTCCTTTTCTCATTTTAGTGTGGCTCTAAGGCCAGACCACCGTTTAGTCATTTCACTCATTATTTAAAGCTGCAGTAGTATGTCTGTAACTGATAAACGATAACATTTTTCGCGTCTTGGAAATGTGTTGCTAAACTTGAGGCAACTGCTACAAATCAGCACTTCTTTTGCGAGAAAATCTCCTCAGAAACAATTTTGGGCATTCCCATACAGCTTGTAATCATACGAATGACGTTCTTGCTTCTGTTTTGCCTATATTCTGTCACTATAAACGCGATCAATTATGAAAGCCGAAGCGAGCATTCATAAGCAGCTGTGAAGTGTTGGTTTTACTGAGTCTGGCTGTGTCACCTTCATGCGTAGAGAGAGAGAGAGAGAGAGAGAGATGAGAGAGGATGATGATGATGATGATGATGGGCGGAATACAGGGAGATTAACCGGAAGGAATAATATCCAGCTTACTACCCTGCACTGGGGAAGGGGTAAGAGGAGACAGAAAGGGATGGAGGGAAAAAAGGAGAAAGAGAGCGATTAAATTGCGCTCACACACCTTCATGAGTAACGTTCTAGATGATAGGCTACACGTATGGCGCAGTGCTATCATACAGAGCACTGCAGTTGTTGCATTAAGGAAATTGTAATAAGATGGGTGTAGAACTCGTCAAGTAAACTAATACAATTGTCACTGCACTAACGCGCTACTTTTCGGACAACATGTCTCCCTAGACTGCATGTGTGCCAAAGAACCTGTCCAGGCTGTGTAAAGCGGCCTTCTTCTAGGACCTCCTTCGAGGTGTCTGACGATTCTTTTGCATGTATTAAACAGAAAACTTCGATGTGAGGTTGAATAAGCCTTACCTTCTAGGGCGTATACAGTGGCATCAACATCATCGTAACCATCATCATTTTCTTTACATCAGTAGTGTTTCGCCATCACCTGACGCGTATATATGGGCAGACATTTTGGCTTTGTTATGGATTTATCTATTTGCTACCAGGAAAGTAGTAGATATACCTATCCAGGCAACTAAGAAAGCCCGTCAAAGCTTTTGCACAGAGTGCTTCAACGTGGCAAACCAGTGAGATGGCTCATTCAGATTCCACCGAGGCGGCATGGGTGCACGGTGGAAAACTTGCATTCACACAATGGAGAGACACGCGACTGAATGCCAGCCACGTCCTTCACACCTCGCTCCATATGGCTACATCGGGTACACGCGGACGCAAATTGGCCGGCCGTTCAGATTACGGAACGAGATGACACACCTAGATTGCGTTCGCCTATCATGGGGCCGTCACCTTCACACGGACGAGAGTGCGGGAAGTAGTTTGTGGAGTTCCTGTCGACGGAGGCGGCACGATAAAGGACGATTATTTTCTTTCCGATATGTCCCAAGTTCTTCCTTTTCTTTGCTTATATGCTCCAGAGTGCTCCTCAACTTGGGGTTGAGCCGGTTTGTTGCAATTCGTGGTCTAGCTGTGTGACACACCCACGGCCGTTGGACAAGTCGGTCACTAAAAGCCTACTAGTGCATTATGGCGGACCGTAGATGCGGCTCCTAAGCAGGGAAGACCACTGAAAGGTAAAGCGATTCTGCGGGTCTCCCTGTGAAAGGACGTGCGCGGTGCGACGGCTGAGCGCGCAGGCAGGGTCCACGTCGCGAGACACTGCAGATGCCGCTCGCTGATAACCTTAAGCCCGTCGCCGCGAGACATCTTTCAGTGGACAGGACAGCGGTAGACCGGATGTGTCCGCTGCGCGTTTTACTTGGCGGGAAAAAGAGAAGAGGCCGTCATTTGTAGATGGCAGTTGGCGATTGACGCACTTTATTTTTTCTTCCCACTTAAGACTTTACCTGAACGGGGCCAACAGTGAGGTTGTTTCCTCAGGAACAGCAACGCTGGTTTCGTGTACGCAAGTGTTTCCGTGCAACAAGTATCAGTACAAATATTATGGCGTTCACCACACCCAGAAGCCAAGAAGTAGCCGGCGCCTTATTTGTGCGCCAACATCTCCAAATATCATATCAATAAAAAAATATCATCGCGCTGGCATTGAATATGTGCAATGAACTGACAATACACAACGAGTACAAAAAGTGTGTTCTTGTGTTATAGATGGTTGTATCTTTGTGGTATCTTTGGCGAGTAACGACGCAATCTCTTCATACATCCACCTCACCCCCTCCCATCAATGTGAGAACGCGCACTTAGGGGCACAGGTCACAGTGGGGCTCATACGGGCGCATTTTCTTTGAGCAAAGCAGTCACTTAATTAATAAACCTGTACTGTTCAGCGTTCCGCGCTTTCGTAGTGAATATAGCCATTTCGCACTACGCCGAGACACACGGTATGCTCTGTGCGTGCGTGCGTTGCGCGTGCGTGCGTGTGTGTGTGTGTTGCGGAGGAGGCTGCGTCCGCCATGCAAAGCAGATCTCGCAACGCAACTGCGAGATTGTGCCACTTGTATAGGCGTGTTTACCGAGACGAAGAGAGAAGAAGAGGATAGAGAGAGAGAGAGAGAGAGAGAGAGAGGAGAGAGAGAGAGAGAAGGGATTTCTTCTTTCCTATTTGTCAAAATAGAAGGGACAAATATGGCATTCCTCCTCCCCCCCCCCCTTCTCCCTTGCCTTCTCTAATACTTTATGTCATGCACTAATATATAAAAGTAGCTGAAAACACAATTCCAAGCGTGAAGTTTGTTCGAGCAGTCTCACAATCGGAAAAATGTAAAGCACGTCAAAACCACTACAGC
Organism: Hyalomma asiaticum; assembly: GCA_013339685.2. NCBI lineage: Eukaryota > Metazoa > Arthropoda > Arachnida > Ixodida > Ixodidae > Hyalomma > Hyalomma asiaticum. The sequence continues at coordinate 125,109,862 of CM023482.1, read as the reverse complement.
ACTGCCAAATACACTTCCCTTATGCATATGCTATCGCAGCCGCAATATCGATTTGCAAAAGCATCGCAGTGATCGGCCTTTCGCTCACGACTACGTGAATTAAGCTCTTATATATTATTTCACTTGAGTGAATGAAATTCGTATGACGTATCTATAACTTCCCCACCTCAACAATGCACGGCGACCGCGATTAATTGCGCACATCGTGCAACGCTAATGTAATGCGCGCGCTTTGCGGTAAGCGTGATCGCTCTGTGTCCACACTTTGTGTATGCCAAAAAACTTGGTGTTGAGTACTGCACTTGACAAACTTACGACAAGGATATTTCACTCAAATGAAACAAGCCACACGAACCGCTCAATAATTACACATAAGCTTAGCCGTGACGAAAATGTTTGGCGCATAACCGATGAGCAGGCATTACAGGTTCGCTTGGCGCAACGGGCACTTGCATACAAGGCCTTGATGCAGCACAAATCCTGCCGCTAAATCTTGATTTTGCGGTACACAAGTATTTACCACATGCCTTTATCGTGGAAGAGGCCGCACACTGGACAGTACGTATGGACGTATGGTCACTGATCTACGTACGGTCACTGATATCACCGGCCAAATGGCCGGTGATATCAGTGATTCCGCGAAGAAATACAACGCTACGGCAACTGATGGATATGTGTTGCACTTACGTCCAATAAATTCGACGACCCGGGGTTATTCGACGTGCACGTAAATCTATGCACACGGAGACTTCGCAGTCCGCACTCGCCTTCTCTATTCGAGGGCCCAAACGAAAGTAGACATCTGCTCACTGAGAAGCACGCGTGATATTAAAAATAACGTACCCATAATTTGATCGCAATGATCAACTAACAAGGGAGAACGAAAACGTCGCGAGTGAAGTGCTTCGAACAGAGCGTCCCATAGCGCCGGTCAGATCTTTATCAACTGACGTGGAAATTTTTAATTTGCGTCGTTCGTTACGCGCCGTCTGCTCCTTTCCGGAAACTATGGACGTTCTGGCTTGACGCAGTAATGACGCGCACGGTCGGCACATAACGAAATGCTTTTCACATCGTTTTTCTCTTTCTGGCTTTGCAACAATTTGACATTGCAACAAAGAACAATGCGTCAACTTCTCGACGCAGGTCGTAATGTGAAAACTTTACACGCATATTCAGAATAATTCGTAAAGGACACAAGTATAGAGCACCAACTGATTGTTTAGAGCACGTAATTGCATTTGAACTTCCATTCCCGGCAACCGGAATCTTTGTTCATGCAAGGGTGTTCTCGGCACTTAAATGCCGCAGCAGGGTGTTCTCTCCTTTCTGAAGTCTCGCGATGGGCGTGTTGTGTCGAGATGTAGCAGCTTAATGGAAGAAGCCGCCCCCCTCCCTATACCCCTACCACCATCTCTTGTCCTGTTATGTCATATATTTTGTTACGCGTCCTATTTTTTTACGGGTGCTTCAAATCAATTCTTCGCCCGTTAACCGCGGGAAGCCACTTCACACTGGGCTCACAAAAAAACGGAGGGCGCCTGTATCCGCTACGCATACATTTACTACCGCAACACGTGACGTCACGAACGCGAGGATTAGAAAACTGCAGGAGGTATAATACATACTGCGTACACGGCACGCAGCAGTGCCGCGTTTGAAAAGGAAGTGCATTTATAAATCGACGCGGGTACGCTAGGGGCTCCCGAGTGAAATGTCTCTGTCGCGTTCTATCGTCAATTCACGGCGCCTAAACACCGCGTTTAAGCTGTTATTCAATAGACCTGCGCAGCGAGAGCGCAACAAGAAAGTGTGTAAAGTGGGTTTCGCAGCGCTTCGTCGCAGTTTATATAGAGGAAGCTGAAATCGTTATAAGAGGGGACATCCCGCTGACAACACCTGCGCTGTCATCGGCACGAACGTGTATACAGCACTTTTTTGACGAGTCGGGCTTCTCTAGTGCCGCGTTTATCACCCGCTGAGAAATTGCGTTCACGTTTTCAGTCGGAAGCTGTTCTCTCTATACGAGCAAAAACATGGGTGACGAATCAGGGAGGAGGCGTTAAATGCGGCGAGTCAGTGCTCTCTCTCCTCGTTCAACCAGAAACAACGTGGCTCGCTAAGCCGAGTGATTCGATTATGCATGCCACTTTCATTGTTTCCGTTTCTATCGTGATTCTTTTCTTTCCTCGATCACGGCGATAGAAAAAGAACTGTGTAGCTAGCGACAGGACATAGAATAGCGGGTGGATCATGCATGATTTGCTTTTTTTTTTTTGCCACATCATTGCGCTGTCGTTAAATACATGGTTGTCGCGTTATGCTATATACTCGAAACCAAGCCGTGCACGGATGTCGAGTTTGCAGCGTGCTCTTCACAACGGTGCGTGAAATGCAAGAGTTACTATAGTCGTATCGTCACCACGCTCCGTGGAGTCCTCTTCCGATTCACGTGAGAAGGATTATCGACCCCTTTATGTGCTCTGTGATGTCGAGAAAGAATTCCGTTAAGCACTTTAGCTCTGTACTTTCGCGCACTTCGCGACACAGCGCTTACACGTACTTTCACACGAACCGCCCTTTGCCGTTGTCGCTCCGAACCTTCCGCTATGCTCTGCGCGGTACTAACCCTAAATCAAAGTAAGAGAGAAAAGAAGGAGGGAGGCGAGCATGCTGGCACATCACCCCCACCCTCCCGGTTAACGACTTTAAGGATCCAGAGCGGTTCGCTAAATACCTTAAACGTTTTATTGCTCTCACCTTTTCGCGCTACGCGCTCGCTCGGGCCACCGAAGCGCAGCAATTTCGGGTGACGAACTGAAAACGGACATGCAGAAAGGTGCTCGCGTCGACGGGACAAAGAGAAGGCGCGCTAACTTCGTTTCCGGCCGGCTGCACAGGGAGAGCGCATCGCTTCGCCCAAAACAGTTTCACCGCCGCGCTGCAGGCTGCTGCGTGTCCCGCGTCTCGCGGTGCTGACACAAAATCGCCCTGACGTTTACGAGCTGGATATTGAGTTCGAGGAACGAGAAGGCGTACCGGGATGCGGGTGCGAGAGTGTCGGTTTGGGAGGGAAGAAGGGGGGGGGGGGGGGTTGCAGGAGGTGTTACGCCGAAGCACGCCGAATGAAATCACGCGCGTGCACTGCCGATGGCTGGCAGCAGAGAGCGTGTGAGCTCTATCTATGTAGGGCGCTCGCTTCGGCGAAATTGAATAAGCCGCGCTGTTGCGGACGCCGCCGAACGTGATTGTATTGAGGAGCGGCAAGCAAGGGGAAAGTTTTCATCGGTTCGCGAGGCGGGAAGGTCACGCGTGCGAGTGTGTGTGAGCGAGAAAAGGAAATGTGGAAATACAAAAAAATATGATAAAGAAATATGAACGCAAAGAAAGAAAGAAACGATAGATAGATGGAGAAGAAGAAGAGGTACTGGAATGCCACTGCGGCACGGACGCTTTGCGTTCTGCGAAACGTCTCAAAAGTTTTTGTGCGGTGCGGCGTGAAGTGTCGCGAAAGAGAAGGCTACCCCTCTCCCGCTGGGAATCAAATTTTCCAGCTCCGTAGTGGTGGTGTTTCTCGAGCTGTCGTTACCTGTTACCTCGAAATTTTCACGTGCGAACTTTCTTTTTCTTAAATATATGCGTGTTTTTACGCGATGTCGAGGTTTTTGTGAGAGGTGCCGTTTTACCTGCGTTCAAAAGGCACGTCTGCGAGCCTATATTTTTGTGACAATCTTGACTATAGGTGCATAGTCCCGCCGTCATGTTTGCGAGACAGACATCACTGAATATATTGAGAGCGTGAGGAAAACATTTGGTGACGCAGTTAGCTAGTGGACTGGTTGACCCCAACCTGAAAGGAATTGCAGGAACCTTTACTTGAAAGCCTCAATCTATGATGGACAATAAGCGTAGCCGTCTTGCGGTCACATAGTCCACATTGCTGTTATGTCCTGCGCGCGCTATTTCCTGAAGGCACGTGCACCTGAAAGGCCTCGTCTTGCACAAAGTGCTACACACAGTTAACTAGAACAATGTTCTTTGAAATGCCGTATGCATATCCATTCACTTGTTCTCCTTCTTGCAGCGCTGTTAAACGTGTCATGATTATATAGTTTCAGTCAATAATGACCTATTTTGTTTAAATGTGTTCAAAAAGAAAAGTAACTTAGACGTGCTTTATGTTACTGCCAGAGTCTCCCCAGCTCAAGTTGTCGATTCCGACGAACGCTAAAAAAATCATCGTCAGCATGAACATCTTCATGAAAAGTCACCGTTATGAAAATTCATCGTCATAAAAAAACACCGCCATGAAAAAAATCATCGTTATGACTCACCTGCATGCGATTATTTTTATCGGGCACAGCGATGCCTTATCCTATAGTGTCACCAGTACATAGCTATAGAGGTAATTGATTGATTTGTGGGATTTAACGTCCCAAAACCAGCTCTGATTATGAGAGACGCCGTAGTGGAGGTCTCCGGAAATTTCGACCACCTGGGGTTCTTTAACGTGCACTGACATCGCACAGCACAGGGGCCTCAACATTTCGCCTCCATCGAAATGCAGCAGCCGCGGCCGGGATTCAATCCCGCGACCCTCGGATCAGCAGCCGAGTACCATAGCCACTAGACCACCATGGCGGGGCTAGCTATAGAGGTATGAGAATCAATAGTGGGGCAACATTTCAAGAAATGGCGTATCGCTTCACCAATAATGAGCCCACGAAAGCTTGGGCAATTAGTTTTTATGTCCGTTTGGTGCACCTGCCAAACGTCAGCAGTGGTTCAAAGACCGAATCAGGGCCAAGCGTTGTCAAAAGAAAGCAAAAGTGTTCTCAATAAATTGGCAGTTACACAAACACGTACAAGCACGGCTCTTCATAATACAAATCAATACAGATGGGATTACAAATCAACACGGAACCAATTATCTAACATCATATTAGAAGGCCGTGCGTTACAATAGAGGAATAAAACACAAGAGTCCTATTCACCACGGCAACCGGAAGAGCCCCGTCAACATGCGACTTCCATGGTTAATCTCGACGTTTATTCCGTGGAGCAGCGCCGTTCACTTCCGTCTTATTCGCTGCGTCATACCGACAACCCACTGGCGACTGCCCGCTAGCGCTTGGTTGCGGTTCCCTTAATATGCCTCCCGTTGGTCTTCTGGAAAATTTGGCGCGGGTCACCTGATCTTAACACACGCAAAGTTGAGGGAAATGTCTTGAACCACGAGCCACCAGCTCACATCAAAAGTGTCCTTCTCCCTAGGCTCTCTCGCTTCCTCCTGGCGCTGAGCCGTGCTACCTTTTATGGAATGCAGAAACATGCGCCTATTTCCTTTCTAATGAACCACTCTTCTTCGCTTCCTCCTCTTTATGCCTTCGCGCATTCACCGGAGCGGCGTGCAGGAATTGAGCATTGCTGCGCCCTATGGGACATTTGCAAAATACCAGAAACATGCCGTGCGGATCCTGGCCAAGCGCTTGACGTCGCTTCCAAGGTACGGCTCTCCTTGTTGGGCGCCGCTTTTCTTTACGTGGTTGAATTCGAAGGGGCCTTTATGACATGGTGCCGTGCATCTCGATGAAGTGGATGCTGTTTCGCGACAAGAAACGCGTCCTGCCGGCGCGTTGCTTGGGCAAAGTACAACCAAAATTTGTGTTGTGTGCGGTTCTTGCGAGTGACAGGCCTGTCTGGAAGACTGTAACCAGAACTCTCTTCGTGTGTGTGTTGCGCGTTTTTCATTTCTTTTTTTTTTGTTTTATTTTTCTCCCTGCGCGTGTACTTCTTTATTTTTGTTTCGCTCCCTTTCTCTGTCCACATTCTCATCCCGTTTTCCCCCCATCCCAGCGCAGGGTATAAAATCGGATGTCAACTTCTGGTTAACCTCCCTGCCTTCCTTCTCACATTTCTTTCTCTCTTTCTGTGTTGTGTGGCCAGCTGTGTTGCGCAACGTTCTGCTCCAGAAACGCAAAGACGCTCGCCGACGAGCAAATGATGTGCCTTTTTCTACAGCGGACTCTGCGTTCACGAAACAATCCGCCGACAACCCATTTGGTTTCGCTTGCATGGTTTCAACGTTTGCGGACGCTCCTGGTTTACGGCAGGTTTGTGCAGAGCTCCGGTGGGTGCAGTGCAGTGTTTCTAGAGAAATGTGAGTCGTTCGAGCACTTTCGCTCGTGTACAACTGTCGAGGATCCTTGTGAGGTGTCGCGATGATGCTGACGTCTGCACGCAACGCGTTCACATGTCCAGAGTACCCAACCAATCCTTTGGCCAGACCGCACGCCTGTGCATTCCACAGCTTCGCGAAGGCAGATTTCACTTTCGTGTCATACCGATTTCTATGGCCGAGAGAACAACCGCATTTTTTTTCTTTTTATTTGAAACACTCGGGACACACGTTGTGGTGCTACTAAGAGCTTCAGCTCGGAAGAAACTTGATGCCATTGTGTTTCAGCGTGACGCAACAGGCCACACTTTTCTTGTTAATCAAGCGGCCGAGCTTAAAAAAAGAAAGAAAAGAACAAGCAAGTGGACCGCTTGCGCTAGCGATGCAAGCCTGGATGAACAGCGAAGCTGAGCTCGACTTAGCTTTTACTAAGTATTGCTGAGATTTTACGAAGTTTTGTTAGACATTGCTAACATTTTCCTAAGCTTTTTTTTTTTTTAAACAAGATTTTGCCAAGTTTTCTTGCGGTCACGATGTGTCAATGCGAGCTCCGTCCGGTCGGTTCCCCACACTGAGAGAACATCTCAATGGAGGTGAAATTTATTGTCACGAGCTCAATCATAGCGACGGGTATTTCGCTGCCACGCTTAGCGTAGACGCTAACTCCCCCGGCCTCCCTATATCCAAGCCGTCCTCGTCTGCGTCGCAAGCATTAAACTACAGCCTATCGCAGGCGTGGCAGCTCTGTCCAAACTCGGTCGCGTCGTTTATTGTTCAGGAAGTAAGTGCGTGTCTTCGATATTTTCTGTCAAAACTTCACGATGACGGAAAGCTGATACCGCTGTTTGTTTTGGGTCCCCAGGAGTGAAACGGTAGACAAGGAAACATTTGCGAGCACAAGGAAACATTTGCGAGCACAAGGTAACATTTGCGAGCCATGTGAACGGGCAAGCATGCGGCTGGGGAATACGTGGCTTGCTATGCAGACTAAGGTCATTCATAGAGTCCCCATATATTCGAATATATTCGAAAGGCTGAAACCAGCTCTAAAATCTAATTCGCATAATTAAAATAGGAGTAGTAGACGAGAACATGCACTGCAGACACGTAACACTCGCAAACGCTGGACAAGTCATTAGCCGTTCCAAGATAGCGTGCGTCAGTATTAGTGGCATCCCTCATGCTACTAAGGGTTGACGCCATTAAGCTGTGTCGCATTGAAATATAACAGGCGGTTAAAGGTCAATGAAGTTCAATCTTGAGTTAGCGCACATTGGGTTTAATTTCATTGTTTACGCATCCAGTCAGAAAAAAATAGGCTAATTACTACTTCAAGGTGAGCACAACAATGTGGCTCGCAATATATTATACTGCGCTAACCAATGTTTGCTTACTCGTGTGGTCAAGGCACGGATGTAAACCAGCGGCCTTGGTTAAAGCAAGGGCCATTGTGCATGCAGAGGTTTTCACATCATTGCATCGTTTTATTCTAGGCCAGAAACTTGCTCCCCGGCGTGAAGAGACGAGTCCTATTATATCATTTTTGAGGGTTTTCTCCTTTGCTTGACGTGTTTCGTCATAACCTCCTTCACTGTTTTTATTAAGCATTTCTCAAGGCTGCATCCTGTATCCTGTCATTTTCAACTTCTATTTCTACTGCTAATCGTTTCACGTAACAGGTTCAATAAATGAGTTTTTCCCGTTCCATTGTGCTGAGGTACAAAGTAAATGTAATTTCAAGGAGCTCCGTGAATTATGGCGGCGTGCGCCCTGTGGCATACCTTTTCTTACGCTATGTGATGCCTCGAAAAGAAAGTTCCAGAATTGGTTCCCGTACTTCTGTTTATATTTTCTTCCGGAGTGTCGACGCGGTACGTACGATATTGAATCAGGCTTGCGTAAATTGCCAATAAAGCACGGAATTCAGTTTTAAAAATTGCTCGCGTGGGTGGTGTTCTTTCCACTTTTCTTTTTTTTTTTTACTGCGAGGTTTGCCGCCTGTGAAGCATATTACGATGCTCTAATCTAGTCTCAGACTCCTTGGCTCTAAAACGCTTTTCTTTCTCTAAGGTTCAGTTAAAATGCAACTCTAACGTTGCTTTCAAGTGGAGAATTTTCATTTCAGCGTAGATGTACATTTCTTCTTAGAATATTTTTAGCGCAAATTTTGCAGTTTTGACTTCTGCGGCAAATCCACTTGAATGTTATTACAAAACCACATCTTTTCTCTTGTACAGCTTTTTATAGTGTCTAGCAATACTCGTGAACCTCTCCACAACAGAGAAAGGTGAAGTTATAAGAAGCGTAACATTATGTTGAGGCGGGATATGTCACATCATCGAGGTCACCAGCAAGGCGGCCGTTGGCGCTTTTTTTGCGTGTCAATGTGGTGATCAGCCACGCTGCTGGAATCAGCATATATAGTTCAGTCTATAAATTAAATTAAACACTGCGATTTGAAAAATTAATTCCGACCGCATCCCATCCTAGGGTAAAGCACGCATACAGCGAAGTTGATAGACAGGCACCACCACTACACCTGGTGCTATACAAGCAACACGTCCCGCCACGGTGGTCTATAGGGGCTATGGCGCTCGGCTGCTGATCCGAAGGTCACGGGATCGAATCCCGGCCGTGGCTGCTGCATTTCGATGGAAGCAAAATGTTGGGGCCCGTGTACTGTGCGGTGTCAGTGCACGTTAAAGAACCCCAGGTGGGCGAAATTACCGGATTCATGAGTCACCACGAATCGCGAAGTCAGGATTTAGGTTCGTTAAATTTTCGTTGCATATCCATGACAAGAGGGACGTGACTGCACACCATGTCTTGGAGGGAAGGGCATATGCTGCTCTATACCACCGTTTTTTTTTTTTTTCATTGCGAACGCGTTTTTCCCGCTCCCGTATTAACTTTGACCCACTTGATAAATTGTGGCAAGCCCTCAATGTATCGTTGTCTGGATAGCCCGCGTTATTTAGCCTTTCTACACTTGGCTGAGAGAGAGAGAGAGAGAGAGAACACTTTATTGATGAATCCGGAGATGTTAGCCTGGTTAATGGCCTGGCTTGCTACTCCAGGTACTTAGCGGTGATTATGATATTTACAGTGATCACGTCTAACACAACACGTACATACGGTCACACTTACTCACACACTCATATATACATATATACACTATAACTCAGTTTACAGCGTTTCATTGAGGCATGTTGCCCGTAGAAACGCTATCAGCGCCTTGGTGCTACGTAGTGCGCAGGCGCTGTCTTGCCACGGGCCTAGGAGATGCCGCAGCTCCAATCCGGGTACATAGTGCCGCATATTCTTCCGACGTGTCGACAGCCTGGAGAAACCACAAGTCACTCAAAAGTCTGATGGGCACAAGCCTTTCTTCACATACCAAGGGGGAGCCCTGGCTCTGCATATGCACAATGCTATGGTTGCGTTTGCGAAGCGTCGGTGGCCCTTAGTGCCGAGGAAGTGTGCTACCTATAAACGTGAGCTGCTCGCCTTAGGTTGCCGATGTACGGTTTTCGAACTACCATGTATGTGTTCTTTTTCTCTTTTTTATTCTGGGGGTGGGGAGGGGTGTTTGACAGCGAAGTTGTTGAAGATGGAAGAGAAGCAGCCGTCGTTGCAGAATGCTCCGCGCCGTTGCCAAGCAACAACGAAGCCACAACTGCTAAGGTACTGGATAAGCTTAACCTGGTCATCGATAGGATGTGGTAGGTGATCGATTGCGAAATAATAATCGATAAATAATCGATAAATATCGGAAAATACCGGGAATGTCTTGTTAGTGCCTAGGTTAGCCTTACAGCATGTATATGTCATGTCATAGCTAAATGCTAGCCATTTGATAGCTGATCATAGCTAATCGATAATCAATCAATAATCGACAAATATAGGAAAATGTCCGGGGTGGCTTGGTGGTGCTTAGTTTAGCACTGGGGCATGTCGATAACATGCGATAGCTGATCAATAGCGAATCAGTAGTCAATCAATAGCCCATTGATGGTAAATCGATAATCAATTAATAATGGATGAATATTGGAGAATATCGTGCATGAATTGGTAATTGCTAGGTTAGCCCTGGAGTGTGTTGATACCATGTGATAACAGAACAATAGGTAATCGATAATCGATCAATAATTTAAAAATCTTGTAAACTGCCGGGGATGACTTGGAGGTGCCTATACTCTGTTTCATACGTGAGGTGCAACGCTGTCAAAGCTACACTCGCGTTTACGCTGTGTACTTCCGCGACCAAAAAGTAGCGCGCTGCTTGCGGTGAGCGAAAAACAATAAGTGCCTCGCTGGCAGTCTAAAATCATAAGACATTTCTCATCGGGTTAACGAAACACCCTCGTTCTGCTGGGGGAAACAATCGAAATATGCGCGTTTGTATTTTATGTTTGTCGTCTGTTGGGCGGAGCGACACGCCTCTCGTTTTCTTTTTCTTAACGAACGACTTGCGTAGCCTTCACAGCGTTGCACTTGATGTGGTGCCTAGGTTAGCCCTGGAGCATGCCGATACTCTGTGACATCCGATCGATAGACAATCGAGAATTGATCAATAATCGGTAAAACTCGGGAACTCACTTGGCGTTTCATCTATTGGTTGAACTTTGGTTGACTATGCTATCGCATAATTTCTAGACATGAGGACCGGCCATATTGGTTGTGCCTAATCTTTGCACGACTTCGCGCGAAATTCGATGCTTTTCCCTCTTTTGTATTATGTTTATTTATTTTCGAGTTTTTTTTGTTTATACTGACGCACGTGTTGCTTATGGACGTGAATTAAAGCTTTGTGCCCTTGGTGACTCCGATGCGCATATGAGAGGGTTTGTCGTGCGACCATAGGTGAGTGGCTGCATGTTTTCTTGCTTGACTTCTCTTTTGGTAGGTTAGTGCTTATGTCCTGCCCTTCTTTCTCCGTACTCGTCCAGTTAACGTTGCTTGTTCGTCAGAGATGGATTAAACCACACATACAGTTGAGGATGAGAAAAAGAAGGTAAAGAAGTGCGAGAGTCAAACTAGTAATTGGAACCAGAAGGGCTTCAAGAAATATTGTAGATTTAGAAGTTAAACACGGGACAAGGAGACAGAAAACACAGTCATGGCATATAAAAAGGGGGTGGGTAAAACAAACACATCTTATTCCCGAAGGAAGAACGGGCAAAAATAAGCAGTAATTGATGCAACACAACGAAGCTTTACTTATAGAGCTTTTATTAATTTCCAGCTTTATACATATTTATATTGCAGATAACTAAAATTCAAACGTGTTGCTCTACAGTATGTACAGACAGACAGTCAGCGCACGCGAGCGAAGAGAACGTCCGAGAACACCACGAGGGAATCGGAATTGTTTCCTTCTGTGATATCATCAAAAAGGAGACGTGGTAATAAACGTGCATTTGTTCTTGCGCTATTTGTTTTCAGAAAATTGCTTCCTACTTAAAAGACGTTCAAAGTCGGTTCTGCTCACGCCGTGGAGTCCGGCAGCTACGATTAAAAGCGATTTTCTCTCAACGGTATGTACAATTATCGACATTTGTCTGTAGTCGCATGACAGTTTGGTAACAGAAATCGTAACAAAATTTCTAGGTTTGTTACTTCAACGTCTAGAGGTTGGAAGTTTCATTCTGTTTAATTATGCGAATGTCCGCACTTACGTCCACTCATACAAAGCAAAATGAGATGAACCATCTTTTCGTAATGTAACCAAATAAGAATGAATGCTGTACATCCCTTTCTGGCCATATGAACAATCTTTGTCTGAAGAATGTTAGGTGTACCGGCAAGACCACATGACAGATGCTTATTAAAGTAAGCCTTGATGCAATGTTATCGTCGCTCGTGAGCTTTACACCACTTAGATTAGATTTCACCAAGCAAAACTCTATTACGGCAAGGCAGTTTGGTTTCACCTTTTGTAAAGCGATAGAGTGTGGAGAAGTAAAGCTTAACTTAAAATTGTTGTTTTTGATGTTGTTGTTTAGCTCCATGCAGGAAGGGGGAGGGTGCCTTCTTTGCCTTTCAAAGTCACATGAAATTATCCAGACGTAGCTGACGTCACACGCCTTTGCAAAGTAGCTGTACGTGCTCCCTAGCACGTAGCCTGAGAGTAACGATACTCGAGGTGCGGCCGGAAGTGGCCGACTCGTCTTCGTCTTCGGTTGACTGTGGCTGCGGCTTCGGCTCGTTCGACAACGTCAGGTTGAGCGGGGAGCTGCTACTTGGGGCGGCCATCCTGCATGGGCGAGCGGTGGTACGGTCAGTCGAGAGCACGCTTACTGTATCTAAACTGTTGTTTGAATTGCAAGCCTGAAGAGCTGGCTTCGCCGCCCTATGTGGCTTAATGTGGCAAAGAGAACCGTGTGTTGGAAGGTGCTGGTGATGGCGCGTGAAACGCGTCGTGTTTGAGATAAGCCACATAAACTAAGCTCCCCACCCTACCACGGAGCCAAAATAGACAATTACCACAGACATTAATCGTAACCGAAAGGCAGGAGCTTCAGCCAAAATATGCGTAAAAAGACAGTCAAATGAAATCAAGAAGTGTCGAATAGGAATAGCAGCATACATTTAGTAGGGCTCATATTCATACACACAAAAAATAGTTTTCGCTTTGGTGGCGCCTTCACAGTCACCTGGTGGTTACGATGCTGTGTTGCTAAGCCCAAAGATACTGGCTCAAATTCAGGAAGTGGTCGCCATATTTCAAAGGTACCGAAATTAAACAAAACGAAGAGAATCGCTATACTTCAATTTAGGTGCACGTTAAGGAATCTCAAATGGTCAATGTTAATACGGAGAGCCCCTTACGGTATACCTAACTTTTGTTCTATGTTAGTTTCATCACATTTGTGTTTGTTCGCATCATGTGAAAGCAAAAACCAACTACAGAGTGAGCTCTTTTCACCTTCTACGCAAGGTCACAAACGAGTGCGATTACTGGCATTAAGTTTTCTCGTTCTTGCCCATGTGGGATGAAACTATCCGATTAAGGTTCGCGCTTAATCCAAAGGTGAACAGGAAACGACCATATAGCGCTATAACACCAACTTCAAACTTATTTAGCTTCAAAACAGGTGCACACAAGCCTGTTCGCTGCTCACTCGTTATCATGCTGTCACCATCACCACAGTCTACGCTCACTGCATGGGAAAGATGCCCCGCCACGGTGGTCTAGTGGCTACGGTACTCGGCTACTGATCCGAGGGTCGCGGGATCGAATCCCGGCCGCGGCGGCTGCATTTCGATGGAGGCGAAATGTTGAGGCCCGTGTGCTGTGCGATGTCAGTGCACGTTAAAGAACCCCAGGTGGTCGAAATTTCCGGAGCCCTCCACTACGGCATCTCTCATAATCAGAACTGGTTTTGGGACGTTAAACCCTACAAAAGCAAAGCAAAAAAAAAAGCATGGGAAAGACCTCTCCCATACTTTGCCAAGTAACTTGTTTCTGTGGCATGCTGCAGCCACGTTAGCCCGGCAAATTTCTGGTACTCACACGCCGACATAATTTTTTTTTGCCACCTCCTGTCATGCTTGCCTTTCCTTGGGGTCCACTTTATTACCCTAAATTATCATCAGTTGTCTTGCTTTCTCATTGCATGTCTTGCCAATGCCAATTGCTTCTTGGTTTCCCGTAAGATTTTCTTACCGCACGCTTTTACCGTGATGCACTTGGCTTTATTTTGTCCCTTCTGTGTTCACATTCAAATTCACGCTCACTGATATTTATCACCATTAAGTTCCGACACATTCCTCATCCTTCTATCACTCCTCCACTTTCTCCTTCGCCCTCTTTCTCAGAGTGGTCCATCATGAACGACGAACGTGTTGAGAAGCTCACGCACCCTTGCAAATGAAAGGGCGCCGTCGTGGCCGCGTAGAAGTGGTGATGGTGGTGGTGGGGAGGGGGAGGCTGCTGCGTGGCCGCCGCGGCGGCAGCAGCCGCGGCCAGGAAAGGCGCTCCCGACAGAAGCGGTGGCGCCAACCACGGGTCCAGCGGCAACGCGGGCGGCGCGCCCAGGCAGCCGGCTCCTGCCCCGGTCACTCCCGGTCCAGGGGAGGATCCTCCTCCGGCGAGCCTGTGCTGCAAAGCACTCTGCGACTCCATCTTCTCCTGGCGACGCCACTTGGCGCGCCGGTTCTGAAACCACACCTGCGCCGAAACAAATGATGGTGCGTCCAGTAAGAAGCTTGATTTAAAGAAAAAGGTGACCTGTTAAAGATTCTACAAAGTGGGCAGGTATATACGAAATGCGAATTCGTGTAAGCGATCGTCGCAGCAATTAATGCTGTGTCAGGTAAAGAAAAGCGATAAGAACATGCAGCAGCCATAGGTCTGCATTCTGTCCATGTTCTATATAGTTGCCTTTTGTCTCGTTGCTAACGTGGACTCCTGCACTGAGTACTTATATAAATTGTTTTGAGGAATGTGTACCACGGAGACTTCATTTTACATTCGATTGGCCACATGCGAATCGCTCAGTAAGCCGTGATGACAACTACTATTTGGTGTCTATTGTACAAGAGCTGGTTATAACCGAAGTTAGGTAAGCTCGCGTTGGACTTTATGTTCAACTATTTTTGTTGATTGCCCAAATATCGGTGGCTGCACTGCGCCCCCATCTGCATTACCCAGATTATTTGTATGCCTGCACTTTTGTGAGTGGTGGTCCGCCACGCCATAAGCGGAATGAAGTGCTCGTGATCCATATAAATGATAAAAAAGGAATACAAACAAATGAAGTGTTTCCATATTACGCTGAAAGAACTTAGGTATTTTTATTTTAGACACGAGAAACAGGAGTGCCATTTCTAACGAGTGAGAGCGTCAGCAGTGGTTCCCTCTGTCTCTGCTCGTAGCCCATCCCTGGTCACATGCCTTGGGCCAATTGTTCCACGTCTCAAGAGAAATAGTCGTAAAGCCCTCCAATCAATCGTAAATCACATATATGTCTTTAATGAACCTAATAATAATAACCCGGTAGTCTTACGGCGTTTCAAACCCGGTTTCGGCACACCAACATGATGACTTGCAGCTACAGGCCGTCAGAGCAGCGTGAGAGTGACAGAGAAATAATAATAATAATAAAAGAACTGCAGGCCGTCATAGCAGTGTGACTGTGATAGGGAAACAATAATAAAAAAAAAATCTACCAGGGGCAACAATAAACTAGCCAAGCACGACGACAACGCTCGCGTCGAGAGCATAACAAATCTCGGCACGCCCGCCCATCGCATAGGTAGCGTCGTTGTGTGATATCTCAGCGAGAGCGACAGTGACACGCATAGCTGATGAGTTCGCTCTGTCCTCGACACCCGCTTCCGTCACGCTTCTCTCTCTCTCTCTCTTTCTCTCTCTGCGTTTCACTCTTTCAGCGCAGAATAACGCACGTAAGAAAGATCCACGACCCTCGCTTCGCAGGCTGCGATCCCTGGACCAGCGCATGCGCAGTAGTACACGTAGATATACATGCACACACCTTCGTCACCCGGCGCTTCTCCGTCGACGTGGGGTCGCCGCGCACCGCTGGTTATTCCAAGCGCGCCAACGAATACAACACCACAAGCATGGCTTGCCGTGCGGCCCCACCAATGTTTTATATACTTTACTGAGCGAATACGCGCTACTCGGATAGAAAAAGAACGGGAACCAAAGGGAGGGAAGGAGGGTGAGAGCACAGTGGCTCATCGGGTCATTTTATTAGGCCGTTTAGGCTCCGCATGAGATCCACCGGTGGGACCCAGAAGCAAGCAGGCGGGAAGCTACAGTACGCATAGTGACTGTATCCACGCTATACTTTGTCCCCTTCCTCCCCTATCCCCCTCTCTTTCAAGCATTGTGTCTGTCTTTCGCTCTCGGTGTGCGTGAATGCCCTGAGGGCGAAGCAAAACGCGTTTAGCCGCGCACTGTTTGCGCTTGACGCGATCTCGGTGTACACATACGCCAAGCCCACAAAGGGGGTTTGTGGGGAGGAGAGAGGACTTGTGGAACCGATAATAGAGCTATGAATATGCTAACGAGGCCTCGGGGATGGTCGCGGTTTTTAGTGACCAGAATATGAGATTACCTGGCTCGGTTTGGCCCCCGCTCGCACAGCTCGGCGTGTTTTTGATACTGTACGCGGCCTATAAACGCTCCGGTGCGGTGCGCGAAAACAGTTTTGGAAGGGAGAACGCTAAATAGATGAAGAGCCGCGAGGTTAATGAAGGAGCAAGGGGAAAGCAGGGAAGGGGAAAATGCGTGACAATGTAGTACTGCATGGGAGACCACTTGGGTTTAGCCGTGGAGAGTTATGGGAGTTTTGGTGGCGCTACTATGATCTGTAATTGTTCAGAACTTAATCCGATGTGAAGGGCAGCTTGAAAGCACCATTCGTGGTACGAATTTCATAAAAAAATGAACAGCTTTTCTTCCTTGTATTGTGGCCAAGTTAACTGATGTTCGTCTTTCCATAGTGTGCGTGTGTGCGTGTGTGTGTGTGTATTTTGCTACGGTATAGCTTGTACTTATTTTATTTCAGAGTACCTTACAAGCCCCATGGGGCATTGAGTAAAGGGGGGGGGGGGGGGAGCGGCATTACACAAATCATTCGTATATAAACACACCAAACTTGAAAGAAATACGAAAGAAACAATTGCAAAGCAATAAACTCAAAACTAAGAAAAACAATACAGTCCCAGATGCACGAA
The DNA here is from genome assembly GCA_013339685.2 of Hyalomma asiaticum. NCBI lineage: Eukaryota > Metazoa > Arthropoda > Arachnida > Ixodida > Ixodidae > Hyalomma > Hyalomma asiaticum. The sequence continues at coordinate 125,092,974 of CM023482.1, read as the reverse complement.
AGATACCAGTAACGGAAGTGTAAACAAAGCGGCGCGTTGCTTCCGCACAAGAAAAGGAACGACGAAATAGACACATTCTTCGCGAACATAATTTAATTGTGTTGACCTTGAAAAACGGACACAAATTCTAAAAATATGCTTGCAATGCAGTTAGGAAAAAATTACAGAAAGGAAACTAACTACCACGTATGCTAAAAAAGGAAAATGGTACGGCGCATTTCATGCGCGAAAGAAAAAGGTCGTGATATATGGCGTGCATAAGCAGATGGAGATATTAGCTGTGATGATATCTGCAGGCTGAAGAACAGCCAAAATTTATCCTTATTTGCGCACCACGGTACGGCATCTACTCGCTGTGGTTTGTGTAATGACTTGTTAAGATATGGCGGAAGCTATCGTAGTTAATCTGGGAGACAATGTGATCAGGCAGACTATTCCAGAGACGGATGGCACGTAGAAGCGCAGAG
>CM023482.1:124982373-125092407 GCA_013339685.2 Hyalomma asiaticum | reverse complement strand
GCGGTGTACGGTGCTGCCGTCTTCTTCTGGCTCCTGAAGCACTTCGCGCGTACGTGCACAAGTGTGGAATAACTGCATCGGAGTAAGAAGGACGAGTTAACTTCTGCTGTCGCCAGCAAAGCACATATGCGCAACAGGCATTACAGATGTATCGAGATAGATTTCAGGCATGGCAGGTCACTTCGTACACACGAGCTAGTCAGACTGCGTGCCTCGCGAACTGCCGTTGTAACGTTTAACCACCCCACCAGTGAACATGCGATAAGAAAACGACTGTGAGAGTACTTACTTCGTTGTGTCGGCACGTGTTTCTATGGTCGAGCATTGAACGTAGCTTTCTGCGACGAACTTGTGGCTCCGCAGTTCGTTGCGGTTTCCGGCGCTTTTCGACGTTCGATAGGCCTCTACTTTGCCTATATCAAGGCTTTTTGGTATAATGGTCAGGCTCTTGGTCCACGACATGATGCCGCTGCGCCCCAACTCTCAGAAAAAAACATAAACCGCCAACCAATTTCGACCGCGCACTAGAACGGGACACCTAAAAAAGCACTGCCTCCCGTACGCACCGAACAACGCCGCACACTCCGACCAACTGATGGCGGACAGCGTATAGAGTGATGAGTAGCAGAGCCGAAGTGCCTCTTGAATCAGTGTCGCCAGACTGAATTAGGAAAGGGGTCTATTGAGTTTCAATGGGGAAACTCAATCAATTCCAGTATTTCACAGAAAAGGTGCTACTTTTGATTAATGTTCTATGAGAAGGCGATGTGAACGGGGCCCAATGGCGCTACAGCGTTGCACTGTTTAAGTCAAAGCGTCCTCCAAGTTTTTCATGTGGCGGCAATGAAGCAGGCACGTTAATTCCTGGCAGTGACTGCTATATTTTGCATTACGACAAAATGCGCTTAAAACGGAAAAGAAAAACCGGGAGAAGTAAAACTGGAAAACGTAAATGCGAAAAAAAAAAAAAGGGAAGGCGTAACAGAACCGTGTTTTCTCACACATTCAAACTACAGTCCAAGCTGTCATGCGTGTAGGCTTTAGTTAAGTCGTAATTTAATTTTTTCTAACGGGTTTCACTTTGACATATTCAATTTTGTTCACTAAAGTATCTGCGCCACATGGCGGAGGGCTTGTGTGGCCGGGTTCCCCGGATTGCTGGTTACGCCAATTGTTTGAAATGAATTTTTCAGCGGCGGACGCCTACGTCGAATTTCCTGCGATACGAGCTCCTGATACGCTATCGCGCTTTAAAACTGGTCGCGTACGTAGTACCTAAACAACGGAAAGAGCGTGGTCGATCAGAGCTGCTGTCGTGCGCGTGCGGGTGGCGGTCCGAAGACTCTGTCTTCGAATGTCGCCGGCCGAGCTCGCATCCGAGAACTCGATGCCGCGCGAGCTAAAAGCGTACGCGCTAAACGCGCGAAGAGCAGCTAACGTCGGTCTCTGGCTCTTTGCGCTGGCTCTGCAGCCAACATCTGTCACGTTCACGTGGCGCACCTCCGAAGGGGAGGAGGCGTTCGAGGCCATCCATCTTAGCCCGACCTGGCTGTTGTCCCTGCTTTCTTTCCTGCGGCCCGCTGCTGCTTCTTCTGGTGGTTCAAACGTCCCACATCGCCACGCTTTCGGAAGTGCACAGCATGACGCGAAAGCAGCAATGCGGTAAAAGAAGAAAACACAAACAAACAATGTAACTTGCGCGTGTCGGGTGTGCCTAAATGGCCACGCTCGGAAGCACGCGAGCTTCGCCGAGAGACCGTGTGTGTGCGGGAGACAGGCGCTAACTGCATTATGCACCTGATTGCCCACTCGCGGGCGGCAGGAAGCAGAGAGAAAAGAAGAGAACGGGCCACTTCGAGTATTATGTGCCTGCATATTCGATCTGTCCGTCGCGGTGGTCTCGTGCTTGTTGTGCTTCACTGTACGGACCCGAAAGACGTGGGTTTAAATCCCACCACGGCGGTCGCATTTCGATGGAAGCGAAATGCTAAATTCAATTCAATTCAATTTTATTCAACATCTGACAGATGTTTGGTGCAGGGACAAAAAGCCTGAAAAGGCTTGACTAGGTCCGTACACCAGACTATGGCATACAGTGGCGTGAATCACAACAATAGAGGTAGAAAGCAACACATAAAGAAAAAAAAAGAAAAGCACAAAGGAAGTATGTAACGGCATCAATAAAGGAAAAACCATATATACACGTCATAACTACAAGAACATTTCTAGATTACAATTCTTAGTAATTGACATATTTAATCTGTACATATCAAAAGTACTGGTAATTCGCTAAATTTCAAGTCAAAGTAACAAACAGTAGCAAACACACGTAGTACATTGAACAAAAAGAAACAATCATAGTTTCACATACATATTGCGTCATTCAAAGCCATTAAAGCTACGTCCGTACCATCTCTGGCAAGTTCATTTAGTAATGTAGGTAATGTGTACCTGAGCATTTGCTTTTCATAGGTGATGCGGCATTTTCAGAATATCCATATCTCAGGATGGCGTGTGTGGTATGCAGGGTCATTTTTTATCAATTTCGCCAATGTCTTTAGAAGGGAAATTTTCTTGTTTCCGAAGTAGTCTGAAAGTGTAAATGTTTTGTACGCTTACAATTTCAAGCTTTTCGAACATGTCCTGTGTGTGACTTAGGCAAGGAGCGTTAAAAGCTATGCGTATTGCACGCTTTTGAAGTAAGAGAAGTTTTTTTATATTTTCATTTGTTGGTCGGTCCCCCAGGCCAGGTGCGCCAAAGGTCAGAGTAGAGGAAAATAGAGCATTGTATAAAATATTGTTAATTGAAAGAGGGAGGGTAAAGCAATGTCGACGCGGTGAGGCCAATTACTTTTGACAGCTTTTGACAGCCAACACTACCTTCACTCACAGGCATTCTGTCACAGACCTTATCGTACCGTTTGAAGCAATTAATATTAAAGGTACAAAAATAGTACCGTGTCTAATTTCCGGAAACAATGCACTACTACTACTACTACTATATCGATTATTATTATTATTATTATTATTATTATTATTATTATTATTATTATTATTATTATTATTATTATTATTATTAAGTTATTATTATTATTACACAGATGCATCGCACCCCCCTCCATATCGTTTGTATTTTTATTTTCCTTACGTTATTGCACAAGAGTATGTATTATAAGAGTAATCCTGATCATCCCTCTTCCGGTTAACCTCCCTGCCTTCCGCCCATCATCTCTCTCTCTCTCTCTCTCTGATCATCAACTTCGCAAAGTCAACTGCGAAACTGTCTGCCTCTTATAGGCAATACCCCGTAGTGGGTACAAGCCTCTTACGAACAGAAAGAACAAGAAAAGCAAGTGCAGGAGCGTTACGAACAGCAAGAACAAGAGAATCACGTCAGGGGCCATCAGAGGTTACGTGCTCCACTCCAGATCACCATTGAAGGACATGGGGAAAGTATTCTCCCGCTACCTCAGCATGGGCCACGACAGCGTCGTCGTATCGAACCTCGCTCGCTCGCCCAGCTTCGTCTCCATCGAGGAAGCAAGCGAAGAAAGCCGCCACGGCGTAGCTGACCGCGGATTCAAGGCAACCCCGCACAAGGACGACGCGCCCCAAGTTTTGCCCCTCAGTGCCACTACGTCACTGGCGCCGCCACCAATCGAAGGAGCCCAGGACGTCCACAAAGCTGACGTCACTGGCATTCGTGAGTCGCCGGCGACCAAAGCGTAATTTAACGTCTGTTCTGCATGCTTTGTCAGTGACAGTGACGATATAGAGTTTCATCGTAGTTATAAAGTGCGTCGACAATGCACCTGTCATACGCTTCATCGCTCCCCATAAACAGAGTCCTTGAGAGATGCGTCGGTACCGAGAGCCTGCTTCCGCTCTGACGTTGCAGCTACAATCAGACGTGATCTAGATAAGAGTATAGACAGACATAGTGGTTTGCTGTCAGTCTAACGCTCAGCGATAAAGTTTCCTCTGCCTAACGCCTATTAATCGGGGGTTAGTAGATTTTCTAGGAGTCTTACAGCATGGAGAACATAAAAATCGCTTATGCTCATTTTTTTTTTTGTAACTCTAAGAAGTAATACCATAGACAAAACTGGAGGCTGCATATGCAAAGAGGACATCGTCGTGCGTAGAGAAGTCCGAACTTTGTCATGGAAGAATAATATCCGATGATAAAAGTTTCCTTCGTTTCCTGCATTTCAGAGTGAACAAAATAAAGTAAGATGATACAACGGTGTGCTTCGTATCTTACAGCCATCACTAACCTAGAACAGCGAGTGCGGGAGGATTCGCTCATTCTTCTCGCCAAGCACGTGCCGTCCAACGATGCCTCGCTGAAGCATCTTAATAATAGCGGTGAGTACATGCTCTCAAACGCCGGCTTGCAGATTTGTGCGGTAAATAATAGGAATATTTCGACAGGTAAATTTTCGAAAAAAAAAAAAACCGCGAATGCGAACATTAGAAAATAACCACGTCCGAATATCAGTTCAAATAACGGGCGTTTTCTTATTTCCGTGCACATTTAAGCATTATACTTGCGTCGTTCACTGGGGCAAGAAATAACGATGAAAACGATTCATAATGCTAAAAGGTCAGGTTTGCAGACACGGACACAAAATTGCTTGCGTCCGCGTGTTTTACATTTTTGCGTTATTAACCCTTACCAATTCGCTTATGTTTCTGTATAGTTCAAAGAAGAAAAGGAACCTTATTTCATTTACACATGCGTAAAACTCCACATTAACTAGCATAGGGACATCCAATCAAGTGGGCTGTATCTCCACCCCTTCAGCGTCCAGCGCTAACCATGAAATACACTTAACTAATATGCGTCTGCATCAAGTTGGACATATATGATGTCCGCGGATGGGAAATCGCTTCTCCAAACCTTCGAAATTATAGTCTTTTTTTTTTTCTCCTTCAGTGACCAAGTGCGTTCTCCATCATCGACCTTTTCGCACAATCGCAGGTGTGCATATCTTCACGTTTGTCCATTCGAGCCTTTCTTGTATTTTGGCGGTTCTAAGTGCCCCCTATTATCGAAGAAATATTCTTAGCGATTCTTAGCACCCCCTTTCGTTTTGATGAAGAGCATGTAGCCAATACCAAGCGTGCTCGCTCTGAGCCACGTCTGAGCGCGTGTCTTGTGTCCTGAGATCATGCCCGTGTCTCTCGGTGTCTGCTATGGAATACAGAGAGCGCCCTCCGAACTAGTGCGACGAACTCGAGTCCGAGCGGCACTGAAAGTGAATGATTTGCTATCAGACTCAAGAAGCGGTGGGCTCGCTCGCCCCCCCCCCCGCCCCCCCCCCCTTCCCCCTTTGCTTTTCATTTTGAATATCGCGATCTTTTAAAAAGGGGGTGCTCAGGATCGAGTAAATACCTCTCAGAATGTCCTCCCTTTGAAGAAGGTCGCAGGAGCTCGCTCCGTTCGTATCTACAGTTCCAGTTTTCAGTCGCTTCTCTAAACAACAACAAGAAGACACACACCAACATGACGATGAAGTTTCTTTTCACACCCTTTTCACTTAGCTAGCCAGTTAAATTAGCCTAAAACCTTATTAATGCCGGTGACTCGAAGCGGTCGAGCGACAAAGTTGGTCATTCGTGACTATTTAGTCACGAATGGCCGTTTTCGTTGAAAAGCGCGGATGTTTTTGGGTCACTCGCTCACTGCTTGACTTTCCACTCAAATGACTGCAGTCGCAAAGTATGTGCATTAATAAGTGCGACAACAACAGGATGTCTACTTGTTCAACGGGACAACGTCAGTGTGAGGGGACGTGAACAGCACCGACAGGAAGGCATTCCAGTGTGGCCACGGATAGTCCGTGCTAGCCGGTGCAAACATCAGTCATAGCGAGTCCCTCCTTAGTCGCCAATCACAATCGGCTGCGCCAGTGTGAATGGGTGCGCTAATTGCTGTGCCATCTTACATATGCAAACCTATCAAACAAGTTCCTCGTCATAGTAGCGCTGTCCTCTGCCTGTTCCAGCAGACCAGAAAGTGTCACTGCCTTCTAGCCGGTTTCAGCGGCCTCTGGCTGTTCCGGGACAACTGTTCGGCACCCCCCTCAGGTCGGGAGTAGGCGGCGAGGCCAAGTACGCCGACCAGCCCCAGTTGCATCAAGGTTCCACCTCAGAGTGCGTAAGCCTGCCTTCTACCGTACCACTGGATCACTACAACGAGGGCAACGTTGACAGCATGGACGCCCGTCTGAGACCGGTCTACAAGAGAGACAAGAGGGCGCTAGAGAAGCACACGTGGTACGCCTGCTAGTGTTGCAGACAGGCACATAAGGTGGCTGGCTTTACTGCCCATACATGGAGCTGCATGCCTTCGTTCGAAAATTCTTGGCGTCACCAATAATGAATGTTAAAGGGACCCTGAAACGGTTTTGACGATTTTGTGCAAACATGGTGATCCGGTAGAGCGGGTCATTAGGACCATTACAGGACAGATTTCAGTGCTGTGCGTAAAGTGTGCAATTTACAATAAGGTTTTGAACACGCGTATCGCAAAATGTCGCAGCGGCTCGCCAAAATGCGTTTTCAAACGCCCCCGCCAATCGAACTACGAATGGGAGGTCGCTGATTGGCCCCGAACCAGTCACATGCACGTAATTTTCAAAGCCTAGCTGCGAACAATGTGCTTCTACAACGTACTCCTTCGTTTCAGCCAACGGTATTGTCGCGGCATCTGGCGGCGTAGACACGAGTCGCCGGCGCTCTATTACAAAGGCTAGCACTGCCGAGGCGGACGACCTCAGTGATGATATCGGGGCGCTAAGTCGCTACGGAAGGCTCGGCAGAGCGGCTGACGCGGGAGGCGCTGTCGTCGCTAGCGCGCACTCCGCAGCAGATCGAGTTGAGGAGGAGCAGCAGTGGTAAGGAGGAAGGCGACAGAAATAAGCCCATAGCTGCCTTAGCGCATGGTGCTTCGCTTTATATCTGGTGTGAATGATTTCACAGTTGTGTTGCCTAATCAGTGACGCAATGTCAAAAAGCGTTTCAGGGACCCTTTAAGCAACGTAAGGTATATATCGTATAGGGTAGTTTCTATTGCGATTCGGTCATTAAACCATCAACCATAAGTGCAGATTATTTGATTCTAGGATTTGTTGAATCGGTTTAGGCTAAACGTAATGAAAAACGTGCAGGAGAGCTCTCCAATTAAGGTAACATCACGCGCTAGAATTCCCCGCTAAGTACTGGAATTGAAACAAGGGCAAAATCTACCTCACTATCTAAAAGTCCCATTCACCCTGTTTGTACAACGTGGTTAATTCCCGCTGACTAAACCTTTTCACCAATTTCGTTTTAAAAAGACCCTCCCTAAAGGGTCTTTTTAAATCATCTAGAGTGACGGCAATTTAGAATTTAAATGTGTTCCGACAGCGAATAAGGCTGCTGATGAGTACACTAGTGGAAGCAATAATCTACGGGATACATGTTGCAAGTGCAATGACCTCCTAAGTTAACGTTCACAACTGTGTGGCAGTTATAGCTTGGCATGTCTCTTGACTCTCTTCTTCCTCTTTTTTTCTTTTTTTTCTGAGTAAGACTCAGTACCCATAACCGTCGTTCGTGTATGCACAAGAAAGATCAAATCTAGACTCATACAGAGTGCATTGGCCCTTTCTTGCTTCAATCAAGGCTTGCAGCTCTACAAATTTGATACAGAAACAACCTATTTTACGTAAGCGATGAGGCGATCTCTTACGTTCTTGTACAGCAGTTTCCAAGCTTTCTTTAGCCAACTGTCACAGTGTACCGTCCCTCTTATTGTGCAACATTCTGCGTATAATTACCAGGTGGTCTTCACCTGCGGCCTACATGGTGCTGGTGGTCTTTACGGTGAGCGTCATGCTGTTCCTGGTGCTCGCCACAGTGCTGTACAGGCGCTCCAGATTAACGTCAGGCAGTGCCGCCGGTTTGCTCTCAACGACCGCCAGCTCCACAATGGCACAGCGTGCGGCGTCGAGTAACGCTACCGTCGTAAGCGTCAAAGAGGCCAGCAACGGGGTCGCGGAATCGTCATCGCCTCGCACATAAGAAAACTGCCACGCTTGATGTGTTCGATTCGCTTTATTCATTGAAGACCGTCGTGAAAATACGGATCTTAAATGGTGAACAAAATGTGCTTATGTATTGATGAAGTTCGTTCTGCTAAAATCGCTGTCACCGCCTGTAAATCAACGACATCTTGCAAATGCATCGTAAAATATTTAACGGCTGTCGCCTAAACTGTATATGTCATTGCACTTCGTGTATTTTGCGCAAACTTTCTGCTCTCATGTCTAACAAACTCGAGTTAAAGAAAGTAAAGAAACAACTCGACTCGGGAACTGTTAGTTGTGTTCCAGTGGCTGTACTGTTGCCACTGGTGGAAGGAAGGCTTTGTGGCTTCTTGCTCTTTCGCTGCCTACCTGTTTTCACTGGTGACACTCAGCAAAAAAAAAAAAAAGGAAAAAGAGAAATTCCATTAACATTCACTATTTCAGACCGAGCGCAGGACCTCTTGAGCTGCACGCGTGTAATCAGGTGGGATTTGCGTCAAGCATCGATATTTTCGTTTGTGTGTCACGTTTCGCGCTTAGCTATTCGCAATGTTCATGTTAAATCGACTTGTGTGTCGCGCATTGTAGCTGCTCACTTGTACATGCCAATAATGCAATGACCTGCGTGACGCTCTGCTTTCGATTGGAACACCGTCGTGCTTAGACTCTAGCGAAAAGGAATCCCTCCTCGAAATTCGTAAAACGCGCCGTGTTTTCGAGCTCAACTTAGCTGCCCTCAAATCAGATGGCGACACAAGCAGCGAAGCCGCTCCTTGCTCTACGCTATTATTTGCATATACCTGTCTGGATGCATTATTTGAAGTTGTTCGAAAGCAATACGTGATACAACACTTATACCGTACATACAGTGCTTGTGATTCGATTTCGAGGTAAGTCTGAAGAAAAAAAAAAAAGAGAGAAGGACCTGGGATCAAGTGTGCATGCTCCTGACCTTCGGGGGCAGTTGCGGCTTGTCTCGTTATGCCTGAGAGCGGCGAGTACTCATGTTGCTTGTTTAAAGTGCATTCGCAATGCAAACGTGTCACAAATAAAATGAGCTGACAAACTAGTGCAATATTTACAGCAGCATATCGGTAATTGTACAGTTCTTTCCGGACAAAGAAATAGACGATATTTTGCCAAACGAAAGTTTAGTTTGAAACTTGCTACAGAACTTTTTCTGTGTGTTCGTTGAAAGTGTAAGTCAACCATATGCGGTTGACATAACTTCTGTCCGGAAATAAACGCACGCTGTACGCTGTATAGAAGGGTGGCCCCGTCGTTTGGCTGCACGTGGAGAACTCAAGTAGTCGGAACTAATTCCGAAGTACAACAGCACCGCCATTCCTGGTCATCTACTGTGCATGCAGTTTCGGGGACTTAGATATAATTCAATTCAAGGTGGAATTCGCAGAAAGGACGTGTCTAGGAATTTGAAATGCCATGTTCTGTCCAGCTGTTCCTCCAGAAGCTGTCAGTCGATCGTTTTCTTTTCCTTGACCACAGTCTAACGACTACATGACTTCAATGTCCTTTGCGTAGCAGGGAGGCTGTATTTATCTGCGCACGTTCACAATTATTTCCAGTCATCGCCTTTTTAACGCAATATTTTCTTGAACGTGGCGAATTTGCAAACATGAAAATGTTAGAAATCGGATAGTTAACCATCACGCACATGCTGGCTATGGTGCGTACCTGTATCTGCCATAGACATTTTAATACCACGGGTATCCCTACAAAATAATTTTACCAAAAATATATCCGTATTCGTTGTCACCAGACCATGCTAAGAATAAAAATAAGTTCGATGTTTCACAATCTGGAACCGCGATGGTACACATGGTTAGTCGGATATTATCTAAACGTGCACATAAATCTGGACGTACGACCGTTGTTTTACTTTACCCTTGACGATATGTAGTGATCGCAGCTGGTATCGAACCCTCGACTTCGCATTGCACAGCGCGATGTCGTAGATCCTTGCAGGATGTTGAATTGGGAAATGTAGGCCCTTTTACGCGTGGTGCGTGCGCACTGCGGAGCACATATTCGAGTACAGCAGGAACAGCCAAGGTCAGGACAACGTCGTGAACGCGTGGCAGTTGGAGAACGCATTAGATTTCATGCAAAACACGTTATCAACATTTCGTGGGATTTGTCGGTGAGCTTTTCCGAGTATATAGAGACAGCTCAAGGAGCGCCATCCTTCTCCTTCTTTCTAGATATTTATGCCCGGTGCTCTGTTCTGCTAAGCGTGGCGTGTTACATGGCGAAGTCCGTGGGAAGGAAAGATCTTTCCTTGCCACTGGGCGAAGGAAAGAGAAAGCGGTATTCGTACTAGCGTAGGGGTCGTATTATTAGGAACTTGAAGCGAAGCGGCGTTCGTAACACTGCCCGAGCTGCACGCAATTAAGATCGTGCAAACGCACACACACACACAGCTACGTGCACATATTTGTTTTGTAAAAAAACGTGTGCAAACAACGTCGTTGACTGGGAAGAGTTACCGAAAATAACAGTACAAACAAGTCGTAAAGGAGGGCAGTAGGTGCCAGCACTTACTGCCGTCTTTTAAATCTTGCCTTTCGTTAGCGCTTCTATTTTTGAATTTTCATCTTTCTTATATATTTCAGAGAAGGTTCCCAGAAACAACATCATTTTTTCGGCGCTGACGCAAGTGAGCAAGTACCGTTGCCAAGCAACTCGTCGTGCTCGGCCAAACATCTTCCCATTTCTGTGGCGAAGTTTACAGCTGATCTCCCTTCCGCGCGACGCTTTCTCTGAGTGACGCCGTACACACTCCACACGGTAACAAGCCGTTACGTGCTAAGCCTATCGAGGTTGCTACCTTCCCTCGATGCCGCGCAGTCCAACTCTGTTGTAACGACTCGATTGTCAGCGTAGCGACGAGAGGAAAGAGTTGCGTCCGGCGCCGAATGGACAGCAGAAGCAGTTGGCTGTGCACGAACGTGGATATATAGAAAGGGGTGGGGGGAAGCGGGGGAAATGATAGGAAAAAAAAAAGGAAAGGTGCAGGGAACTCGAAGCTTCCTCGGAGAGAAAGGGCTCGGGGAGGGATTGCACGAAGCAACCGTCGGAGTATGGGAGAGCACCACCGCCGTCGCCTTATATCCCCTCGGCAAGGAAGACGAACCACATGGAGCAGCGGCCCTAATCCCCGTCGCAATCCCAATAATCCCGAGTCGGAAATCCGTTATTCGGGCTCGCCCTGCCGAACCCCGCCTCCATCCTCCTCAGCTTCCTCTGCCTTTCTCGTCGCCCGCAACGAGCGAAGCGTGCGGCTCGGCGTTCGCTGTTCGTTCCAGCGCATCGCGAGAAGGGGTGGAAACGCCGCTCTTCGCGCCGCTGGGTAAGGAGCCCCGAAAAACTTCTTGTTCGTAGCGCGGCATTTTCCAGATGCTTTGGTCGCCTTATCCCGGCGTTCAGCCCTGGCGTCCTTTTACTTCTACTGCTGCACCACGGGTCACGGAATCGGCACCCCGCCCCTCCTTCTCCTTTCTTTCTCTCTCTCTCTTGGCTCCCTCTCATCCTTCGCTGTGTTCCGCAAGGTATGGGCAGATGGCTTCGGCGACGTCTCACTCTCTCTGCGTTCACTCCGTCTTTTCTATGCTGTGTATAGTGTTTACCATTGTTAGCGTTGCCCCAGCAATCGCGCTGACTGTCTCCTGCTGCTAGTGCGCCTGCCGATTGTGACAGAAGAGAGGAAAAGACCCGGGCCTCTTAAGTCTCATGCACGTGTGGCGCCAATTTGTGCCGCGATCCGTGTACATCCAGCCAAGCCGCCCGACCTGCCCGTTGTTCTCGTCGCGTCCTTCATTTTTCGCCGCAACACCCTGCCGCCTCCTCGCAGAAGATCCGGGAGACTGCCAGCTCGCTTCCCACAGAAGAGGTCGAACTCGGAAGCTGTACAAGTTGCCTAAAAATCACTCTACGGGAGCTCGCAGATTGTCAGCTGCTAGGTGTTTTAGATGCGAAGCAGCTTGTGGTCGGGGCTATGTCCCTCCATCTCTCCATCCATCCATCCGCCGTGCGGTGTCCACACCCGCACTGCGCATGCGCATCCTCCTGCCCCTCCTCTCCTTGTCCTCTCCGAACGGCGCGCGTTGACGATGGAAACGCTCTTTCTTCGATGAACGCTTTACCAGCTCGCAAGGAACGAGAACGCGCCCTCACCCGCGAGAGACAACGCTGACGCAGGCAGCGTCTGCTAGCGTCAAACCGATGCAAACGCGGTGTGCACCCCCCGTGCTGCTTCGCATCGCCTCATGGCCCCCTTTAGCGGGAGATGGTGTAATTTTTTTATTCGTTACGCCCAACATTTGCGTCACAGGCTGTGAGATTTAGTGAAGTCAGAATGCCCAACAGTGGAGGCATGGTATAAATGTACTCCGCTGCTGTATCTCATGTCGTACTGAGTGGCGCAGCAAAAGATTTGACGCTCATCGGTTGCTGGGAAGGTCGGCGTGTCGTTCTATGTAAGGCATTTTATGAGGGGTCGGGAAAGGGGGGGGGGGATGAGGTAATGTCCGTGTGCACAGAGTGCCATTGCCTGTATATGTCCCTGGAAGGCGGCGACGTGTGTTGGCGGCAGACATGCATTGCCAGCGTGTAATGTGGGACGTCATGCCCCGACAGAGACTGTGGAAAGGAGGTTTTTACACTATAACTGTTGAGTGTTTTTTATTGTTTTAGTAATAACGCCAATTGTACAATTACAAGCCCGATGTTGAATTCCCATAAACACTCCTATTTAAATCATGGACGTTTCTCATTCTTTCTGTCACGTGGTTCTCGAAAAGGTTTAGTCGTAAAAACAAAATTAGCATCCACCCCTTTGTAGGACAAAGCCACAAGGAAATTCATGCCGATTTCTAAAAAGAAAATTCTTAGTGGAAGAAAAACTTGTCTTCGTTCGGGGTTCGAACGAGGTACCAACGCTTCTCCGGGGTGGTCGCTCTACCGTTTGTGCTAACCAAGGGGCTGATAATTGATAGCTCGAGGGCGAATGAACATGAGCAATGAACATAGCCAATGAGTTCTGCAGAATTCCAGGAGGTGGAGTGACGGTGATGAAGGGGAAAAGTAGGATCCACTAGTTGGTAGCACAGCGCCACAAGGGGCTTTTCATAAGCCTTTTAGCATCGTTACGGCACCTTGCGTAATCCCGCAGAATTACGCAAAACTCATCCTTCAAAATTTAGTCATAATTTACGCGCATTTTAAAACACCGACAAACGTGTGCTTTCCGAAAATTTGAAAATGCGTAGGTCTGCACTAGTAGCGTCAAGACAGGCAATTATCTGCTTGTTTTGTGCTATCATGAATTTCCTGATTTTTTTTTCCAGCGTGCATCTTTATGGTTCCCGCTTACTTCTTTGTCATCATAGCATCTTAATGCAATGCCTATTAGGTTTTAATCTTCCCGCTGCTGTAGAGAGGAAGACACAATCGGATGAGCCAGTTGCGGGGGAGGGGAAGGGGCAGTGTAATTAGCAGCCGCATTTTGGCACATATACACGCAGTATAATTCAGAAACTAACCCCACTTGCATAGACAAACTTCTGAATTTTAATTAATTTCGTGCACTTGACTCTCGATGCACAGTACTCCCCGCCCCCCTTTTTTGCCCCCAGTGCCTCAGGAGGGGGAGGAGTTGGGGGGGGGGGGGTGTTTGGATTGAAAACCGACGTCTCTTCTAGCGTAGGGGCTAGCAGAGTGGTAGGTTGTGTGGGGGCGAAACACCGCTCATTTATGGTGGTATCATATTTACATTTCATTTTGGCTGACATCAAATCCGAGTCACCGGCAGGGCTAGCATGGGTAAGAGCTACAACATTTTCTGAATACCCCTATCAATTTCCGTCCCTGTTCAGCGGAAAACGCTCTTTCTTCCTTATGAAACGAGTAGTGTTGCCTGCTTTGAGTCGATTTACTATCTACCGCGTTTACACGCCTCTACAAGCACGCATAACTGAAGAGGTTTTAGTTGGGAGGAGCTTACTATACTCTCTCTCTCTATAGAGGTGAGGACATTAGTCGGTCACAAAACCTTCTACAGGACGTGTTTGTTCATTCTCGTACGTGCCCATCGTACATTTCAGATCAGTCACACATAGACTGCGTACATCGAGAATGTATACAACAACCTAAGCAACGCACCAGCAAAATTTGATCACACGAGCCTCCTTCGCAGTAGAATTGGCCAAGAACATCCATTAATTCTTGAAAACTCAGGCGCGCCAGTTGCATGCCGAGCGACGACCTGATAATGCTGGGGAGGTGGAAGCAACCAACACAATAATGTGTAAAAATAATAAAAACAAAGCTCGTAGCAGCCCCCAGAGTGCTCCTCAAGTGAGTAGCTTTTGCGCTTTGCTACGAGTACAGCGAATTCGATTAGTAACATTGCAAAATTTGTTGTTTTGTGGGAAGATGGTGCCTCCTCCAATAACCCTTTGTGAGACTTATTTGTTTTGTAAAGCGTGCTTCACTGCAGTAAGTGTCGTTTATAGGGGAAGCACTTGCTGCTTTTGGTGGCGGTGCTTGGCTGTTGCTGAAAAAGATACTGCGCAAGAAACACTGACAATAATTGCAAACGTAAGGAAACAGCCGAAGGTTTCTGGAAAGCCATTTGTTTTAAGGGAGTGTTACTACAGACGGAAAATAATTGGTTCAAGAATAATTGGGTAAATTTGTTATTTTTATTGCAGAACATGCACTATAGCACAGAGACTCCAAGGAACAAATCTTGGTCGCGGGATAGCACGCGCTCTTTGTATCGGCAATGGGATCTGATGGTCCAAGATTCGCCAAGCGGCAACAAAAAACACTCAGAAAAGGCAAAGGAACCATTCGCTTCGATATCGAATCCCCTCGTCATATTGCTCTATACTCCTTGCTTATAACTGCACAACGTCTAATTTTCTGTTTCATAACGGCTCCGTTGTCATTTATTTTCCGCGTACTTAGACGCGCTGTAGCAATGAAAACATGCGGGCGGTACATGGCGTTGTGCTTGTATGCGCGATAAATGTTTGTTTTTTCCACCGTAACACAAACTGATATCGAAATTGAGTGGGATTCTCGGGCTGTCTGCACCACACCAGCGCTCTGGGGACCTTGCAGAAATCCACTAAAGAACACTTTTTTTAGGATTACTGAAATATTTATGGCCACACAAACACAAGAAACACTCTTCACAACTCTATCGCGGCGTATGCCGCGCCAACAGGTACTTTCTGCAACAACTCAATGACCACATCCCACGGGCTTGCTGTTGAACCTGCTTATATAGCGTTCTCGTGCCCTGCGGCATGCGCCCTTTTTGCTGTTTGGTGCTGCTTCATGTCACAACCGGTGGGGGTGAGGGTGGCTATCAGTGGTTCTCATAGACGTAAAAACATTACCATATGTGTTAATTAATTAACATTCGCATGGATATCACATATCCGTGTGGATATGCGATAGGAAGTTCGAAAGCAGACTTGCAACAGCGTCATTGATAGGCGATGTTAAAGGCTTTCATCTTTACGTCTGCTTAGCACCTTAGGAAACCATAAAAGGGACTCTTAGAACATTTTAGAATTTTTCATAAGTGCTAATTACATAAGCTATTTGAAAAAGAAAGGCATTCTTGATTTTAGATGTTAAAGTTCATTGAAGAGAGCGGTGAATATCAACTGAAAAGGAAAGTAAGTACAATAATGGTTCTATTGACACGATGGACAGAGAAACCGTTGGGGCTGAATCGCACATTTTATAGAACGTGTATCTGAGACCGCGTAAAAGGACCGCTCTGCGGTTGTCATGGGCATACTGTAGGCTTCGTGCAACATATCCTGCGGAGAGTTTTGTCTTGTAAAGCGTGCTTTGCTGCAGTACGACCCTTCTAGGGGAGAAGCCATCACACTTTTGCTTTGGTGAAAGTTGTGTTCTCTTTTTTTTAGGGGCGAAGGTCCTCTTAGTCTAACCTTGTCAGGCGTCAGGCGTCAGTCGTCAGGCGTCAGGCGTAACCCGCGTGCTGGGAGGCACGCGCTCGCCCTCGGCGTTCGCCTCGGCGCGTGCCTCTCTCTCTCTCCCGGCGCGTGCCTCTGCTGTCTTGTGAGAGAGAGAGAGACGGAGAGAGAGCGAAAGGCGCGCGTTGGCTATGGAAACGCTCTTTCTTAGAGGAACGCTGTACCAGCTCGCAAAGAAAGAGACCGCGCTCTCACCCGCGAGAGACAACGTTGGCGCAGGCAGCGTCTCCTAGCGAGATTCTTCATTGAGAAACACCGACTGCTCGCGTTGGAGAAGCGTTCACCGGCAACCCATATATATATATATATATATATATATATATATATATATATATATATATATATATATATATATATATATATATATATATATATATATATATATATATATATGTGCAGGCACTGGATCTTGACTTGCAATGAAGTGCCAGTGGGAGATTTCACTTGTGCATAGTTGAACCACGAGGATTCGTAGCGTGCGCGTTAACTAAATTAATCCGGAACTCGGCACGATCTACGATGAACATCCCGAGCTTCGCCCACTCATCATCATTCACTCCGTGGATATGCTGTAATTTTCTTTATTTTTGCGGAAGTGCGTCGGCACTGTTATCTTCCTTTCTCACTCTCCCCTTGCCTTTTCATCCTTGGCCAACCAGACTCCCGTATTTTCTGCATGAGTGCAGCAACAAGTTTTGTGGAGCCCTAAGAATCCCCACGTTGAACTAATTGATTGATTTCTTGGGTTTCACGCCCCAAACCCACGACATGATTATGAGAGACACCCTAGCGGAGAGCTCCAGAAATTTCCACAACCTGGGGGTTTAACGTGCTTCAACATTCCTTCCCCATCAAAATGCAGCCGCCGTGGCCTGAATTCGATCCCACGACCTTCGGATCAGCAGCCGGGTGTTGCAGCTACTAGACCACAGTGGCGTGGCCCGCGGTGAACAAGATGCGCCAATTTAGCTCCATAAGCGAACTGCCCTCTGGAGAGGCACTGACAGCATCTTGATATACCGTAATAAATACTGTTAAAAAAGACGAGCTCCATTTGCATGCGAAGCGGCTGACGCATACAGTGATGCATAAGTGGCACATGAAACAGGCATTTACCCCTACAGCGTACACGAACGCGCACTTTCAAAGCTTGACACTGTGTCTGGTTGAGGTGGACGTCGAACTAGCGACCGTCCTACAGCGCGCTGGCCTGGAACTGTTCTATAAGAAGCCGCAGTTTACTGCTGAATTCAGTGCATGGGGGTTACGTATGTTATGTATTTGAGAGTGCTGAGACGACCCGGAAACAGCCTCCGTTAGCACGCTGTGTTACATCGGCTTTCTCGTACTTCACACGAACAGGCATAATACACTGATTCTGTTCGCTAAATAGTAAACAAAAGAAAAAGGAAGGTAAGCATGTAATTCTGAGGCATCACCTTTCAAGCTCTCTAGATTTTTGTAGAGCGGAAAGTGCAAGACGCAAGCACTCAAGCAACTGCACCTGCGTACTTGAATCGGGCGATTTCGCATTGATATAAAACAAGAAAAAAAAATGCGAGAGAAGTGGGTTGCCTGTTTAAAAAAAAAGGGGGAAGAAAAGAAAACCAAAACATGACAACGACGTGTTGCAGCGTAAGGAATGCGGGCAACGCTAATTAACTTGTTTCATTACAGTCTCTCAATTTCTGGATGTTTCACGAACTTGTTTCATTAAGCGCTGCAAGCGACAACCAATTAACGCTGTCTGCGAGAGGCCGCCACTTGAGCAAGAAATAAGCCTTTCGGGGAGTTGTAAGAATAACGAATTGCGAGCGCGAGTTTGTGAAAGTTGTTTGCAGAGGTTTAACGAAGTAACGCTTTCCCCTCGCCGCATTGCGCGAAGAAGCGAGCTTGGCGCTCGGGTTGGCTCATAGTTACACGAACTCCTCAAGACAGTAACACCTGGATCAAACAGTGTTATGCAGTGCAAGCGGGAATTATTTAGATAGCATGAACAAGGGCTTCTCATTGTGAAGCATAGCAGTTCTTTGTCTAGGGTTCACTTTATTCACAAAACACGTATACGATAAGAATTACAATGCGGACATTGAGAAAGCACGGCGTATCTGGGCACTACGGTTATATCGAATTAGATACTGTTCTGACGTACATGTGACGTAACATTAGAGCATGACGTCCTTGCCAACGCTATCACATGACGTCATGTGGTGAAGGCCTATGTACGTCGCGTATGCCTACGTCATAATGAGGTCACCGCGTGGACATGCATGACGACGTCCTCAGGCCGTCATAACGAAGTCACATAACTTTCCGTACCATCTGCCGTGGACGGCGCAGGGTGTCGTGTCCGATGGGGCACGTAATGCTTTCCCATTAAAAAAAATAATCTGCGTGCTTACATTAAAAATACTTAAATGTCACGAGCGCAGGAGAAACCCACGCTTGCTTCGTTCGCGTGCTGTTTTGCATGAAGTAATGTGAAAGCATTGCTGGCTTACGAAGTCCAGAATTCCAGCGTCCACTGCGTGCCGTCCTGCAGGGTCTCCGGAACATTTTTGGGAGTGGGGAGGCAAGTATTGTCGTCTTTGTATGTTGCGTTGTCGGTTCTTATTTATTCACATTATACATTATTAATTAGTAGTTTTATAGTGACATTAATTAATAACGTTTAAATTTATTTTCGCCGTATTAAATTTTACATATTTGCACCCTGGCTCATTTTACATTGGTACACACTTTAGAAATGGTTAGAAATTTCGGAAGTACCGAAAACCTGCGTAGAGCACAACCCGCGCGATTGCGTGGCCCAGCGCTTTGGCAAGCACTAGACCACACAATCAATAGCTCTGAAAATTCTTGTCAGAAATTTGATTTCAGCGTAAACGGTCGGAAAGTGTGTGTGTGTGAGGCGACGTCCAGGGGGAAGGGGGGGGGGGGGCGTGCCCCGTCTGGAAAAATGTTGGTCGCCCTCCCCCCCTCCCCCCTTTCCTCTTCTCCTGCCTCCCCGGTTCCGCTGCCGTCCTGCTTACGGAACGAAAACGAGTTCTACCAAATGTCATGTGACCAAGTGGTGACGTCAAAACAAGACGTCATGGTGACATCATCGCGCCATATGACATTACGTCACCGGTGACGTCCTAACGTAAAAAAAAAGCGCCAATTGATGCGAAATTTCTCAGGAAGGTTCCTGCAAACAAAGACGCTTCACGGTTTCAAAAATAAAATTTCGGAGACTTGTTAGAATTTACCCCGCGCCCCCGGAGAGCGAAGCAAGCACGGTATCACTAGTCCACAGCGGCTCTTGATTGTGTTTGACTAAACGTATGCCTGCGTGATTGCGCGTGACACGTCAATGCATATATGTAGACGTGTACACGAGGTGGGTTGGTGGTGAGGCTGCCTGTTAATAACCTAAGGGGACCACCAACCTGCCCCATACTTCTGCACTGCAATGCGTTTTGACCGAAACGGTGTCTGTGCGAGGGAGTTAGTAGGAGCACGGTGGGTGCACCCTTCGCCACTCTTAATGGAGAAAGAACCCTGTGCGCGTCTATATGCGTCGAAGCCATGTGGTTGACTACAGGCGCTCTCCCACACAAAGCAAGTACGTTCGCAGTTGTGTACTCACATGAGCGAGCGCTAAGAGTTTATGAAAACCGTGTCATGTAGGTAACGCCGCATGAGGTGACATACAGCTTCAAGCCGAGCATACAATCATGCGCGGCGTCCGCCGTCGAAAACAATATTGTCGCGATACGTCGCTGAGTTGTATTCCATAACTTGTGGTGCAAATCAGCCTGATGGACTTTTGTTGCGGCCACGCGTCTGTGACGTCAACACAAATTCATTGCATGCTTGCGATAGCGCGCGGGCGTGTCGGGTGGTGTTCGCGCAAAGAACAATAAAAAAAAGAAAAAAAAAGAACATTCGCTTCTAGGTTGTCCACCCTGCTAAGTACCACGTACGCGCCCTCTTGTCGCGGTGGTCGCCCGTTAGTGATATGTTCCGGAAGGAAAAAAAACACGGGAGAGAATGAGTCACAAGCGGGGACGCGTGTGTACACATAACTTGTCAGCGTGGCGTAACTTATGAAGCTTTTGTTCTTGCTTCGCGAGTAAAGCCCGGGCATTTCTCGCGAACCGTTGGCGCCAAGCCAAGCATGCAAAGAGCCAAGAATGAAAAGACTTCCTAGAAAAGAAAAAGTGCGCTCGAAGGACATAGCTGTTCTTGTCTGTTTGTTTGCTTTTGCATCCGTGCTTACATCATGTGCGAGAACCGCGTCTCCATGAGTAAAGCCGCGAGACTCGCATTCTCGCTGTAATGCTAACGCGCCACAAGAACGCGAACAACCGCGTTAAATTGAAAATAAATTAGGGAAGACATTTCGCTCATTCTAAAACATGTAGGCATGCGCCTCCTTCAACACGCGCCAACTAGCTTTGAAAGAAATCATCCTGACATATCAAGCGTACATCTGACTGGAAATGGGCGTTTCAATGTGCGACAGGCAGGGCTGATACCGGCGCCGTCCCATCCTCACCTCAACATTTTTCTTTCATTTTCATGTACAAGGAAGCTGGTACAGAAAATTCACTTAGCTGGCTATTAGCCGAATCGCTAGTAAAGGAATCAGCACTTGAAGAATGTCACTACAATCATTAGACGGTTAGAAGGGAGCAATCACTTCGTGAGAAGTCGGGCGGGATACGCAGTTGTAAATTAGGGTCCCACGTATGAGCTCGCGTGCTTATAAATGTGGGCGAATCTCTCAGACGCGGTGTCGCTTAGTTTTGCCGACCACGCAGTTTTAAACCGAGAAACCCTATGTAGTCTTTATAACGGTGAAGGAGAACGGAATTCAGGGTTGCTTATATCCGAAAAAACGCGGAAATCTTGTCGGATGATCAAAGGAGAGCGTGGAAAGACGTGCGCTAACGTTGGCCGCCGCTGGAGGGGTAAGTGCGTCGACGACAAGCGAGAGCTTACCGCATGCAACGTGACTCATCGGACGAAGAGCCACTCGGATTCGAGCGACATTGTTTCCTCCGTACACGCCGGAGCGTATCTTCCTCTCCCACTCGAGCGCAACCACGCAAGCTCTGGTCGGGGTCTTCGCGTCGATCTGCCGCCGTCGCTCGCGCGACAGCGTCGGGGAAGCGTCCCATTGTTGCGCCTGCGGAGGACCATCCCCAGTCTTTGTGTATACGGTCTAGATGCTGTCGACGACGGCCTCCACTCGAAGCCTCCTCACGCGAGCTCCATAGGCAACCCCAGATCCGGAGACACTATCGGCAATTGTTTTTCTTTTTCCCCTCCCCTACATTAACTCCCGTTCTCACTCTCTCTCTCTTCTTCCTATTTCTTTCTCATTCATTGCTTCGCGCGCCCACTCCCACTCTGTTCCTGTCTTTTCTGTCTCTTTCGCGATGAAAACCCTAAATCACAGTTGCTTTGCGCCGTTTCCGGCTTGGTTGCACTGGCCTGTGGTGTCTTCCAGCGTCCCTACGTTCTACCAATTCACATTTTATTTTTTTTTATTACCGTGCTTTGGAGCGTCCCCTGTCTTTCTCTCTCTTTGGACCCTCCTGTTCTTCGAAAGAACATCACTCGCGTTGTTCCCCAGTGGCGTAAAGCTCCCGACGTCTCTTCTGGCGCCTCTCCCCATCTGGTTCGGGACGACCAACTATTCGCTCGCGCGTTCCCCACGCACCCCCGGTCGTCTCTTAGTATCCCCGTTTTTTTTGTCTTCCTTTTTTGCAGAGTTATTCCCCATTTCTCACTTATTTCTCTGAAGTTCCACCGGTAGGACGTCAAGCTCGATCTCGCCGCGCGTTTATCCTTCTCCGGTGCTGTTTCGATGCACTTCGCTCCTTGTCTTCCACAGCCCCCTTTCCTCTTCCGCTGCATCTTCTCCTCCTCCTCCTCCACATTTCTCTCTCGGTCTCTTCCTCGTCGCCGCCTTCTTCGCTCGCATCCTTCTCAGATTCGAGCCCGTGACTCATCTGGAGTAGTAAAGCGGCCGGCGAAACGCGGGGATGAGTCGGGACGCGGTAGGGAAGAGGCTGAGGAAATCGGGAAAGCCGAAAGGGGAGAGAGCGAAGGGATTCCGAGACGTACGAGAGGCGCGCGCGAGAGAGCCCTCTGTATGACTGAAGTCGGCAGCGTCGCACGCCGCGGAGGAGGAGACTCGGCGCCGAGAGAGACAATCGCGTTTTTATGGCGGGCTTCTTTCCCCATCCCTCGTCCCGCCACTTCCCGTTCCTCTCCTTTCTCGGCCTCTCCCTTTCCCTTCCGTGCGAGCGCTCATCCCGAAGCGACGGAGTTCGGGACGCCCCCCATCCCGCTCGCGCGCCAAGCGAGCAGCGCCTGTCTGGAAAGGCGCGCGAGTCTTGTTTTCGGGTGCATCGGGAAATATAGGAACGCGGTCCAATGACGTCTTAGTTGAAAGATTTCATCTGTGATATTAAGTGACGCATTATCTCTATTTCTTAGATTGTCACGTTGAGTTTTCATTACGTGAAACAGTGCAAAAGGTAGGCTGAGAATGGAAATCCAAACGTATAACGCGATCTGCTAAATGGCATGCTCACATTGTAATTCCCTTCTTAAGGTGAAGGCCTTACGTGCCTGACTGGAAGGTGACCTTAAGAAAGTGAGGCTGCGAAATGTACAAAAAGAAAGTCAGCGAAGCTATGCATAAGAAGGGAAAAGATGCGTTTTGTTAATTTGGTATGTGCTTAAATCCGCACGGAAAAACATGAATATATCGCTGACCTGACTGATAAATCAAAACATCAATAACTTGACATACTTTCACCTTGAACAATAAAGGCATGTGTGTGGCATACCCACATTTCTCGGCCAGGACTATACAGGCCATGGATATGCGAATTTTGAGACATGGTATCTTGCAGAGCGCGTGTGTGGCTGGGCGTATGTCATTGTTCTCCATGAATCAAGTAGTTGTGAGCTGACGCCATTTCCTGTCCCCTGGTTCCTTTCTTTGTGTTGCATCTGTTCTATTGTTGAAGTATGCGTGTATTCGACACGCGTTTTTGAGTGTTATGAAAATATCGACATTGCGCAGCAGGGTAAATGTCCTGCTCAGGGACTGAAACACGACAATTTAGGACTAATTAATGCATGTACTTTCGTTCCTGTCGTCTTCGCGGTTAGCACCCCATCAGCCTAAGACTCGTACGCATCTACCAGAACTAACGTCACTGTTAGTGGTCAGATTCGTAGCAACACACAGATTTTGTTATTCTAAGCAACTGCGCATTTTGTTGATGTGGCTCAATGTCTACACGTCGCGATTCATTCCGTGAGCACTACGCAGAGATACGGCGCTCGAACCCACGACCTTCGGCACTTGAAACCCAAGGTTTCAGGTTCGAACCCCTAGGCCAAACGATAAGGTTTTCCCCTTTTCGCCTCTTAGGGCCCATATTCACGCTCAAGCCGCGCTGCCCCGTTTCACTGCGTGGTGGCCGTCTCGCCAGCGACCGGAAGACGGGGACGGATGGCCTTCAAGTGAAGAAGGTCCGTAAGAGTAGTGTCTTCTGCTCAACTATAACCCGTTTCTTCCCATCCACCCAGTCACGGGCGAAGCCGCCACCGTACAACAAAACATTACAAGACAGTTGTGCGCGAATAGGCCATTAGGCGATACCTAAGTACTCCGATGATTTTTTTTCTGTATTCTTTATTGCTATTTTACGTTTAACACAAACCATTAAGTTAAGTGCATCGCATTAAATCTCCGTTTCGAGCCCCTTTTCGCGGGTAAATTCTGTGCGCTAAGGACAACTATACAACCCTTAATGATCATCAGGAGCAAGAACTAGGTATATAGGAGAAAAAAAAGACATCAGTAGCAAGAACTAGGCAGAAAAAAAAAGAGACACCGTCCCTTCAGCAGCTTACTTGTGATTAAGCGAAGCACACGGACGCAAAACAAGTGCGGCCTAACAAGTGTAAAAAAAAAAGAAAGAAAAGTGCTCGAGGGGAAAAAGAGAATGGATGCGTAGGCCGCCAGGTCACTTGGTACATGTCATCAAGTATTCGCGTTTCGTAATGTAACAGACAATTAGACGCCTCGGATACGCGTGGTCATGCAGCTTTATCATGTGGAAGAGTTCTGCAAGTTCGCAACTTTTTTTTTTTCACATTGTGTTTGATGATGACGCTAGTCGTCTCGAAGAAAGGCTAACGCCCACGTTCTTTACTGCGTACTGAACGATAAGCGTGGGCGTTCTCTTTGAAGTATTTTGTCGGTGAAAGCTCTCATTCTTTCAGTTTCTTGTGTGTTTTAGTATGTCCGAAAATGATGCATCCATTCCAACTCACCCAGTCACTTTACCTTTGGTATCTTAATTCTCAGTGAATCGTCAGGGTCCATACTTACAAATACAGTTGTATGTCCCAAAGTCGCCAGTAAGAACGGACGTCAGGAAATCAGTACGAAATCCATACGGTTGTTCAAGGAAACCGATGAATGGTAAGTAATTCTTATGGCAAACAGTTCTAGAACAAAAGAATGTGGAGCTCTGGCTCATGACAAGAAGAAAGGTTAACGTGAACAAAATCAGCAGGCAAGCGAGCAAAGCTCAGAAAACAATTTTTCTATGTATGATCCGTATCATTTGTCCAAAATTGAATACCTGCCTGAACTCCGTTAACGCACCGTAATCACTGTATAACTGTGAGGCACGATCTAGTGACGGACTTTGGATAATGAGCGTGCGCAGTGCTGTTCTATGACAGTACTGTTGTATATTTAGTTCTTTTTTTTTGCTTTTGTCACTTTCTGTAGGCTATCGATACACACCGTCGCACCTGTTGCTTTCTTTGAGAGTTTATATCTGTTTTCGTTCTCCTTGCTTGTGTGATTTCATAATGCAGGTTATGAAGTTTCACCTGCAATAACCACAATATGATTATGAGGAACGCCGTACTGAGGGAACCTGTTGCTATTCCTAAAGTCCCTAGATGTTCTAGAAAAAAAGATATCTAGGGACTTTAGCTATTCTGACCACCCGTCGTTCTATAACGTACACCGAAATCTAAGCAGACAGGTGTTTTTGGATTTCGTCGCTATCAAGATGTGGTCGCCGAGGACGTAAATCTAACCCGCCTCCTCGACCCTATAGTACCGTACTTGCTATGATACCTGCTATGCCGAGCATTAGAGATTCTTATTTGGTATTGTAATATGATATGGCAGCCAATAACTGCAACTTAAATGCTCAGACCTACGTCTAAGCAGTCTTGACAACTTGCAAGCAAAAAGCCCCAGGGCAGACAAACCATCCAACGTTGATCGCTGGATCCATGAACCATTTCATTATCCTCTCCTTGGTTTTTCTGCACACATCAAATTTATTCGTGTATTTTTGGTGCCATCTCCGGTATGCCTAGGGGAAAGATTCCGAAAGTATAAAAGAAAAAAGAAAGAAAGAAAGAAAGAAAGAAAGAAAGAAAGAAAGAAAGAAAGAAAGAAAGAAAGAAAGGCTGCAACAGTGATTTCTTGTAGAGGCAGCGTCATTTGTGACGCGCTCTATATTCAGTCAACGCCTGTAGGCGAAATCACTATTGCTGGGGGGAAAAATAAAATAAAATAAAATAAAAACAGCGTAAGAGAATTGACGTCACGTTTTATACATGTAAAGTCACGAGGAAAAGTTTGGATACTACGGCGGCAGAAAAAAGCATTAAATTTTATCTAGCACAGCTCTGAAATGTGGAATTGCTAAAGCACTCTATGTCGGTCGAACATGCCCGCTTACGCTGGACCATTGATCATGACCGGCATGTTGAGGCTATCAAGAAAATGAAGTATTTGCGGCACCCGTTTGCCAAACCTTATTTCGTGACTGTATTGCGAACGTTTGTTATATTAGCACCTACGTATCGTGTCACGAACAGTACGCTGGTAGAATGGGCTGTCTCAGTGAAACACAACCGATCGGCTCTAAGCAGGAGCACGGTTTCAAGTGGAATTGCGCCGCTATTTTTCTGGTCGCGCGCAGTCCAGCACTCGAGTAAACTATATACGAAGCAGGAATGAAACAAAATTCCTCCGGTGTCTATCGCGCTGCAGAAGGAGGAACATAATAAACGGCAGGGTAGTAAACCATGCGCTCGTCCGGTTCGCTTCTCTTGGGAATAGAGAAGTTGATTAAGGCACTAAGCGAAAGAAGGGAGTGGAAAGGAGGAAGGTATTTCCCCGTGGTCATGAAGATGAAGAACGCAGCGGAATTCAAGGCGTTGTCAGTCGAACCGTTTATTTGGCGAACCTGTGCCCAGCAAACGAGGCAAACCACACTGCAAGACGATAGAGGCAGGAACAGTCGGTGGTCAACGGTAAAAACTGACCAGAAGGGAAATGCGTCGGCTTTTACACACTCGTCACAGCGCGCTCTCGTACTGTCACTCAGATTCTAGAAGGCTCTCAAACGTGTCGGGCATGGAAAGTTTGTAGAACTGTCTACACGTCATTCTCTAAGCAGCATACAAGATGAGCGCGGCGTGCTCTGCGCACATTACGATAAAGTGATAGCGGCGCTCCACGTAAAAAAAACCAAAACAAGTGCGCGTGTAAGTATTATCGGTGTGAACGCGAGTGGCTCAACGTTAGGCTTACAAATGGTTTCTTAAGGGAGTTGATAATTCTAGATGTAGCAATGCCCACATCTCTCTGAAGGACTGCGATGTCTGGAGCCACGTGCGGCCCGCACTTCTTTCTGGTGGTGGTCTACTATCTCTAGTTGTTCAATTAAGCAAGTACATCGCAGATATCTTTTGGTTTATTTGATTGGTTAACCAACTAGGCCACAAGGAACCTTTTGCAGAAATCGTTAACCTCGCTCCGAGGTACCGCGTTTTGACGTTAAATGATTCCTACAGACAGCAAGTGGTGCAGGATTCCTGAGGCCTTCAGGCTTTGGCATAAGATGAATGGACGTGTATCCCACAAAAGGCCCCGTTCGACCACCTGTTACACTTTCTTTCCCGGTTTTATTGAATAGACCGTCCGGGAGATTTAGATGTCTCACTAGCATGCGGCATTTAGATTCAGAATACCGCGTGACCGTCGCGTTTTTCGGTTCCGCAACAAAGCACTCCTCCAGGGCCAGTGTTTTCATCATATGAGAAATAATATGCCTTCCTGAAATGTCTGAGGTCACACACGCGTGTAACGTGCATATTTTCACCAGTGTTCAAAAATGAGAAGCAGGTGTTCAAAAAAAGAAAACGAAAGAAAAACGAAAGTGAAATACATCAACGCTTTCGACGCGCGTAAATGCCAATATGCCAAAAAGAGGCGTCTCTTCCGGCTTCATTCTGAAAGCAGGTTTCTTTTTCAATCATGATAAGAATGCTTGCTTGGCTAAAAAGAGCTTCTTTAGCCGGATACGTACCAATAAAGACACGTTCGATAGCTGTTTACATTACCTCCTGGCACATGAAATTATTTTATCGATATCAAACGTTTGGGTTGGTAGAGACTTGCCGGTGCAGACAATACCGCTCCTCAAAGGCGGTATGACCACCTTAATGGTGGAGAACAATTCAACGTGAATGCACGCGCAACGCAATGTGCTAGGACGTAGCTATCGGAGTGGTAGTGTTTTATTGTCGAAACAACCATCGATAATTAAAAAAAAGAGACAGACCGCATCCGTCGTGAGATTAAAATCCTCGATGATGATTCCTATATTCGATTATGGTTTTAACGAGCGTGTGGGTGTAAAACTAGCAATAGTATACGTCAAAGGCGAACGCATGTGGCAAGGACTGCGTGGGACGATAGATAGAGGCGAGGCGGCAGGACGGTAGTGATAGTGTGATGGCGGCCGGAGTACGATTCATCCTTTGTTTTTGTAATTCCTGCGAAAAAGCGGCAGTCATTTTCGTGGTGGCTTGGGCCGATCCCGAAGACAAAGAAAGACAAGTCATAAGGAAAACGCAGGGAGGTTAAGCAGCCCGAACCCGATTAGCTACACTTCACTGGGGAAGGAAAAATATTAAGTCAGCTGCGTGCTTTGCAAAGATACAAGCGCACAAATGAGCGTTCATGCACCAGTTCATCACAGGTGGTAACACAGGGTTTTGCATATGTAGGAGACAAGAAAAATTCCGGATTCCTACGTCCCGAAACTACGCTGATTACAAGACACGGCACAGTCATGGCTAGTAACTGTGTGCATGCTCGTCGTTGGCGCTGCACATTTAAGTTTTACGCTCATCCAACACAACCAGGGAGGTATACTTTTTCCGCACACTTCACACGAATAAATGTAGTGCAACGAACTTACCTGTGCACTCGGCGTTGACTTTTATAATCAAGATTTGCGACTTACTCTCAACCGTGTTTGGCTCTAGGCAGTGCACCGTAAGTTCTCCCCAAGCGTTGCTAAATAAGGAATGAGATTGTTTTGACGGTTCCAGTAAACATGAACACGTGGTACGATGAAGAAAAAGCGCGACATTGTGCTCGCGGTCACAACCCCGATACAGCCCGACCGCTCATGCACGCGTGCGACGGTGGGCGGCCGCGCAAAGTGCATTCTTTTGGGATTTTCCCCAGATCAAGGCATCGAGGAGACAACGAACTCGTGGAGCGAAAACGTATCCCGAGATCGCGGAGCAAAAATGTCACTTCAGCGATTTAACAAAGGACCCTGCGTAAAAAAAACAACATTTCGATGTGGAGAGGGTAAGCGGAATAAGCCAATGCTAACAAAAAAAATCGAGTGCTATAAAGACAGAAAAGGAAACAAAAGATATAGTCTATAGGAAGGCGAAGGCACAAAAAAAAAAGGGATGATGCGTGTGGTAGAGGGAAATCGGGAAGACGGGGAGTGGGCGTAGGGTAGGAAGGGAGAAGGGGGCGGCAGAAGGGAGAGCGTAGGGAGTGAAAAGGAGGTGAAGGAATAAGAAAGTGAGGAGGAGGCCGGGACGCGACGCGCAGCGTCGGTGGCGCTCCGATCGTTTCCTCGGTTCGCCCCTCCCACAATCTAATAAATGTCCGAGCCCCTGGAAAGCCGAAACGAGAATCTCGTTTGCAGCGAGCTCCGGCGCTCGAGCGGAGCGCTGCTCTCTCCGGCGGGAGTTTCGTGCGCCTTTGGGGGGCACCCTCTCGCCCACTGGCCCGCCGTGTTTGCGCGCCTCCTTTCTTTTTTTTCCCCCTCCTTTCTTCGCCCACGCGCCTCCCGAAGTCCCGTACCGGGACGTTCGCCTCAGCCGTCGTTGCTCCGCCGCCAACGATGCCAGCGCTGGACGGGTCGCGTCGGCGGCGCTGACCGATACGCCGTGTGGGCGCCGGACGTCAACGCACGTGCTTGCTCTGTGTGGAACATCGTTCGCTGCCCACGTCCGACTGAGTGGTTGTCGCTGTGCGGGGTTCACTCAAGCTCGCTACGTGTCTGGTCTTCAAACTGAGTACAGGACAGTGTCGGAGGCGAGCGCCTCTACGGGAGACGTAGTTTGCGCGACGGCAACTTGTTGGACTCACCACTTCTGACGTGGGGTCACGTGACTGTCGGTGGCGGACTCGCTTGGTGACGTTGCAGTGCCGTCTGTAGACAGCGTGCAGCCCCGTGGAGCTTCTAGTGGTGTGTCATTAACTGTGCTTTGTTGCGCATGTCTTCTACGAAACGTCCTGACTGCAGACTAGCAAACTTGTCAGAGACGGAAATCAACCTCGTTTGGACAATTTTCTTACCACGTTGAGGTGCGCCTTGCGCCGGCTTGAAACGCTCTCGAGGTTTTAGTCTTCCTGAAGTGACGCATGCTTGGCTCACGCCCGGCAGTCTGTCGTAACAACGGGAAAGTGACGCTGCAAGACATCGAAAGTGACCGACGGGTAGTTTCATAAAGCTGGTAAGCCGGACATCTTAGAACTGAAGGCAGTGCCACAATGGAATCAGCGGAACAGTTAGCGGCTAGTCCACAACGCGAGAAAGTGAACGAATAGTTGCCCGTTTGCAAATGCGTGAAATTGTTTCGTTTATTCCAGCACGCTCCTTACCGCCCAGAGAGAGGAAGGTGCGTTAAACGAGGGCGTTTATCTAAGCCAGTTCAGGGTGTGGCCCTTCTCTGGTGACAACAAAGCCTCAGGAAGGGCAAGGAGCTGAGAATTTTCGAGACATAAACGGAGCTGATTCGTTCTACCGCATGACGCACTGCGCAGTATGCACATGCTCATTGATAGTATCTTCAGTTATATGGTCACTCTGACCTGCTGAGAATTCTCGTCTACCTAGATTTCCCATCTGTGCGTGCTTCTCGCTAAGGCACAGGGTAACCGAACGCTGTCGAAACACTAGAATGACCCACTGTTCTACGGGTGCGTACATGGACTGAACCAAGATTCACTGCAACTGTGTTTGAAACACGTGTCAGCCTCAGAAGCTTGCAGAAAACGTGACCTTCGAATACGTGGACATTGGTCAATTGCGATGGTGACCAAGCTTCACGTCGACTCTCTCACACCAGCTGCTTGCAGTGAAACACTCCATTCGCTTCCACAGACAGCGCACGGATGAAACAGTGCAAACACAATGCCTGACAGCACGCGGCGGACGATGACGGTCCAGCGGCTGCACGCGGCGTCGGCCTCCCGTCGACGTCGGTGTGACGCGCCCCGGGAAAGTTGGCTTCTCGGCGCACTCTGGATTGCGGCCGTTTCGCACATCGTCTACGGTAAGCCTGCTCTCGTATCGACTCTTTCAACACCTTACTTTTAAAGGAATCTTCGCGGCGGGGCAACTAATGAGGAAGTCGGTTTAGTCGGGCTTTAACCAAACGCTAATCAGAAAGTAAAAGCCAAACGGAGCGCGCCTAATTGCGCATAAAACTTCGGAAAGTTCGAAGTGGTTTAACGAGGCAGCCAGCTAGTGGATGTCCTGTAGCTCCAAGACATACCGTGCTCGTATAGATTTATAGTTCGAAGTTCAGTTTAGACAGTAAGCTGTATCATCCGTTAGTTCATAATAAACTTTTATCTGTTAGTGTAGAACAAGCATCGTTCTCTCTGCTTATTGTTATGGTGTGTTCTCTACTTGGTGCTGTTTTGCACCACGCTCTAAATAAAAAAAAAAGCTGCGTCAGCGTCGAGCAATAAGGCGGAAAACTACATTCGCTTTGCTTAATTGACACTATTGTAGTATACTTAAGTCTAGTCTTCATTCTGCTTTCCTTCTACATTATCAAATGCGATAAAGTATTGGGAGAACTTGGAAGTTTAGCAGCAACTATCGTGCTGGTTATCACAGAAAGACAGATACGAAAGATGAACAAGCACAACCAGGAGTGGTAATCACTTAAATATCGAAAATAAAACCTAGCAGCAACCATCGCGATTTAGCCCCTTTTAAAGTAGCTTCGTCAGGTTCTTTAAAAGTTATAGAACAGCTGCTGTTGCCTCCTAAAACGAAACCACCGTTATAAATATTCCTAACCAATCTAATAGCAATTTGTTCCTAGGAATATGGATCGGTATGAAACTTTCTTCGATATACGTTGGTTAGTCATAGTAGGAGACAGTGTTTATCCGGCGGAACTGTCATGTTACCTTTACACTTTGCAAAAACAGATGCAGTACTGGCCCCTATGGTCACCTTTCTCATTTTCTATAATTCCTGTAGTACACCTCTTCGTGTAAGCACGCATGGCTACGCCACACATCGCGTTTTTATGTTTGGGCAATGTCGACAGCAGCCTTGTGAAAACATCTCTGTACACACTCCGCAGTATATTGAAGCGCTAGATATAGCAACGATTAACAGAGAACGTCTGCAGCCTAAAGTTTCTCTTCCCTTCCTCCGCCCTTAAGTGTAGAGTCTGTCAAAACATAGTATGCTTAAAGACGTTTCCGCAGAGGAAAGTGCGAACCGAGTAAGTGTGTACATTGAGCTAAGCACAGGCCTGGAAGAGAATTCATGTTTAAATTAACTTGTGCTCGCTATTTTCCCTTTTTCGAGCCAGAAGCGGTAATTTTAGTCGCTCGTTAAATCGAGTGTTTGAATAAACGTCTTCGCTGACGTATCTGCGACCAAAACCACAAGATGTGGACCTATGCTAAAGAAAACTTTTTCCGCACGAAAGTGCAATCCAGGGTTGGTATTGGCAACGTTGGCCATGTTGTTGTCACTCTCACAGCTCACGAGTGGCGGGCAACCGAGACACTAGAGAAGAGGAAAACGACCGTTTATGACCGTTTATGAGGGGAATGTGCCAACGTCAATACAACAAACCAATATGGGCCTGTGTGGAATGTACGCATTGCGAAGTAATGATGGCGCCGTTCGAAATAGGGAGCTGTCCCTGCCAAAATAGTTTGACTTGCTCCTTCCAATGAGCATTGCTTAGACATGATTTAAGATATTTCACGTGTTCATTGATTTGGTCAATACTTACACATTGCTTGCGCATATCATACTGCCTTCAATTTCAAACTATACGTTGGAAGTCTTCACCAAACCGAACAGTGATGACGTCGATGTTAGCGTTTAAAACCGAAAAACGAAAAGCAATATGAATTTCGTGAGAAGAAATCGATGTTGTTAATATACTGTAACGAAAACATCAACTACTATATACAATCTAATACTACGTGTTCTACGCTACGTCGTATTGGAAAACGAAGAGTGATGGTGTCAAATATCGTTTTCGCAGCTGTTATCAGTATTTTTTTAGGTAATTTTTCCTACAATGCGAATGGGTACATCACTGGGCCTCCTAGCCTTCACGTATCTCTGCCACTAGTACACTACACCGCGGTTTAGTTTAAACGAGTAATATGGGTCTCGTGAGAAGAAATCGATGTTATTAATATACTGTAACGAAAACATCAACTACTATATACGTGGTATAAACATCAACTACTATATACGTGGTATTGGAGTGTCCGGACAAGATTATTGCTCGTCACTAGTAAAATGCAACTAAAATGCACGTTTTGTTCAATAAGCCTAATTCATATCACTCCCTTTTCTCCCAGCTATGTACGGTACCTTGAAATACACAGTATCGTCCGTGACTGGCCTAAGCAAGCAGTACAGGACAGCGAAAATATGTTCTAGCGTGTGGCAACATTCTACGAGGCTACGTATAAAACACCATTTATCTTAAAGTACTACGCCACAGTGTATTACAGTAACACCCGAACACCGCGACCACCGAAAACACACGCGCAGCTGGAAGGCGCCACCAAAAGCGCACGTCGTTCTGTTCCTGCGCTATCTTTAGCGCAAAGAAGGACGATTTGCGTGACTTCTCCTAAAAATCGCCAACGAAAAACAATTAAAAAAAGAAAGAAAAACGAAAGAGAGAAAGACAACACGGAGAGAACGTTGTCGCGTCCGATCGCTTAGTAGCTAGAACCGCGTGAAAAGAATAAAGCAAAGAGACAGCTTCCAGACCATCCCTACAAGATACCTGCCGGGGTGTTTGACAAGGACAGTGTTCCACGAAGCGAGAATCGCGAAGGGGGCGAATAAATGAGAGTAATCAAACGAGAGTGTGGCGTGCTTGTTTGCGACGCGTTGTTTGCCGGCAACCATCCCCCCCCCTAGCTGCACTTTTCTGTGCCTCCCTTTCCTTCCTTTCCCTGCATGTGTGTGTGCGTATGTCCATGGCCACGCCCAACCTTGGCCCTGTCGAGCTTATCTCAACCGGAACTTGGCGAACACGAAACACGGACACGGGAAAAGGACCACAAGAGGGAAAGAAATATAGAAATTAAGCTGCGAGGGCGGACAGGAAAGAATGACTTGATAATGTCATGAAGCGCGCAGGCAGATATACGAGATGAGAAAAGGGGCGCCTGAAGGAAATGAGGGTGAGTGAAGATGCAGGGGCGCGTGAAATGAGGGAAAACGCGCAATGTTGGACGATCATGTTCGTAAGTGGTTCCGTCGTTAGTGTTCCACATAGATAGATAGATAGATAGATAGATAGATAGATAGATAGATAGATAGATAGATAGATAGATAGATAGATAGATAGATAGATAGATAGATAGATAGATAGATTTGTAGGAGGGACAGTAGGCGTAAATATACATAACATCCTTAAGGAAAGATGCCTGGGTAGATAGAAGGATAAATAGAAAATACAGCGTAGCAACCTCGCTTACGGTAGCGGTTGCGCACTTGTTGATTTAACACAAAGTTAGGGACGCACAGAATAATGGTATGCATGAAGATGAATACAAGCGTGAGGAAGGGAGGGATAGTGACGAGTACAAGAGAATCGAGGACAGTAAAAGAAGGTCCGCAGTGGAGCTACGAACTACGAGAGCGATAGCGCACTCTCCTAACGAATTACGAGTGGTTGAGTTTAGAGAGACAGTGAGAGCGAGAGAGGAAGCAAATATTGGTGCGTTAAAGATAGGAGCACATAATTTAGAACAGCTATCTCGACACAGGAGGGAGTAAACAAAGCACTGCAGTGAAGTGAAAGAAATGCCGAGGAATGGAAGTAAGGAAAAAAAAAGGAAGTGTCTCGTTTCTCCCGTAAAACACGCAAATGCACTTAATGAAACTGACTATACCACGGCGGGCCCTTCCCTCGCTCTCTTTCCCCCCTCCTCTTCTCCTCGCAAGCACATTTCGGCTATTATTCGAAAGGCACCCTTTGCACCGACTCTCTCCGATCCGCTCTCTCCCACTGGCTCTTTTATCCATTCTTCTCCGCGCCTGACGTCGACAACCCTTCTATACCCGTATTCCCTGCAAAGCAGCCAGCTTTCTCCAATTGCGTGAGCGTCCGCCTTAATTCTCTTTTCTTCTTCTTCTCTCTCTCTCTCCTTGTCTCTCTTATATTTGTCTCGTGTTGGCTTCAGCCCATTTTCTTTTGTGCCTCTGTTTCAACCTACGGGAGACACAGTCTTATGCCCAGAAGGAGCGCGATCCCAACGCAAATGAGTTGTGCAGCCGCAGAGCTTGTGATTAAAGACGCCCGCACCCTTACCAAACTTCCTGCCTCATTCCCTTGTTCGCTTTTCTTCTTGGCCTTTCAAAGACAGTCTTACTAGCATTCGATCCCCCTCTCCACCCTTTGTATATCTCTTGTTTCTTTCAACACGACTTGCTGCTCCGTTTCTCGTTTCTTTAGTTTCCCAGTTCTAATCCCTCTTTTACGTGTTCGGCCATTTTTTTTTATTTTCTTGTTTGCCCCGTGTTGAGAGAAACCCCTCTTTTGGTTAATTTCGAGTGGTCATCGTCGTGGTCCACGGTCTTTTCCTCTCCTTTTCTTGTTTTACTTTTACACTGAGTTTTGTTAGGCTGTTCTGGAGAAGTTGAAGAGGACACGTAATAAGAAGGAAGAGAGAGGGAAAACTGTTTAAGATGCTGCCGGCGGTTCGGAAGTACTTGCGTGGAAAACGCGCGATGATTGCGGTCGCTCAGGGCGCGATACCAGCAGTGTAGCGGCAGAAACGTTATTAGTGGGAGAGACGAGGAGAGCGGTAGAAGAGCACTGAACCACATGTTCCTGGCTTCCACTCGACGTTGCGCTTATCGGTTACTGAGAAAAAAGAAGTTACTTTCAACTTGATGAGTAGGGTGTTCTTGTGATTAAGAATATTTCGACCCGTCGCGGTGCAGCTTAGCAGCTTCTACGGTGCTCCACCGTTAACTTCGCAAACGTGGGTTCGAGTGCCGCTCCCGTCTGCTTCATTCCTAGGAGGGCAAAGCCTGAAAACGCCCGTATGCTTAGGTTTAGGTGAACGGTAAAGAATCGTAGAGGTGTCACAATCAATAGGCGTAGTCCTCCGATAGGGCGTTCCTCGTAACCGTGTCATTTTAGCCCGTTAGACAGCTGAAATTAACTTTAAAGGTATCTCGAGATGTACGGCTGTCTTTTGCACTTGTGAACAGAACATTTAGGCATCAAGTTTTATTTGTTTATAGAAAGGGAGATGTGACCTATAAGCTTTTATTCATTCTTCTCATATTCGTCAATTAATTCATATATAGTCAACTACATTATTTCCGTATGAGTAGCAACTACTGGTTGACTTATACACTTTTCATTGATCTACCTATCTGTTCACTTCCAAATGTACCCTCACAGTCGCGAATTTCTAGCACGTAAAATTTTTTTCGCCGAGGTAGCGGTCACGTTTCAACTGCTGTGCATCCGCATGTTACCCAAAAGACTAAATGAAAGGCTTTCTCGTTACCTTTTGCCTATGATTAGGAAGATCCACTAGCACTTTCTTAATTTGTGGTCATCTTTCTTTTTTATCTATAACCTTGCAGATTTCTCAACACATTCGCCATTCTTTATCTAAGTTGCTCCATCTGCATTCTGCGCGGTTCCCGTAACAACACAGAAGAGCCGCAAAATATGTCTTCCATACCGACATCACTGTCTGCCGAACAATCCGTGGTTTGTCGCATTGTATACCGTGGTCCTCTACGTTATGCAAGTTCCCCCCGTCTCAAGAAAAAGCCAGCGCGCATGCGTTCTCCGCAGCACCTTGCTCGGTCCATACGAGACGAAAAGCTCTGCCTATTCAGTCTCCCGTTTGTGTTTATTTTTATTTCTCTCCTTTTTTCCTTTCGAGGCATTCACCCAGGAGAGCAGACCTGGCGCTAATTTGTCCGAGCCAGACAGGCGGGCACAGAAAGAAAGGTGTGTCTGCGTGAATGAAAAAAAGAAAGAGAATTGGAGTAGGCGGAAGGAAGGGAAGCCAAGGTAGTCTGCAGCCTGACAAATGGCTAGACCGTCTCCTATAGAGGGCGCTGCTTCTATTATCTTAGCGTCACACGGCGAAAAAGGAGAATAAGAAGGATAAGAAAAGTTGTTCGCTAATTCAATTCCACGACCGCGTGCACCTTTTTCTCTCAAATGCTCTCCTTTCAACCTTTTCTTTTTCCTCCCTTGTCCTGCTTTACTCGGTTCTCCTGCAAGAACGGGCCACCTTGTTCGGCCGCCATCTTTCTTCCAGCAAGTCTGTCCGGTGCCGAGCACACCTTTCCCTTGTTTCGGAAGCAGACGCCGGAACACGCGTTGGCAGGAAGACGCCGGCGAGGCAGTTCGCAGCGAGAGACGAAGAGTGATACAAAATGGCGTCTCCTCTCGGCCAGTGAAAGCAGAAGTGCGGGTAAATTGGGGAGCACGCCTATCGAATGCTATTACAGAGGGCGTCGTTGTTTCAGTTGTAAAGGGCGTTTATTGAAGGCTGGCGTAAGGCCCGACCGGTAGCTTGGTGAACGGCTGAAGGCACGAGCCCCGAGAGCGAGCGATGCGCGTTAGGGCCAGACCCACTAGATCACACTGGAGAGCGTGCCCCACTACATGGTTCGTTAGTTTTCGCGGTTTTCGAACGGGAACGAGATGTAAACTTGGGTGAAGTGGTGACGACTGAGGTCGAAACGACTTGCTGCTTTTAAGGAAACAAAGCTCAAAGATTGGGCGCTTAGGGCTGCCGGCACAATTCTTCCTCTCTACTGTACGGAATGCGCCATCCGGACAGTGATGCCATCAGAATGATGCGGTGTGTATACAAATGTTGAATGAAACTTCTCATCTGGTGCTCAGTATCTTCACGTCGCTCGGCTCATGTTTCTTGAGTTTCTTGTCAAAAATAATCGCTGCTAAAACTCCTTCACTGCTTCTACGTGGAGGAGTCTGTCAATATAAGCTTTCTTCGTTTCTTTTCGCTTTGTCACGATGTGATACGCGGAGAGATGTAGGGAGAAAGAAAGAGAGGAAGCAAAGAGAACAAATGCAGGCAGGTTAAGGAGACGATCGTCCGGTTTGCTGCCCTACGCTGGGTTTAACGAAATGGGCATTAGAACAGGAGAAAGAGGGAGAAGGCGAGCACTGCACGTGCAGTGCTCGCTACCTACGCTAGGGCACCAACGCCTGCGTTCGTCTGACACAGGCGGCTTCAACGTTCTGGAATTCAGTCTTTCTGTCTTCAGTGTGGAAAGAGGGCCGCGGGTGAGCCGTGGTGATCACAGACGAAGTGAAAGCGCCGAATTAAGGCTATCCAACAATTTCAGAAAAGTTTGGGTACTTGGAGTCTGTAGCGTATGAGAAGGTGTGTACAGTATCAAAAAGAGGCCAAATATTCGCAACGATTTTTTCTTCCTTCTCGGGCAACCTGTCGGAAGGCAGCGCTGTGTTTGACTCGGCCAAAGTCTTCCGAGTCCATCGTAGTCGCTTTAGATCTGGCTTTGGCTGTGGCCCCATGTGCGGCTTTGGCAATCTAGGCAATTCATTTGTGTTCAAGCTCTCCAGGGGTGCTATCCCGGACAGTGTACAATACCGTGACGTTGCCTAATTCCGCAAAATGACGCAATTGCGAGCCTATCGGGGAGACCGTAACAGCGCACTCAATCAACAAAAGTTGCTAAGATGTCGAATTTGACGAGATGGTGGACTTTGACAGTGTCCAGGACAGCACCCCGGCGCGTTGTTGTCCACAGTGGTGCGAACGGATGAATCTTGTTTAGGAGGCAGATGAGAGGAGGACTCATCGAATGGGAAGCACTCCTGAGAAAGACGTCGGCGATTGTTAAACTGGTATGCCGCAGCCGTCCTGTCGTTATAGTGCTTGACTGCGGAGCCAAAGGGCGTGAGTTCAAACCGACCGTGGCGGTCGCACTTACGATGGCGGCGAAAATTCTAGAGACCCGTGTACCGTACGATGTCAGTGCATGTTAAACAGCTGCAGTTTATCAAAATTTCCGGAGCCCTCCATTATGGCTTCCTCCTTCTTTCCTTTGCACTTTTTCATTCCTTTTCCCCTAACTCCGAGGACGCTGAGCCGTGCTTTCGAAAGTGCTGCAGAAGATAGCTTCCATAACTGAACCACAATTATTCTTGAACTTCCAAAGCTATACAGCAGGTCGCTTGATTGATTGATTGTGGGGTTTAACGTCCCAAAACCAGCTCTGATTATGAGAGACGCCGTAGTGGAGGTCTCCGGAAATTTCGACCACCTGGGGTTCTTTAACGTGCACTGACATCGCACAGCACACGGGCCTCAACATTTCGCCTCCATCGAAATGCAGACGCCGCGGCCGGGATTCGATCCCACGACTTTCGGATCAGCAGCCGAGTGCCATAACCACTAGACCACCGTGGCGGGGCCAGCAGGTCGCTTGAGTCCGACACCTGCGTGACGTACCCTTCTAAAGCAAAAGGACCTGTGCAACGTAGTGTCCCTTATGTACCGGTCATGATGTGAGCATGACGGTGCGTGACATTTACAGCAAAGTAACACATATAACGAAAAAAGAAATTTTTAAAGATCGAGCGCTTTACTATATGGACGCGTGACTGCACACCGGCTTCGCGTTGGAAAGCGCATTTTTGCGAACTCAACACGCACGCTTAGGAAACAAAGCGTCGAAGCAAATTGTTCGGTGCGTACTATAGGTGGTCACGATTGACGCACCGTTTACAAATGCGGCTTCTCGCACACACAGAAGCACACGCGTTTGAGAAACTTGAGAATTCCATCGTAAGCTGGTGGCAGCTAACACGTGCTCCTTACGACGCAATGAAGTTATTTCTACATTTTTTGATTGCGAATATTGATAGCGTCGTTTCAATCGTCTATGGCCGCTCGGATGCAGCGATTAAGCACTACCAGTCATTAACATCGCGTATTTGTGCCATGAAGGAGATTGCTTTTACCTATTTGTGTACAAAAGTATACGCCTAAATGTGGAGAGCTTGCACGCCAGAAACAAGAGTAAGAACGACGTACAGTCGCGCTCCACGCGCTCAATAAATTTGCTTAATAAATAACAAAAGAAACAAAGGGCGTGCAAGTGCGTTTATTGAATCCGCGAGAACCTCACGACAAAGACAATAAATTACAGGAACACCCATTGAAGAGAGATAAGATAATCGAGATACACAGATCAGCTTACAGAACGAGCTGAACGCTTTCTGTTGCCCCTTTTTCACCTTGGCGCAGCTTAGTACACGCTAGGGCGAGGCCGCGAGCGCGCACAAACGAATTTTTGTTTTGAACCGAAAGCGGGAGTGAGTTGCAAGCGACGAGGTGGGGGTAGGGGTGGAGGGGGCACGGACAGGAGAACCGGGGTTCTGTTGTTCTCCTAATTATGTCCCGGAGGCGTTTTCGTGACAACCTGAAGCGTGGACGCTCCCCTGGCACGCTGCCTCCTCTCTGCCTCCTTCCCTGCGTTGCTATAAAAGGATGATCTCTCTCTCCCCCTTTTCCCCACTGACCCATGGAGCTCTTTCATGCTCTTATCATGTTCCCTAAATAAGAAGAATGGGGTAACTGTTTGTTTGATTATTTTATATCTTTTTTCTCGTACCGAACCAACCTTCCCGGCCATCCCACTCTTAGAAAAAGAAAATGACGTCACAGTACGATGGAATAGAACCATACGCCATGACGTGGGAGAAGGAAGCTGAGATAGCCGCTTTCAGGCACTGAAAAAGAAAAAAAAAAAAGATCGGGAGAAGAAGAGGGAAAAAGAAGAAAGGGAAAAAGGGTTCTGGGGTTACGGGAGCACCGGGGGCGGAAAATAATTGTTAATTGCCTCCGGTTGCAAGGAGGAACGGGCCCTTCCTTTAAACGAACTTTGAAAAGGTGCCCGCGAGAGGCGTTGTATAATTAAGCGGCAGAAACAAGCCGCGTCAACGCCCCGGCTCTTCGTCGTCGTCGTAGTCGCGTAAAAGTAAACAGCCTTTAGTGCAGTGCCACGTCTTATAAAACACGCCGGCGGGTATATGCCCCCCCCCCCTTCTCTCCCCTTTCATTTCCCCCATCTGAATGAGTTAAAGCGGATGGAACAAGAGCGCCTTCATTGCGCCAGATGCGAACGCACTGTATACAGCAAATCGCGACGCGCATTTGACACGCACAAGAGAGACAGAGAGAGAGAGAGAGAGAGAGGACAGCTTTAGCTGTCGGGAATTAATGCGAGGAGGAGCCACTTTGTCTGTCCCTGCTGCTCCAGCTGCTTCTTTCATTTGTTATTTTTTTCCACGTGCAATTAACAGTCGTCGTTGTCCGCCCTTGTTCCGCGAAAACCGAGCGGTGGTAACTCGATGAATGCGCTTCGCGCGGACAAACTCCTTTTTTTTTTCTTTTTTGCGTACAGGGCGGGTAAAAGAAACGGCAACGTCGCGTTATTTCCATGCGTGGGCATGCTGACTTTTTCTAACTTGTTATAGCGCGTCGAAGAATGGGCACAGCCAGTTTTCTCTTCATAATTTTGCCAGTTCGCTGTTCTTGAATATTGCCTGCCACGCTGTAGAGCCTTTGAAAACGAAATACCAGCCCATACAACGTTCAACAGTAGATGTATACTGAGGTCTTGCAACGGTCAGCGGGCTCGGCAGTACGCAGAGAGGAAACGCAAAGCAACACGCGTGCATGTCTAAATAAGCCCACCTCGGTGGTCTAGTGGTTACGGCGCTCGAATACTGACCCGAAAGATGTGGGTTCGATCGCTGCCGCCGTAGTCGCGTTTCGGCGGAGGCATATGCTAGACGGTTGTGTACTGTGCGTTATCAGGAGAAGTTAAACAACTCTACTTCGTCGAAATTCGTCCTGCAGCAGTGCTCGTTCCTACGCTAATCAGTTCATGCGTTCCAACTGACCGCTGAAATATAACTACTTAGAGCGAGACACAAAACATGTGGGAAACGACAAAGGGAGCGCGACGTCGCGACTGGTTATTACAAACAGGTGCATTGATTTTATAACAGGCTTGCACTGCGAAGCAGACAAAAGAGAAAATGCGCAATATATTGTTGGTATCACATTCTTCTACAGAATGCGACTCTCCGAAAGAAACAGGGAAATTTATGTGATACGGGATTCCCCTGTTTTTCTAATACGAAAAGACACGGAAATATCCCACGTAGCCGCGTCCTACATACTTATAGCGGGAAGCCTTATCTCGCCCAGCCGTCGCTCACACTTATGTAAGTGGCAATGCGCAGGCAAAAGCGTTCCCCCTTTACCTTTTAAAGATAGCTCGTGTTCCCGCGCACGTTCATTTATGCATCGTCCGGTCTCAGCGACATACGTGTTACCGCAAGATAGCTGATATTTGCACCACACCCGCAGTACATTTTCCGTGCGGCCTGGTGATGGTGCTTTCCCGAGCGCTCACATTATCCTTTGTACGTGGTCACGGTGTTCGGCCGCTCACTCGAAAGATGCTGGTTCGATCCCTGACGCGGCGTTCACACTTCGACGAAGGCGATACGCTAGGAGGCTTGCCTTCTTAAATGAAGCGAGACAGGTTTGTTTACGGAAAGGCAGAGTGGTCGGCCTGAAGGAAGGAAGGAAGGAAGAGGAAAGGAGGAAAGACAGGGATGTTAGCCAGTGCTGAGACCGGCTGGCTACCCTGTGCAGGGGAAGAGGGGTGAAGGGAATGAAAGATAGCAGAAAGGAAACACGACAAGAAAGAAGAAAAAGAAAGAAAAAAACACACTACACACACAAACGCGACACTGCTTAAAGTCTGTCCCTTAGACCGCTCGTCCGTAAAAATCGCAACAACGCATTGAGCGCTTTCCGTGCTGACGATGGACCTGGCCAGTGTCCCAAGACTCGTTGCTCGGACAAAGGGCGCCTGTCAAGTCTGTCTAGAGCAGTGGTAAGTTCTGTCGGCCTGAGCTATAGTTTACACTGGCGTGCTACTCTACACTAGGGAAGGGAAACAAAAAGAGTGATGAATGAGGACGAGGAGGCGGAGAAAATGCGTATGCACAAGTTCATCGTGTTGAGGCGGGGCCACTCTAGAGTCGTGCGTAGAGCCCAGTGGAACGAAGGAAGACTACAGTTGCTCCAGTGATAACGGTTGCAGAAGGTACACGTTAAAGAACCCCAGGTGGTCAAAATTTTCGCGCTCCTCTACCACGGCGCGCATCACAACGATACCATGCTTCCGTAATCAATCCATGAGCTCCCTCAATCACTGGCGTCAGCAAAATATGGCGCCTGTGACTACGGCCGCTGCAAGCATGGCATTTCAGCCAGCGCGACAATGGCGGGTAGCATATACGTTGGCTTAATTTTGTCCTTATGACGTCAAAGGTCGGTGTGGGGGTGTAAGAAAATGGTCGTTGATGAAAATACAACATTAGAAACCGAACGATTTGCAATGTTTGTGGATGTTTGCAGAGTATTTTCTGTCTTTAAAGCTTATTAAGTTCCATTGCTTCAAAATTTGAGTCAATAACGGTAAGTGCACCGTAATAAACAGAAAAATAGATTCCGCAGTTTTTTTTTGCGTCGGTACCATCAGATGATTAGGAGGCATGTCGTGATGGAGAACTCTAAATCATTTCGACGATCCAGGTTCTTTAATGTGAAGTTAAATCCAGGTGTACGGATGCTCCTGTATATCGCTTGTATCTGTGCCGAGGATACTAACTGGCGTCGCGAGTTTAACAGCGTTGTCTACTAAGCTGCCGTGGCGTTGTCATAGTAAACGTCACTGCATGATTGCCTTAACATGACGAGACATCTTAAGCAGGGAACACGGATAGAGCCAACGCTTCGACAAGCGAACTTGTCTTCACCAGAGCAGCAAGCATGTACAGAAATAAGACAAATCCGCATATACTCTATCGTTCCCATTAGATCTGAAAGATCGTGATACCGCAGTTCTCTGCAGCAATTTCGGTATGAGAGAGAGAGATTCTTTTATTGTTGTAGAAAGGTGGAAAGGGGGAGGGGAGTGCACGATAACTGTCTCTCCGGAGAGGACACTATGCTCTATGCGTACGAGGAGGAGGAGGAGAAATAACTTTATTGAGTCCGGAGGAACCCCTCCCCACCCACTCTTGGTTTAGTGGTCGGCAGGGGTCGCGGGCCGCACCTGCGTTGGGACGGGAAGCCCGTGAGCTTCTGCCCTTTCGTAAGCCCTCTGGACGGCCCGGAGTTGTGTCTGGTGGTCTCCGCTTCGCAGCGCGTCTTTCCAGTCTTCTGTGCTCAACTACAACTCGGTGCCGCTTAACGCGGAGCATTGCCAAAGCATGTGCGATATCGAGCAGCACGATTCGCCGCAATCCGGACAGTGTGGCTCTATGTCTGGTGAATAAAGGCTCAGTCTGCCTCTCGAAGGGAATGACCCTGTCTG
The DNA here is from genome assembly GCA_013339685.2 of Hyalomma asiaticum. Classification (NCBI taxonomy): domain Eukaryota; kingdom Metazoa; phylum Arthropoda; class Arachnida; order Ixodida; family Ixodidae; genus Hyalomma; species Hyalomma asiaticum. The sequence continues at coordinate 125,048,184 of CM023482.1, read as the reverse complement.
GAGTAGTCGCAGTATCGACGACTGTGATCTGTTGAGTTTAGCGTGGGGGAGCGGGAAGGCCCTCCTTGACAGCTAGTAGTGCAGTCGTTATTTCGTTGAAGGTAAGCAGCGGGTCTCGGTGCTCCCCTCTATCGTGGTCTTGGAACGTAAAACCCTCTAAGTCAGTCACCATCTGGAGTATAGTTAGGAGTACGACCGCGATTGAAACCTACCTCGTGGACAAATATTTCAAAAAGTTGGGGCTACGCTCGCCTCGTGCACGCGCATGTCTGGCAACGGCAGGTGACACGAAAACGCCGGGTCGACGCTTTTCGTGCGACCCCCCCCCCCCCCCCCCAGAAGTCCGGCCGTGCTGGCGTCACAGACTCGTACAGCTGGACACGCCGGCCGGCCAGCGGCGCTCACGTTTTTCGGAGGTCGTTATCGCGGCCGCACTCACGCGTGAAACGGGCCGCGACGCTGCGCTGCTTCCCCCTCTCGCTTAACGACCACTGGGTGGAGCGGCTGCACTGCGTGGCGTTCCATGTGTTCGGCGAAAAAAACAGGAAAAGACACTGTTGGTTCGCATGGTACAGGAAGCAGCACTTGTCGACAGGGAGCCTGTGGCTGTCTGGCCAGACCGCAAGACCTTGCCATTCGAGCTTGATAAATCGTTCCCCAGAGCTCCGCTCACGTGTGTCACCTCGTGGGATGCATTACAAAACGACGACGGGACAATTGGTAGGGAACCTCTATTTATATTTAGTTTTTTTCTATTCCTCCTTTATGCACAGCACTCACCTGTGACACCTTCCTTACGGTGCAGTTTGATCGCAGCGCGGAACTTCGGCGTTTGTAGGGTCTAACTTTAATGGGTGTTATATGCAAAACCTCATTGTACGAGATCGTGTCTGTTCGCTTTACTGCAGCACATTATGGTCGTGCAGTAAAACAAATGTGTTGTATAGCGGCGAAGCAAATAAAGACTGGAAAGTGTGGGCTAAGTCACGCAACCAAACGCATTAAATGAAATAAAGTTAGGTGCACAGCAGTAGTGTCAAAAGGAGGCACAGTCACTGTGGCTAGTACTTGTACCTTAATTAGTACGCGCCCTTCATACACACGCGAGCACACGCCCTCCTCTGGAGCACCGAGGTGTGTAATTGCTTGGGCTTTACGTGCCAAAACAACGAAATGATTACAAGGCAGGCCGTAGAGTAAAGCTCCGGAAATTTTAGACTACTTGGTGTTGTTAACGTGCGCTGACGATGGGCAGTACACGAGCATTTAGCGTTTTGCGCTTACATCGAAAATGCGATCACCGCGGCCGGGATCGAACCCATCTCTTTCGGCTCGGCTTAGGAGAAGCGTGATCGGGGTAACCGCGACGGTTCACCGAGGCGTCTTATACGCCTGCTTGCAAGCCTTGAGAGCTGTTCTTGCCGTGACTGTGACGATACAAGAGTTCTGCCCACCTTGTGCACCCATTGTGCGAGACGGGAACGGAGCCTAGAACTGCGCTGTCCAGTTTTACGCACGCTCATGCGCCCTATCTTGGCAAAGTACATGATCTAAGAAGGGGGTGGCGGGAAGTGGGCTGAACGGGGAGAGGAAAGGACGCTATTTTCGTGACTCTTGAACCGAGCATGAGTCAGCGCCGAGTACGCCCTCTGGCAAGTGAATACGTGTATTGAGAGGCTTCCAGATATTATATATATATATATATATATATATATATATATATATATATATATATATATATATATATATATATATATATATATATATATATATATATATATATATATATATATATAAAGCAGGCGGGAATCCGATTTGGTACCCTGCAGTGGAGGTACAAGAATGGGGGCTACAAATAGGAAATGAGTGAAATAGGCAGCACCGCATGTTCACAGGACTACAATTGATCGCTGGGGACGATTCCGTTCAATAACTGGAGCAGGGCGTGAATAGCTTTCCGCGTGATCGACGTGTGTGGCGAAGGTGCCCAAAAATTATCATTTTCTAAAATTTTTACCGAATTCGCTGTGGCGATTTTCGTCTCGCCCACTTCGCGTTTCTTAAATATGAGAACGTAATAACGTCTCACTACGCGTGGCTCTCTACACGTAGGCGTGAACCTAATTCTCAAATAACAGAACAAGCACTGAAATGGCGTGCCTCTTGTTTGGAGGTCGAACGCTCTTTAATTATACGGATAGTACAGGCACTGACTGTGATGTTTCCGTAAGGATTCGTCCGAGAGTTCTACTGGCCCACTTAACGAATCGCACCTGGTACCACTTAAGGTGGTTTCATAGAGTCACTACAGAAGAATATAACTGGTTTCTCGTCGAAGCAGCTCTGAAGACATGCCTCTAGACTTAAGGGACGCTACAGTACTCGTACGAGCGTCTATGGTAGAGAAAACACGTACTACCAACCGGATGACCCGTTCCACTGATAATATGCTTCACCTTACAAAAGAAGAGCATTGCAACGAAGTTAACTTTAAGCGAACCCGCAAACTAGGTTGCATGGTTGTTGCCCCTTCCATCCTTCCCCTCAATACCGCAGCATACACCGTGTTTTTGGTGAAGGCAGATCACGATAAAGTGCACTGTGGCACTTCGCTCGCTCTACAAGAATATGGTATCTTGGTAGCTTCCCCCCCCCCCCCCCCCGCCGCCCTCCACCCATTTATAAGTCAGTACATAACTTCATCGTTGCTTTGTTCGATACCGCGCAGCTCAGCAGTGTTAGAGACAGGCAATATGAAAATTTTTATCAATTGTACAGAAGTGGGCACAAGTAAACGTGCCCGCATCAACCGAAGCTACGCTACACTTCGATTTTGTTCTCTGACCTATTGCAGCGATGCACAACTGAAATTTAGGTACAGTCGATATGCTGTTAATTCTCCTCGCAAAAACGTACTACTACGACAAGGGACGCGTGTGACTGAAATTCGAGAACATGAATTATAACCTAAATCACTGTAACCTTCAAGATATGTGGAATAATGATTTAGATGATGCGCAAACACTTGAAGTGCAATTGTTGGGAAGCCATAACTACACGTAACACGCAGAGGAACCTTGCCCTGGAACTTTTTACGGTAGACAGTAGCGCCACGACACAAGGCTTAGCTGACGGGTTAAAAAAAGATGGAGAGACGCGGCGCACTTGTATTGTGACGCTTCTAATGACTCGGCAAGAGGGAAGTCATTCCAATTCCACAAGCGTTTCCACTTCGCATGCCCTGCGCGACGTGAACGCGTCTATGGTCTAGATAAGAAGTGTGAACACAAGCGAACTTGTTCATTGTGAATATCAGCGCATGACGATTAGATGAGCCGACAGTAGATTATGCGAAGATCGCTGTCATACGTAACGTGATATCATTTTCTTTGCTTACCTTGTCGCCAGAATGGGCGACGTCCTTGTGCTAAATTAAAGCGTCGCACAATGCCAGGTTGCTGGTGCAGGCTGCCTATACGGAGTTCCACCTCGACAATAGAAAACATGCGTTTAATCGGGGCTTCCCGTGCCCCATTTCCTGCTGCGCACTCAAAAGGAAATGAGAAAAATTACCACGTGGTCGAGGCAAGTAGATAAGCGCATTCACATTTCCTATTCATTAAATTCGAATTCATCTCATATACCGGGGTATGGTAACAGGAAACTCCGCGCGAGTTGGCATAGCAGTCTGCCTCGATGAAGGACTTTTCGAAGCCTGTGCCTCTATATAATCGTACTCCGGCGTTGTGAGACGATAGGTAACACATGCGCTTTTAGATGCCCGTGTTTCTCACGATTAGCAAAATTACACGGAAAGTTACGCTCGAGACCTATAGCAAAAAGAGAGAGAGAGAGAACGGAATAAAGGGAAAAAGAAAAGAAGAGAACATACAGAGTACGAAAATGCGGCGCCAGTTTGCTTGCTACAGCAGCTCCGGAAATGACGACCTGTCGCCGGCTACCTTCGAAGAGGCAAATTAATAGCGCCTCTCTCAAGCGGCAGCAGCGGCCGAGATAAGGTTATCGCGAAAGCGGCTCTTAACGGGGAACGACGCGCATTTGTGCGCAGGGCGGCGTAACGCGCACGCACAAACAAGCGCGCATTGCGCTGCGCCGTCGGAGGAAACCGTAATTTGTTTACCGCCTCCTCATGCGTCACTTTATGCGCGTTTGTTTTGCAGTTCCTGACTTGATACTTTACCTTTTTTACGCGTTTAGTTTGTCACCACGAGGGTACGTTACCGGAGCAGGAGAAAAGGAAGGGGGGTGATACTGTGTTTCTTGTCGTCTGTGCTCACAATGGCCGCATAAAAGCGCGCACCGAAGAGCTTGTAGTACCTGCTGTGTGCGCCGGGGCAATGTGGGACAGCCACGAACGGAGGGCCGGCATGCGCGTTGCGTATGTATGTACACAGCGGCGCCGGCGGCGGCTTCCGTGATGCTGGCGGTAATGGGTGTTATCGCGATGTGAACATTCTCGATGAGAAGGCACGTGCGACCTTGGCATTTTAAGCGTGGCCGCCGCAATATGCCGCGCGCAATTTCCAGATGAGAGCGTCGCCGACTGGCACGGTGTAGTGCGAAATGGTGCATATGTTTATATGAAACGAGGTCGTCAGGGACGTATAGTGTTTATATGGTTCGGCCTGTAGCGTTATTTATCGCAGGGCTTGATCCTCCGTGTCGCATTGTCGTTTTCTTTTTTTTTTCTTAAGCGAAGTTCGTATTGCCTAGCCTGTGTGGGCGTAGTAGTTAGTCGGTGTAGTCACGCTGAAACTAGTTTATCCCAGATAAGTGGAATTCATGAGGCTCTCTACGAAGTGGCGGAAGGAACTAATGCATTGGTGTCGAAAAAAATTTTGCAGATCCCACGCACTGTGGAAATCGGTGTCATGCGAAGCAGCAAACGAGGAAATTGCCCATCACGAATTGTTTGGCATTCAGTCCAACTGTTACGAGTAGGACCAAAGTTTCTGTGTAAAGCGCATGCAGTGTGCTTAACATGGGCTAACCAGGAAAGTCGACAGCGCCCTGGCGACTGAATGGTACGTCAGGGTACGTCTTAACGTTTGAAGTCGCGTTAGTCCAAAGCACAGACTTCTGTCGAAGCAAAATGCACTAAACGGTGCGTTGATGTGCCATCATAAGCGTCGTTCGTTGAAATATTCCTGTGGGATCGAGCAAAGTTGCACAAAAGCATATGAATGGTAGCAGAGCATATGTATTGCTATGGTGGTGCTTATCACACATTAGAAGCGGAATTCACGTTATACAAGCACTATGGTTAGAAGTGCTAGTGCAACAGGTTTACTTACTATATATACCGAGCGGAAGAAGCAGCCGTAGCCTTGTGGTAGCGTGCTTGCTTGGCAACTATAGAGCCCGTGTTCGATACCACCTTATAGCTTGGTATATAGGTTACATCTGTGTCTGTGTGTTGTTAGGTCTACATTTCAATCGCAACCTGCGATAAACAGTGTTCCTCTCTTGTCTTAAGAGCGGAGCTCTTTGAGCCGGCCGTCGTGTGTCAACCGGGAACACACAAGTGTGGGCCGATCCTGGAGTCAGTGATACGGGGTGAGGTGCAGAAAACTTGAGGCGCCGCTCAAAGTTGCCAGTTCGATTCCCGAAGTCACAGCGTTTCATATGTCTATTTACCTTTTACTTGGTCATTGGCTGACGTAAGTTCTATAAGATTCAAACACCTGTGGCCGTGGGTCGAGCACTACTGGTACGAGCCGCAAGTAATATTAGTGCGTTAATCATGACATAGGTGACGAGTATATCACATTAGTGATGTACAGATCAGTGATTCATGTTCGTCACACATTTGCCCCCCTTCCATGCAAATATTCGAGTATGTCAGGTGAACGACACGACCAGGAGAGCACCGAGACGTAGGCGGATAGATAGATAGATAGATAGATAGATAGATAGATAGATAGATAGATAGATAGATAGATAGATAGATAGATAGATAGATAGATAGATAGATAGATAGATAGATAGATAGATAGATAGATAGATACGGTCAAAGTGGCTGAAGTTCGCCAAGAAATCCTTCGCATTATAAACTTTGCTACCGGTGCTGGAATTTGCACACTGGGTTCCCACTTTCCGAAGGTAAGTGTGGTAATCAGTAGACTGCACACCTGCACTTGCGGGATGTGAACCTATCTAAACAACACGCATGCCCTGAATCCTGTACCACCATGCTTATGAGTTCCGAAGTGCATAAAAAAAGAAAACGTTGCCAGGAAAAAGAAAGAAATAAGGACTGAGGTGGTGCAAACCCGCAGCGGCGGGCTTGCACCATATCCGCCGATGCGAGTCCACGCTGCACAAAATAGGCCGGATCTCGCTTTAAAGGCTGTCTTTTTTTTTTTCCGCGCAACGTGACATGTAATATGTGACAGAAATTTCTCAAAGTTTTTTTTTCCAGCGCTGTCTTAAATATCTCTCCATTTACATTCATTCCCTCGCGCTGCTTTTCGGATACTACCATGCGCACTTTCTAACTGAACTAGTTGAAGCCCACTATTTTACTTTCTTCTTCCCAGCGAAGGGTAGCCAATCGGGATCAGCTTGTTTTATATTTATTTATTTATTTATTTATTTATTTATTTATTATTTACATGCACTGCAGCCCTATTGCAGGGCTATAGCAGGAGTGGTTAAGTTATACAAAACTAATACGTCTCCCTCGCTTTGTCCATCAAGCAAAATTTATTCAATTTTACAGCGTTACACGTCGGTGCAAGTGTTTGCTTTTGGTGGCCCAGATGCAAACTTTCTGGGCTTACAGAAAATAAAGACTTCTTAAACAAAGACGACTCCAGCGGCGACTCTTACTTTGGAATGCCTTTTTTATTCTTTTTCTATCCTCTCTCTCCATTCCTCTTTACTAATTTCATTACTTTCATTTTTGCTGTAATATTTGTCGTTTATATGCTTGCAACATGTTTGAGATATGATTTGTTCCTTTTATCTTTTTCTTTCCTCGGAGGTATACCACGAGAAAATTTCACGACTCCCAGGCTCTAATGACACTGGCTCGTTGAGCAACGAGAGCTCTGCGGGACCACTTGATGGCAGATGAACTTGTTAACGCGCAAGAGGGGTATATAATGTAAGCGAGACACACTCCAAATGTTGGCGCTTGGCGAGAGGAGCTGTGGGGGCCCGAATTTTGCCGTCTTATACTTCATATCGGCGATAAAGAGCAGACCAGGGGTCACCGAACGACGAAGAGACGTCGGGGGACTTTAGTCATTGTGAGGGGGGGCCATCAATCAAAGACGTTGCGTAGCCGCGCTGCACGCCCAGACTGTAAGGAGGTTCTGTGACGCCTACCCGATATATACACGGCCTTTCTATACGGACTCCGTTTGCTGACACGTTCCATGAGCCGGATAGCGCCGATCCATTACCGAGGCTGACAGTGAGAATGGAAAGTTTGATTGAAAAATACAAAGCGGGAATATTTCATCACGAGATCGTTGGGACACTTCATCACACAACGATCGCGCGGCGCTCATTTGTCGAGCCCGCATCACTTTCGACAACGTTTTTTGTCGCCGATACGCTCCGAGATACGGTGGAAGCAAAACGCCTTGAATTAATGGGACACAAAGCAGACTGGCTGGCTAGTTGTCACTGCATATATTTAGATTCAGCGCAAGGAAGCACAGAACACGAAAGAATACTTGAGGACCTAGTGCTGTCTCCTCGTCTGTTCTTTCGTCTCCCGAGTTTCATTGCCCCAAGTACAAGGAATGGAATACGCCGTTTAATTCGTTTAACGCGCAACCGGTTGGTTGTACTGGAACGCAGGTTTGCAGCTCTATGAATGCAGACACCGGTTAATTAAAACTAGTTTAGTTGATTGTTTGATTTAACATGCAGGGCTGAGCTCATCGCACGACACCCCCGCCCCTACCGCTTCGCACCCCATCTTCAATATTGTTCTGCGTGAGAATAATCGTACTGCGAGGACCTGGTTTATAAAAATGCGTCCGTTTCGGTTGTGTTCATTCTTTCTACCCTTAACGGAGTGCAGCTGAACACAGGCGGTACCACGAGGCATCAGAGTTGTACGCGCTCCTATCGTTTGAACTTTAATAATGCAGTATTATTAAAAAGAAGTGTCAAAACCAAGCGCTGCCAAACCGTGTACGCGCGCACGTACAGAGAAGAACAGAGCAAAACTAGCCAGTCGAACTTCAGCTCACCTTTTCGGGCTTTATCCGCCGATTTAGAAAACCGACATTGCTTACAGTGCTTAATCTTTAAATTTGTTTTAGTTTAGAAGCGGCGTGAAACATGTTATTTTCTTTCTTTTTTGGGGGGATGACAGATATATGGGGGAGAGACAAATTAGGAGGTAGTATTTTATTTATATCGTGTTTTTTTTCCTTTAATCGTGCGAAGCCAAAAGCTTGTGACACACACTTATCTATTAACTTGGGGTCGCACCACAACTTCGTCGCCTCGCCACGAAGTTGATGCCCCGCAGTGTTACTGCATCAAAAATTAGTGGCATTCTTTTTTTTTTGTCACGTCGGCGCGAGGCCATATCGAGGTATTGGCTTTTGTCCAGCAAAGTCTGTTTCTCTCGGCGTTCAGACTTTGCTCGGGTGATGAAACCGGCGACTGTTCGAGGCAGACCGTGCTGGGGTTCCCTTAGGTGACATAACAACGGCGCGCCCAGCTGTTTCCTCCGCATTGTGGTACAGCTTCCCGTATTTTTCGTTTCAAAACCAGCATATATACGTAAACCATGCACTGGTGGATACATATGCTCAGAACAGTTACGCTAACATTATACTTTGACTTCGGCTGCCTGAGGGTGTTTTGAGAGATGTGCTACCAAGAGAAATCTTTCCTGAGATAACGATCATAGTTCACACTTTAAGCGCTCTTTGAATGCTAAGTGAGCTATGAACGAGACAAATATAGTTAAAACGCTGAAAACAAATCTTGAGTAGGCGCTTACCCCGTAGCATCCATGTTTTCGTGCTAAGGTACGACCGTGGACAAACATGTGTGGTAGATTACGGGTGGATCATACCTGTAATGCTTGGCCCGTGGTATTTGGGTATGCGCCCACAGGTGTTAGATTTTATACAGCCCATGTCAATCTCGGGACAACTAAAATAGAGAAGTAACACGTCATTGGAACACACTTAAAAATAACAAAGGCATACCGTTTGTCGTAGCATGGGATCGAAATGTACACATAACAAGCACACAGGCACGCACGTAACTATACCAAGCTGTAGGAGGGTATCGAATCCGGGCCCTCGAGGTGCTAAGCATACACGCTACCGCTAGGCGACAGTGGCTCTTCCCACACGGTATATACAGTAAAGAGAGAGAGAGAGAGAGAAAAGAGGAGAAAGGCAGGGAGGTTAACCAGATATTAGACTCCGGTTTGCTACCCTGCACTGGGGAGAAGGGGAGGGGGTTATACAGTAAACAATCCTACTGCACAAGCAGTTGTGATGTTGGTGCTTGTGTAACGTCAACTTCCCTTTCATTAAGCGCTATCACTGCAATCTAATAAACACTAGCTACGTTGTGTTATCACTCAACATGCGTTTGTCCAACTAAGGCTTCAACGAAAGACGCTTCAGCGAAAGACACACCAGCGCACAATAACGTGCATTTTTATTCTACAGAACAGACGTCCGTGCTGTGCACTGATGTGAATGCGAACGTTACGTCATGCCATCAGCTACCATTCAGTCACCAAGGTGCTGTCGAACTTCCTGATCGCCCCGCCACGGTGGTCTAGTGGTTATGGCACTCGGCTGCAGATCCGAAGGTCGCGGGATCGAATCTCGGCCGCGGCGGCTGCATTTCGATGGAGGCGAAATGTTGAGGCCCGTGTGCTGTGCGATGTCAGTGCACGTTAAAGAACCCCAGGTGGTCGAAATTTCCGGAGACCTCCAATCAGAGCTGGTTTTGGGACGTTAAACCCCACAAATCAATCAATCTTCCTGATTAGCCGACGTTAAGCATACACCCACTCATTCGCTTTGCGCAAAGGGCTTGATCCTACTCGAAACGCTGACAATTCCTCCGCTGAATGCTTCGTATGAAATCGATTCCCACAATGCGTGGGATCTGCAGGATTTTTTTAAAAATGTAATACGCATAGTAAAGTAGAGACTCGGTTTTCGTGACCAGTTAAATTGCTTCGAAAGCTAATAAGCTAATAATTCGCCTTTCACAGACCGCAGCCTTTAAAATCGGTGCATGGGATCTGCAGGACATTTTTTTTTTTTTTGATGTAATACGCATAGTAAAGTAGAGACTCGGTTTTCGTGACCAGTTAAATTGTTTCGAAAGCTAATAATTCGCCTTTCGCAGATCGCAGCCTTTTAAAATCGGTGTATAAATGCGATAAGAGTCAGAGGACGCAGAACGGAAACGCAAAATATGAGTCTGGTACGTCTCCTAACTATTCATTCGGAAGATCGATTTGCGCGTAGTGGAGAGAACAGCGCTCAGACATCCCATTTCTCTAACATTTCTCCTGAACTTCAGCGCTTATAACGCATTCACGACGAAATTGGTTACACTATAATGTAGCTCATTCTCGCGATATTTTGTACTAAACTTTAATAAAAGGGCCGATAGTTGCCGTGTGTGCTATCATACAAATTCGGTGCGCGAGCTAAACCGCTCACGTGACTCATTACAAATATACGACGCTACTGGGAAGCCAAATTACAGTAATTTCAACAGGCCGTTGCCACGATTCACTTTTTTTTCTTTGCTTTCCTACGACCTTTTCATACACGGATGAACCGAACTATTTGGTATTCCATAAGTGCAATTTGCTGAATCATTTTTTAGCTTAATGTTCCTTCCCGCATACTTATATGAATGGTCGCATAAAATGTAAAGCGGCTTTTTAGGCAACCGTGTAACATGCACCTTCGGTAAGCGACTTATTTACAGCAGTCTGTGATGTGCCACTTTGGCGGTGCCACGTCTGTCGTTTTTTCCAAACTGTTGTTTATTGTACACATTTAGGAAATATGGATGCTAGCTAACATTATTAAGAACTTCGATGTCATTTTTGGTAGCGTATTATAGTTACGCCTCACGTCATCCATTTTTTTTCTTCCTTTTACACTATCATAATTTTTTCGGGCAACACACTTACAGCTAATACAGGCCGAAATGACTCCGATACTGAGAACATGGGGTCCGAAGAAAAAACGCGGCAATGACTTCATCATCACATCGAAATCGTTTGCTCGAATATTCGCTGGGGTTCGTAGTGAAACCGGCCAAGACGCATTAGAATGAGGACTAGTTTCCAGAAATCGGCCACAAGTTCGCTTAAGTGGAAAACCCACGCTCTCTTGACTTCACAACCGAGTGCTGAAACTTCGCAACTTCCGCACTTCGTATAGCATAAAGATAAGTGACATCGATAGATGAGATTGCTACAAATTCCGACCTCTGGAAAGTGTCTTGTATACCGAAGCAAGTTGGGAGTTACCTTTAGAGCGAAGCCAAAACGAGAAATGGGACACATTATATAGCTCGCGGAGACCATTGCCGAAGTGAACCGCGCACGATGCTAAATGCGCATTCAACAACACAATAAAATATAAAAGAAAGCAAGACAACAACAACAACAACAAAAAAAAAATGAAGGGCTGGTCTACGTACGGAGGAGCGAGAAGTTGGGGCGCGAGTGTAAGTGAGCGGAACTCTCCAAAAGTGCTGACGCCGGTCACCCAGGATTTTTTTTATCTTGCCCTGCATGGCGCATATCTCCATTTCGTATATGTACACCTATCCCTCTACGCGGAGAAAGGGAACCCTTCAGGAAACCGCCGAACGGTGGCATTCAAATCGGAGCAGCACGTCCTCCTCAAAACTTCGGGGAGGAGCCGGGACTTTTTCCGGGGGCACGCCGCTCGCATGGCCGTATAGAGGTAGCGCACGCTCGCTTCGTTTCTTTATGCGTTCTCAGATGATGCGAGAAATTTTTATATATTTTCCTTTCTACTCTCGACGCGTTCTTTCTAAAAGTGAGGAGAGGGGTGCGCTTTTCAGGGAGACCCACTTTTCCCGTACTTCGAACGCCGTCTACCTGCGATTTCACATATTTTCGTATGTGATTTCGCCCAACCCCCCTTTTTTTTATTTGTCGCTATCGAAGTCACCCTCCGCGCTTATGCCGGCATATCTATGCAAGCTTTTCTTGAAGGGAGCGTAAAGTGCGAAAACCGCTAGGACGACCCACTCGTGATATTCGGCGTTCTTATATATACGGCGAGATTTCGCATGGACGACTCCCATTTCGTTCCGGCGTATTTGTGCCCCCTCCCCCCCCCCCCCCCCTCTTTCTTTTTTTTCTAAGATCGGCGTCTGCGTGCCGCCAAGCCATTCCTTCATTTCTACTCAAACCGTGTTTACTCTATGATGACTATGCGCATGCGTGCCCAACGGCTCAGTTATGTAAAGAGGCACACTCGTTGCAGATCCATCAGAGTGGTTATGCACCATTGAGGAGATCGCGGTGGCGGGAGGTCAAGACGAGACCTTTGACTTTCCGCATCCTTTCTTTTTCTCCGCGCTTGAGAAGACTGCGAAGTTTCTCCGCCTATTATATAGAGACTGCGCGGCGAAGTCAATCGGAAGACCGTTATTTTAGTTCGAATGGAGGTGTCCTTTAAGTTTGTGTTCAATGACCGTTTGATATCATAATGTCATGACCCACTGTGTGGTTGAAAGGCATGCGGGCGTGCTATGCTAAACGAGAAGAATAGTGAAATAAAAGAAAGAAGATATACCTATAAGGTATGCGGGGGACAAAGTAATATCAGGGTGGGCTGCCGCAGTTTAGCCCGAAACAAAATGACAGCGCCATATACGTTCGCCAGCGGCAGGTAAAAAGATGTACAGAAAAACACAAGGCAGAAAGGAGGAAGGTTTAACGGACCAAAAAAAAAAAAAAAACAGAGGTGTGCAGGAAGCTAGACTCGGTGTAGGCACTTAGTGTGCAGCTGGAAGACGAGTCGAACGAATTCAAATTCGGCGGAAGAAGCGATTAATAAAGAACAACGATGGGCCATGTGCGATGACAGGATTGGCAGAACAAGAAAGATAAGCCAGGAAAAGCGGAAGAGAGAGAGAGAGAGAAAGCAATGACAATAGCGAGTCTGTGTAGCGGGCAAGAGGTTGAAGGAGGGGGTGGGAGGAGGATGAGAGAGCGGATTTAGGGGAGAAGTGTTGCTAGTTTTTGCAAGCGCGGTTTGGTGCTCTCTGGAAAAGTCTCTATGCGTACACAAACAAAGTGACAGAAAGAAACATAATGCGGGAAAAGAAATGTGAACGAATGAAAGAGATATGCAAGATAGAGATATGACTGATCTACCGAATTTAAATGTAGGCTAGTGCGAGGAATCAATTTGTAATTTAAATGGCTTCGCCCCCGCATGCCTTCCCACCGACCTCCGTTCCTCTCTCCCTGGACGTTCACTTTTTCCCGTTCCACTCTAGCTTCCCGCGACGCCCACCTTGAAGCTTCTGAACTCGCACTTCTGGTGCTTTTCTCTCTTCTTCTTCTTCTTCTTTTTTTTTTTTCATGGTGCGGTGTCTGTGACCGTGCGCACGTGGTTTGGTTCCGATTATACTCCACAAATACGCGGCACCCTAACGTTGTGTGTCTTTCTTAGCGTTTACCCATATCTATTTGCTCTTGCTTCGGTAGAACTCCAGTTTTAGGGAGCAGGGGAAAAAAAGGGGTCCGGCGGGAGGAGAAGCCTTTTCAGCGGTTTTGAATACGGCGAGAGGTAAGAAGAAAGCGTATCGGGTCTCTTTGTGGGGACGCTGTCACCTCTGTCGCGGTGTTCCAGCCCGTACTCAACTCCCTCACCAATACTCTACAGGATAAATTTTTAAAAAGAAAGAAAAAACACACATAGTGTTGGAGCAGACGAACAGTAACCCCTTTTGACAAGAAAGAGCGAAGCTCTACCCTCGCTCCATCAAAATAAAAAAAAAGGAAATGCTATCCAAATCCAGTCGAGACCAGCAACGTTACACTCCTTTTTCTCTTCCCTGTTTCTGTCTGTCGGCATTTCCATCTGTTTTGTGTAGCAGCAGACGCTCTTCGCTGATGCCGCATGGCATCGAGCCCTTCAAACATTTTGTACTTCCGCCTTACGCTGTCTCTCTCTTTCTCCTTCCGTACTTAGCCGGAAAGGAATACGACGCAAAGCGTCGTATAGCTGCCCGCTTTCTGCGAAAGCCGCGCAGAATCTAATTTCGATTATATCTGCGTTCGACCGGTCCCGCCGCTTATGAATTCAGAAGGCCTTATTTCGCCGAGTGCCACCCGCCTCGAGCCCGGCGGACGAAAAAAAAAAAAAAAGGAGCAAAGCAGGGAAAGGGGTTCGCCTGTGTGACAGCGAGGTATTACGGCTTTTTCTTCCACCTCTGTGCTTCTTTTTATCAGATTGTCTTATTTTGTTCTTTTATGATCCGCAATTTTGCCCCTTTCGCTGCCGGCGCCGGCCGCCTCACATATTCTCTTTCTTGAGCGGCACGAGTAAAATGAGTTTCGTCTCAGTAAATCTCGGCTCAACCGCACAGCGGCGGCCTACACTCTCCAGTGGCCTATATATAGATAAACACGCATACATATTTATAATGCGCTGGTGGTGTTTCACCACGCGCCAGTTTCGGAATTGGGTCTATACGGCGCCGGCATCGGTGACGCGCGACTCCGGCGTAGAGATGCGGCGCGGTTTATTGAAGGCCAAGTGGGTGTGATGGCAATCCGATCCCAAGACTCGAACCACACCCGTCTCTTCGATACGCGGCGTTTCTGCATGTAGTCATAACACGCGCGCGCAACAGACTGTCGCGCGTTTTGTGCATACGGCAGAACATCGCGCGCTTGCAGCGTTTGCGGGTTTATTGCAAGTGAGATCGTTCGAATGAACAGTGAAGCTTGCCGTGTACACACACACACACACACACACACACACACACACACACACACACGTACATATATATTGCACTGACTTTCATCGTCTCAAATGTGTACTGACATGAGCACATGTAGACTGCACTGCGGATTAGTCCGTTACTTTTAAAGTTAGTGCAGAAAGTATTGTTTGAAATGTTCATACTGAAAGTGAAGGCGGATTTATATACATAGAAAGAGAAAGTTCGAAAGGGCATGTGTTGCTGGCTGCGTCAGCGCGAATTGATACGAACTAAGGTGAATAAGAGACAACGTACGGCGTTGCGTGATTGCGCTTCTTTTCCTTTGTGCTATCAGGACATGTTGAGCCCTTCATGAAGGCAAATGTCAATTGAATTAACTACATATTCTTGCCACCCCCCTTCAACACATCTATAGAGGGCAATATGCAAAGATCGTCGATTACTTATTCAATTATTACACGGGCACTTTCAGTCGCGATCAAGCCCAGGCTGGGATCGCATCTCACCACCGCATTTTCTACTCCTTTCAATAAAGGGTTTTCGCTCGCACGTCCATGTAGGCGCGCTAGCCAAGGCTCCGTAACTGCACGCTTCAGCTTGTCGAAGCCGTTGCCAGAGCGGCGGCGGCCGCAATCGCGTCTTCTCGAGGCAACCCTGCCGGTGATGAATTCCACGCTGCAGATCGTTGATATCGCAAGCAATTGCAGTTCAAGCTGTAATCGTCAACATGAAAACTGTTGGAACTTAAGATTAATAACTGTGCCGCCACGATAGTATACATATGGTGCTCGGATGCTCACCCGAAAGACGTGGATTCGATCCTGGCCGCAGCGGTCATATTTTGATGGAGGCGAAATGCAAGAGGCCGCCTCATAGTCGTGGTTTTTGGCGTGTAAGATCCCAGTGAATAAGTAATTCGAGTAACGACTATCAGTGCCACACTATCGACACTGATATTTCGTAATAGCACGCAAAGAGCACGGTGGAAACATTGCATCTTTGATTAGCAGCTCGGCGATCGGCACATGAAATGAGGGAAATCTGCATCTCGCTTTCTCCGTTTACATATATATATAGGCATCGCAACTGTGGGACATGGTACGCGCCCTCCAACAGTCTGTAGTCCACCTGTGACCACTTCAGCTTTTAGATCTGTCACGTGTAGTTAGCGAACGCATGTATGCGAAAAAAAGAATTGTGCCCCAATATTGAAAAGCGGGGAGGTCGTCCTCACCAACGATTAGAAATCGTCAGTCGTCGGTGGTTTTAGCGAAGACTTCGGCGGAATATACATCAAACCTGGACCACAATTTGACACAAAACAGAGCTCCAACTTGTATTGCCGGGAAAAAAAAAAAAGAAAACAGGCCAAGACCTGATGGAGTTAGCCAGGACCTGGTACTCCGCACTCGCCATTTTATGTGAGAAAGGACGATCAATCCTAATGGACGCTTACAACAAAAGTTGGCAAGAAGAAAAGGTTCCAAAATCTTGAAATTATCAGAAGTTGTGCCGTTGCTAAAACCAGACAAGTGCTCGATGAAGTTGAAGTTCTTTCAGCCAGTAAGCTTGACCAGCTGTGTTTCGCAAATACAATGGAGAAAGCGATAAATGAAAGGGTCATGTGGTGGCAACACCAGCGGAAGATATTGCCTGAAAGCATAGCCGGCTTCAGAAGAGGGAGACGCACAATCGACTGCGTTCTGTATTTAGTGACACGCGTGGAGGATCAACGCGCACACGTAAACATCACTGTTGCTTGATGTGCAACGGGTTTATGATGCCGTATAAGCCATGCCATGAAATAGAAGAATTTTTGTGGATACAAGGGAAGGTCAATAGCAGAGCATCCATCAAGTACTGTCACAGGGCAGCGTACTAAGCCCGACGATCTCCAATGCACTCATGGCGCATCTCTTGTACCGCATCAAATGCTCAGTATATGCAGATGACGTCAGCATAAGGACGTCACGTCTATCGTTTCCATATATTAAGCAAGCATTACAAGAATAATTAAATTGTATAGACCGATGTCTTACAAGAAGAGAAATGATCCTGATTCCGACAAAGGCAGCCGTACTAACGTTTACTTATAAGACCTGATGATTTCGAAGTTGCCCTCCAGCAACAACCTATTCGAAGAGTTACAACTCGTCTCTTTCTAGGCGTGGTATTAGACCGAAGACTAACATGGTTTCATCGTGTCCAGTACCTAGAGCTAAAAGTGAAACAGGCCTACCGAATCATCCGTTGTCATTGCGGGGCTAAATAGGGCGGTAGTACAGAGTGGATGCTAGCTCTACATGTTGCGTTGCAGGGATGCTAGCTGCATTGCAGGGAAGCTAGCTTTACAGTTTATGAAAAGGGCCTGCTGACCAGCGCACCGTAACCATTGATACTGTGGTTACCACTGTACCAATGTGGCGGAGTACCAGAGCGGGGTCCCACACTCTGTCATGTACGATAGCGCCGCGATGACGTATGGGCACTGCAGCAGTGCTGTCAAGTGGTTCTGACGCAATCACCGGGCCTTACAAGTTGCTTCCCTCTTTATCCACTTTCACGTGTCTGCTGCTTTTCTTTTTTTCTGACAGCTGCTTTGGATGATAACTCGCAACGTCCGAGTGGCCTTGAATAATCTGCGTAATGACATCGTATTATCAAAGGAGAGAGGCCAACGTGCTCAAACTACGCTTGCTTTTTCTTGGCTAACAAACATCTCAAATGTTTGATTACACTATACTAAACACGCAAAAACCGTCGCAATTCCAACAATGATCCGATAATGTGCCTATTTGTAAGGAGCCCTCTCAACAAGTGACAGCCTTATGAAAAATTCAATCTGGTTTTCACTGTTCCAGAAAAATTGAATTTTTAAACAACTAGGAAGGTAATTCCTGTCAGCGGAAATTTAAATTAAGCAAGTAAAAATAAAAGAAAAGAGACGGGGTATTGGTGTCCAACGCACGCGCTCCTAAGGTAATTTATTCAAACTCAAGGAGTTTTCGAAGAAGAATGCGCACTGAAAAGCAACCCGTTCTTTTAATATATTTTACGTTTAAAAGCATTAAAAAAATGTGCTAGTGAGGTCTGAAGGGCATGGTGACCGGGAAGTGATTGCTAAGAAAAGGAAGTAATATAAACAACCAAAAAAGAAAGATGATGAAAACGATGGAAAAGGAAAGAAGAAAAACTCATCGCATCAGAATGAATTAGGTAATGCCCCAACTCACTCACCTTCATCGAGAAAAGCGCGTGCGTTTTAAGCAATCCTCGTCTTCACCGTTCCTTCTCTTTTCTTTTTTATAGGGGGAGGTGAGGGGGGGGGGGGGGCGCATGCCTCTAGCTCCCAAGGGCGCGACTAACTCCGCGGCCGTTCGCGCTTCTGTGAAGCGTCTCGTATGACAAAGTGTGGGCCGAACAAATGAGCGAGCCATGAAGAAAGAAAGAAAGAAAGAAAGAAAGAAAGAAAGAAAGAAAGAAAGAAAGAAAGAAAGAAAGAAAGAAAGAAAGAAAGAAAGAAAGAAAGAAAGAAAGAAAGAATAAGCAGACTCTATCAGTAAACGTGAGAGCAGGGACTTACCACTATAAACACAAACGTGTTAAGTCCTGGTACGGTGATACTGCGCCGCACAAGGGAAAGAAATTGAAGCGACTAATGTGAAAGTGCTGGCAACAAAAAGAGAAAACAAGGAAACAGAAGAATGTGACAATGGGTGAAGTACACTGCAGTTATAAAAACTAAAGGTAAAAAAAACGGAGAGGTATTAACTCGGCGCCAATTAACACCCTTATTCAGAGCGACTGCAGGGACCTGAATAAAATGGCGGAGACGTTGGAGTCTAGTCAAATCGATGCTCGCCTTTCCTGGACCCGAAATTGTAAGAAATATCACACCGACGCACTTTAATACGCGCTTCCGCTGAAAATAAAATTTCCTGTTTTCAAAGCCTTTTTTGGGAAAGTGAGAAAAGCTGCGCGAAATTATTAATTGGATGCGTTCGCCGTTAATTTTGTGCGCCATTGTGAGCACTTGGTCCCAGGGTGTGCCCTTCCGTGCGCGACCCAGCGCCGCTGAAGACGATAATAAATAAAAAATAATAGTGACAGTCATGATTATCAGACAAAAACGCGAGATTGCTTGATGGTCGACGAGCGGGTGCATGGCTGGTTGCTGAGAGAGGAAATCCGAAACACCAGGTGATTAACTTTATCGTTAAAAAACACATTTCTTTTTACACCTTTATACCAGACTTGTTAGGGCATCGTTTTGTTGCGTTTCTCGCCGGCCCCGTTTTAATCATTGTGACAGTGCCCAGATGGGATCCGATGAAGACAACAGAGTGAAGATGCTCATGGGCAAAAGAGTCTTGTACGCTCCGTTATCTGGAATTTCGCATTTTAAAGAGGCGACGGATTTAAAACGAGTATTTTGTTGCATTTACACAATCTTTATACAAGAGACCGCACAATACAGACTATAAAGCGCTGAAGCGGTGACAACGTGTGTTTGCTTCTAACCTGCCTCCAAGCCTCCCCTTCCATATAATGAGAAGTGGAAAGATAGATATTTAAAGTCAGCTGAGCATTGTCGTATACGTGTTCATTTGTTTGGTAGCTGCTGGACATGAAACAGTAGAACGGACAGTGTCGTTAAAACTGATAAAGTAAGCAGAAAGAGATAAGGAGGGGACAAAGACAGCCGAGACAAGAGTACAAGTACAACGTTCGTTTGTCTTTCGTTTATTCTTTTGTTCATGACACGTGTGTAGCTGCTGCATGCGGGTGTAGTCCGTTCAGCACTTGATTTCATTTGTGGAGTTTAACGTTCCAAAACCAGCCCTGATTATGAGAGATAGCGTTGTGGAGGTCTTCGGAAATTTCGTCCACCTGGGGCTCTTTAACGTACAGTGACATCGCACAGCACAGGGGCCTCAACATTTCGCCTCCATCGAAATGCAGCCGCCGCGGCCGGGAGGACCTTCAGAAGCATTCGAGAATGTTCCAACACTTTTGGGCACAGCTTGCGCCCAACGATAACACGTCTAACAGTTTTAGTTGGTGCAACACAACACGCGAAAACCAGCTGCGGGTGGTAACGGTTTCCTTAGCAGAAGCCCATCCTAGAGATTATATAAATAATGAAATCACGGTGGGAGAAGGAAGAGGGAACGCAGAAAGGCACTGATCTTAGGTAAACTTTCTCGAGTTTGGTACTCTTCGTTTACGTAGTGGGGAGGGGGAATGAAAGGATGAGAAAGAGTAAAAGGCAGGAAGACTAACCAAATGTGCGTTTCTGATTTCTCACAGAAAACTTTAAACGATGGCAAGACAGGTACGGTAAGAGGGAGAGAGAAAGAACAAGAACAGGAAAATCGTTTCAACCAGAGGCGTTCACACATGGCGGTGAACCACAAACAGCTTACAGCAGCACAACCTTCTGAAGGGTGCTCAGACCTGTTTATGCCGTAGAATGTTTCTGTGGGAGGATAGCTGTTAGGGCGCAATGTACAGTAAGCGCGATTGTCGCTGGACACCGGCACAGAACTTTCCGTATTGCTTTTTCATCGACTCTTTGGCCTATGGCCGCGACGTCGGTCACCCCTACGCGGAACGCATAAACATCGTTCCGAAATAACCCCGTCTCTCGACATCAAGAACAATTTGTAGCAGTGTGATGAAATAAGGCACACGCAGTAATATCACACCCCGTACTACCATGCGTTCATATTCTGCTTTTAACCAATTGCCACTAACTCTCCTGCAATTTACGTGAAGATTGAGATATCACCCGATCATTTTAACCGGCACTCGTGAGGACAGATACGTCGTCAATAACCATGCGCAGCAATCTTTCCTGCAGCGTCGTCGATCTGACTGAAAGGTAGTCTTAAACGGGCGTTGTGCAAGCGTTTGAACGTGACGAAATGCTAGTCATACAAATGACAAAATGTTACGTAAAGGTGAAGGCCAAAGCTTACACGTTCCTTTTGCCGGACGCATCGAAAGCGAACACGTGTACGGCACCTAAGAAGATGAAAGAAAGCTAAAGACCGATCATGCATGACTAACAAAGTACAGTTAGACCTGCTAGCACATTGCCGCGTCCGTGCTTGCGCGACGCTTCGACGAGATTGAACTGACAGGAGAGAATGGGAGGAAGCGGGCGCGCACAGCAGCGAAATCGCCGCTTGTAAGGATTCCCGCCGAGAGGCAAATTCAATGTTTATTTTTTTCTCCGTGAGCCACTTGCCATTGACAGCTTCGGGCGTTCTTGCTTATAATGCGTTCGCTTTCACAACTGGCCGGCGCCTCCTTTTACGAAAGGCGGCAATGTGCGAAATGCTTGAAGAACACGAATCACAAAAGCCACGGCACAATGGAACTTTCACATGTGGGCAGGAGTGCGCAAGGCCCCACGTGGCGAGATTCACTGCGATCTTCTCACACGTGCCATGGTTCTGTTGATTTCAAGCACTGCAGATGACCTACTTAGCCCATCAAGATACGTGCCCATAACGTGCAGCCGATTGGCTTCATGGTATCCTTCCGCTTGAAAATCATCGACGAAAGCTTTTTATCATGGCAGACACGTCACAACGCGCAGAAAGCAAATTGTAACAAGCGCTTCGTAACAGGGGGATACCTTCACTTCGACCACAGCGAGTGTAAACTTACTGCATCCGTCAAAACTCTGAATGTGATAGCACGCGATTGGACGTGTAGCCAGGTGGCGAACACAAAAGCGCTTCCTTCAGCTGTTTGCCTCGCCACGGTGGTTTAGTGGTTATTGCACTTGGCTGCTGATTCGAAGATGGCGGTCTCGAATTCCGGCCACTGCGACTGCATTCCGATGGAGGCGAAATTCTGATGCCCGTCTGCTGGGCGCTGTGTGAGCGTTCAACGTGACAGAGTACTTCTCTTACAATGACAAAATCTGATTTATTGGGTTTTGAAGTAGAACTTTATTTTCGCTTATATACATGGTACAGATAACAGGAACACAGACAAAAAGCCACATTACGGCTTGACGAGGTCTGTGTCCCTTTTTTGGCAACAAACAGAGGGACGTAAAACCCAATAAGTCTCCATCATCCCTTCAGCTCGTTGCATGGGAGACTGCTTTTTGCTCTCTCAACTCGCGAAGCGTGTTGCTGAATAATAGGTTGCTGAAGAGGAGGTTTACTCAGGTTTCGGAATGTTCAAGAATTTCGCAGCGTTGAATCAAAATTTTGTGCGAAAACTGAGTATCTGAGGAAGACGTCCTAAATGCCGACGACGTATTTGTTAGCCCATTCGGAGGTATTGTTGAAGGCTACAGAGTCCTTCTGTTTGAAAGCTCGAGAGTGTGGTTGTGGCAGCGAGGCAAACCGTTAAGTATTAACGGCCAATAAATGAAGCAGTCACGACCCGGTAGTTCCCGTGCATATAGTTGATTACGCGTATTTATTCACTTCCTTGCCCTGGGAGCTGCACTGAATGGGCGGGGAAAAGGTGGCGTTGAAAAGATGAGAGTGGTGGTATTAAAAAGGTTTCACAATTATTCGGCATCGTAAAAGCTTATGTAGTGAGCATCGTACAAGCCTAAGTTATCACTGGTACGGGTTTCAGGCTGCACAGCATCCGTTACTATAAGTTCGTTTATTCTTCGGAAACTGTGGGTGCACCACTGGATATCCGCCTCTTCTCTGGCGCCTGTGCAAATTTAGAAGCCCCGCGGCTCCGCCGAGGGCGCGCCCTTGAGGAAGCGCATTCGTCTCCCGAGTGGCGCGTACAGCGACGAAGCCAGTGTCTACTCGCTCAGAACCAAAGACTGTTCCGATGACGACTTTCAGCTTGTGCGAAGCCGCAAGGCAACGCGAAGAAACATGGGGTCTTCTCTATATTCAGCCAAGTCCTCCCTAAAATCCACTGGGAAGGCCATTTCAGTACAATTGTTCTTGTGCCATAACGCACTACCAGCAACCTGAGGCGACCCAACAGACAATCTGTCTCGGTGCTTCTCGAAGCGGTGGCACTGAATGAAGTGACTGATGTCAGGTTGATCACAACAAAAAACGTCTTGGGTATTGACCTTTCACATGAGACTGCATTGACCACTTTTAGCAAAATTACTGAACTTGACTTGATGGCATAAAGATAACCCACTTGACCCACTTGACCACTTGTCATCCCACTATCCTGCTTGTCATATTCCACTTGTCAAAGGACTGCCCTAAGTTCTGCCCCCAAGACCCCCAAGAAGATGGTTCGAGATCGTTCCTATACCGTCAGGAAGCTGTTGCTGCCGTTCGAAGGTGACGCTCCCGACGCCATCGCAGTTCAAGAAACACCGATGTCCCTGTGAAGAGTAATGCACATCCGATGAGATCTCCTGCTCTGACACCCAGACCAGGTGGGTCCGTTTGCACGACTGTGGACAACAACGCAACGGAGGGTACCAACACTGAAGAACGGCCTACGTTGTCAGAGCTGTAACCACAGTCCTAACCAAAGCCAATGCCATGGCGACTAGAAGGAACTCGGCCCACTTTGGTCGAGTCAAGCTCAGCGCTTTCTTCCGACGGATTGCCCGAGACAGAGGAGGAAATCACTGAGATACTTCGGTCTCTATGGATACCGTACGCACCCTTCTGAAATAGCCCAAACCATCCTGAAAGTATTTGACACCATTCATCGAGTGTTTTCACTTCGTCTGTGACCACCATGGCTCGCCGCTGGTCTTTCCACACTGAACACAGGAAGACTGAACTAGTGGAGTGTCAGAACGCTGCAGCCGCTAATGTCGGAGGAACACCAATGTTGGTGCTCGACCATACTGCTGAGCGCGTGCAGTGCTCGCCTTCTCCCTCATTTTTACTTTCTAATCCTTCATCTCTTAACCAGAGTTCAGGGTGGCAAGACGGGTAGCAAGAATGGTTAACCAGACGATCACCATCCTGTCTTTGCTCTCTCTGCTTTATTTCTCTCTCTCTCTTGACTGGTACGCCCGAGATGAAGCCTGGTGCCAGTGGGCGGAGCTTCGGGGTCATCTAGGTACCCGATTAACGAGCGCCATTGCTCGTTCGCGGCGGAAGCGATGCTGGACCTAAGTAGTGCCCACGTCTACAGGAACATCGGTTGCCATTCCAGTGGGACAGAAGTTTTCCTCTGTCCGGGGTCAGAGCACAGCCTGCAGTCCCAGGTGGGTTGCTCAAGAGCTGTTGCGCTTTGGAAGACGTCGCTGAATCGCTGACTTCATACCTTCATAGCTCACGAAGGTCACGCGACCCAAGCCGAAACGTGTATGGAGAGCCAGAATGGATAAAACTAAGCCTGACACCTGTTACTTCACCGCACAACCACGCACATTTCCTCCTCGAAACCTCTAGCGAAGAATATCGGACACGTACCCTTGGCAAAAACGCATGCCTTCGCCAAGCGTCACGAAAAATGCGCACAGATTATGAGATGGTGACCACAAATGTAAGGACACGTAGTTCACGTGCACGCCTCTATCAGAGCACGATATGAGGACGCAGTGTCCGTTGCGGCATGGGCAAATATAAAAGCAACCGAAAGAAGAAGTAAGCTGCTCATCACACGCCACGTTGTTCACACCTCAGCGATAGAACTGTGCGCCATCCGTAGACTTTGCCTGGCACACTGAACCCACAGCTCAGTTTGCTAAGAGACGCTAGACATCACCACAGAGCGCTTACGCACTCACAAAATGCATTTCAGGCTTACAGGTACACAATTAGTTCTGCTCGAACAACTCCGTCTCCAAAGGCCGGGAAGGGTTATACTGACTAGCACGCGTCATTCTGCTATCTACGCGTTCGAAACCATCCGAATACACATCGTTCAACATGCTTGTACAAATGAATATATAAGGTTATCGGTACTAATAATGCAGGGGAGAACGAAATGCGATGAGTCTGGTCAAGTCAGCGCCTCCTTTAGTGGTCGTGATTGTGGCTAGTCATGCGACCACACTGAAATGTTTCAGGAGAACAAGAGATCATTGTTATAAGGAGAACAGAAAGCGACAGGCAGTGTGTACGTTCAGATGAGGACACATTGGCCAGGTCTCTTTGTAGCCACATAAACGCTTTGTTGCCGGTTTGTCTTTGGGACATTTGCTTCCAGCTTGCAGCATTTACTCCATTTACGTTCGACTGTTCTCGGCTACCATAAAAGCCGATACAAGGGAGCCTAAATAGGAGGGAGAGAGAGGGAGAGAGAGGGGGAGAGAGAGGGGGAGAGCGCCACAAAGCATGCGATGACACAGGTAACAAAGCTTGACCACTACGCTGCACGTCCGGTCCGCACGTGCACGTTTTAACGCAGTAAGAAAAGCTCCTGATACGGTATAGATGCGTATCAGGAATGAAATTTCCCGTTTCCATTGTTTTTAAGAACTGCTGTGACTTCTACTCTGCCAGAAACGCCCATTATATGAAAGAACCGCCCATGACGCCCGCAGTCCACTCGTACCTTGTAGACGGGAGGCCACAACAGCCTGTAGTTCTTTCACAGTGCCCTAACGGGCTCTCAGGAGAAGAGCACTCATGAACCCGCAGAGTGAGACAAAGCCAACATAAGGTAGAACCCGTTTAAGCCCATTTCTCTTGCCCCATCACCTTCCCTCAACTGCCTTCAAGAAGCTCGAGCAGTTCAACTCCACGGCACTTGAGCAACGTCGTTGCCCGTTCTCGCTGCGCCGTCGTATACGTTATATACACAGCCACTGGAGGAAATGCGGGCGGACGCGTTTCGCGGTGACAGACGTCGGCGCAGCAATGACGACGCAGCCCCTTCCTCTCGAGACCGCGGTGGGCGACCGTCGTCGAGGTAAATAACAGTTACGCCGCCCGAATCGTGCCCGTCGGCTAAACTCGCTATAGCGAAATCGGCGGCGCTTTCCTGCGCGCTTCGCCGAGAGCCCACTAGATTGCCTGTTCGTCTGTGGGAGCTGCCATCAGTTCGTCGCTCCTCTCGCTTTCCGTCCGTGTTATTTCATCTACACGGCAAATTACGAACGGCGCGCTATAAGCCGCTGCGGCGGTGGGCGTTGTTTCAAGCAGTTATTGGAGGCAGTTTCGCTCTCGTGTGTCTGTATCGCGCTTTCTCGTTTTCTTTTCTGCTTTCTTGCTTTTTTTTTTCTTTCATTTCGAGCGTATATACTCTATTTGGAAAGCCCGCAGCGACGGAGCACGGGGAAGGCAAAGAAATAGTCTCGCGAAGTCCGTACGGCTGCTACTGCTGCTGCTCGGCGTTGTAGAAGACTGGGTTTCGTGGGAAACGAGCACCGGCCGTGCCTCAGAGCCCGAGGAGCTATTTGGCTCAGCCTTGAAATATGGCCCGGATTAAAGCGCGTATATCTGCTGCTGCTTCTGAGGCGATCCGGTATACCGGGCTCTGCCTGTATGCTCTACCTCTTTCTCATTTCGACATGGTAACTTTAGCGCTTATTTCTTACTTTCTTTCCCCGAAGAAGGCAATAGAAAGGGAAGAAATACATTCTCCTAACAGCGAGCCCACATTATTGTTATTATTTTTTACGTATTGCTCTCTCCTTTGAATTGTAATGGGCTCCAAATCTCACTGAGCTCTTGAGGCCCTACGCTGTGCAGGCACTGAAAGCGAACGAGACCCTGCAGAGGGAGAAAAATGTGGTTTCAGAGTGAAATGCCTTGTTACTCCTTGAAAAATTGCTTGTTTTACTAATTGTGTTCTTTCTTTGGATATTTGCTGTACGCAACACGCACGAACACTCACTCACTCATTCACTCCACTCACTCACTCCACTCACTCACTCCACTCACTCACTCCACTCACTCCACTCACTCGCTCCACTCGCTCACTCCGCTCACTCCGCTCACTCACTCCGCTCACTCACTCACTCACTCACTCACTCACTCACTCACTCACTCACTCACTCACTCACTCACTCACTCACTCACTCACTCACTCACTCACTCACTCACTCACTCAACCGCGGTGACGTTCCGCACCTTATGTTTCCCCAATTTCCGCACATCCAAAAGTAAAGCCTTGTTCATTGAGTACGTTTCGCCTCTCCATCTCTGAAGCAAGGCGAAACACTTAAGGGAGAAACGAGGTTTGTAAGCTCCAATTTGAGCAGAGGTGAACGTCAGCGTAGCTTCACTCCAATCTCCCCCGTTCAAGTCATCGGCCGCCTGCTAGGCCGTCGACTGCATTCGGCCAAGAAAGTTTACGGTGAAGTGAGGTGAAGCGGTGAAACGGTACAGCGTTTCGAAACTTGGTTCGCTCCTCTATGCTCACAGTGAAAACCACGCCACACCTCCCCTTCGTCAAAACGATTCTTCCGTTACGGTTCGTTGCGCAGTTAGTGTTTCAGCGGCTGCCTCGGAAAAGCCCTGCCCACTGCTTTTCGTACATTCTTGCTGCTTCAGCGTTCCCTGTTCCTTCCACGTCCGAAAGTTGCAACAGTTGTGCGCTCGCGGAATCTAAGCGAACAAACAAGCGAACGAGAACGTTGGCATTCGGAGCGGTGCAGTGGGTAATCTAGTCTACACAGAGAGACCGCAACATTTCGTTTCGACTCTGGACAGAGTTTGTACAGACCTTTTACTTGATCCCCCTAGTGCGCCGTATTTTTCTTTGCCTCGCGTCCCTGTCAGCGACCGGGTAAATGGGCCAGACCGCTCTGTTGAATCTCTCGTTTCAACGCTGCGCGGTAACTTGGAAAGCAACGTCGCTGTGGTCAAATAGGAGGTCGTGGCTTTCTTTGGCCCGACGCGTCGTATATAAAGGCCACAAAGTTGCGAGAAGCGAAGAGCTGGCAGTGAACTTTTCGTGCCACTATAAAATAGTCTGTTCTGTCAGGGTGCCGCATGTCCTTTAAAGCAACGTTACAACTAGTACTGAGCTACTCTGTAGTGAGACTTTTCGTAGCTTGCAGAGAGGACAACAAAACTCCACGACGAATAAGGACAGCCAATCATTATTGTGCTCCAAAGCTGGCCTTGCAACCTTCTGTAGATCCTCCAGACACATCTCTTGCTCAGTTTACCTCTACTACGTACAACTCGGGTTTGTTACTTTAGACTGGACAATGTGGTGTGCATGTGCAATATATTATGCCATCCTCTTTCTTTCTTTATGCTTCGGTTCGTCATCATCTTCTTTCCATTTTTCAGTACATCACAACAGCCCCTACACTCACCCCCCTTTCAATTTAGGGTGGCAAACTGAACACTTGCTTTAGGTTAACCTTCGCTAACTTCCTAATCTCATTTCAGCCTCTTTATGGCAATCAAAATTGATATGTCCTTGTGCAAGTAACTTGGGGGAACGCCTGTGCTCTGCGAATTGAAATATCCACTTGGCAGCGCGAGTACGAATCGATCGACAAACACCTAGACCCTTAATATACTTTCTCACAAATAAGCAAACACACAAAAGGTTCGACAATCTCTAAGTATATTCTTATGAGATGAGAATGCGAAAGCGTTTCTTTTGGCAATATTGTTGTTGCGGAGAGGTGCTTCAAGCTGGTGTTGCCGAGTTGTGTTATAAAGAATGAGGTAATGTGGGAGGGCGGATTGTGTTTATTTAGATGATTTGATGCCATCTAAGTGTTGTCGACACGCCACATGTCCTCTTGTATTTCGTCGTCCAGGCAGTGTACGCAAACATGCTCGAACCAGGTCTCGGGCATGTCGAAGTAGTGCCACCGCCGCGGCGTCGTGGGTGGTGTCATTAGACAGTCACCGGTGTCGTCACCCTTTTGTCGTTCCGGTGACGGCGTATTTGCGCTGGTGTACAAGACACTACCGTGGCCTTGTGATCCAAGTAGTAGGTGGATACATACATAACATCTCGCACAATGATGGGTCGGTGGTGAATGTGAGATCGATGGACGTACATCTCGACGTCGTGATGACCTCAGTGGGTGTCTTCAATTCGAGATTGAACTCGGCACGCATAGTGGCGAGGAACGATGGGCTAGGTGGCGCGTTCGTGCGTCTAGTGATGATTGATTGATGATGATGATTGATTGCGGTTCGGTTAGTAAAGGACGCTACTTTCTGCAGCCCATGTAGGGAGCACGGCTAAGCGTCCGTGGGGGTGGGGGAAAGGGAGTGAAAGAGATAGAGAGGAGAGAAGGGCCGTAGTGGAGGGCTCCGGAAATTTAGACCACCTGGGGTTCTTTAACGTGCACTGACAACGCACAGTACACGGGCCTCTGGCATTTTCGCCTCCATCGAAAATGCGACCGCCGCGGCCGGGATCGAACCCGCCTAGTGCTGCTACGGCGACGCCACGCAGCTGGGAGCGCTCTTTCGCCAACCCAGCGAAGAAACGCCGCGACGCGGTCGCACGCCGCTGCAGGTAGGTGCAGCATAGCGGAGCGCGAGCAGACTGCCGCTGCGGCGAGTGTTGTCGCTGGCGTCACTTCCGGTGGGAGAGGTCACGTGCTTTCCGGGCACGGCAAAAGCCACAGGGCGTTACCCACAGGGCGTTACATCATTGAATACTTCCTAAACGTAGTTTCGGCGATAAGGCCCACGTATAGTATTTTGCAACTTTACGTATAGTGCTTTTCTCGTGTCTTAATTGATCCCACGTCGAGGCTGACACTGGCTGACACTTGAACAACAGCGTCGATACCCCACCAGAACCACCTCTGAGGCAGTGGCGAGTTGCGAAAAAATAAAAAAGAATCGTAAACGAAAATGCAACGCTAGGCGATAGGTACTTACCACTTACTCTCGGCTGTATGCTAAGCGTCACTCATATCACTACTTTCTTCCGCGCACAAGTGAGGCGGCTTGCAAACTAATATGAACGGAAGATAATCAGGGCGGCTTGCAGCGACGAGCGAAAGCCGAACATACCCTGCTCTGCTTCGCTTCGTTTTTGAGAACTGCCACTGTTATTTCGCGCCAACCTTTCTCCTGATTCGGAGCTAGCGTCGTGCAGGATTCGCTCTAAAACTTAAAACGCGTTTCACTTTAACATGTGTTTGGGGAGCCAAGTTAAAGCAAGCACTACGTAGCTTAAGCAATTTTGATTAGGAAGCCCCTCTTCCTCTCTGTTTTTAAACCGCCGGCACTGGCATCTTTTTCTTTATTGTGTGCGTACATTTGTGTTGGATATTCGTCTTTATGCTTACTCTGAAGACCCTTGGAATTCAACTTCGCTCGTGTTACCACGTGGGACGCAATTACACGGAGCGAACACCCTCTTCGTACGTTCTGCAGCGCCTCGACAGAGCGCAGGTTTTTCCGGGAAGCTCTCTTCCTTTTTTTTTTCTCTCCTTCAAGAGGGACAGGCGAGATGCGTATTCAACACTATTTATGATCACGCGCTGGCCGTATGCGTTAGTTACCTTGTGCTGTTTAATTACTGGAGAGCGTAAATTTAAGGAGCCCGTGTTCGGGTGTTCCTATTCCGAAACAAGCCCGGCATTAGAGAAACCCGACTCGTCACATAAATTAAAGCCACTCCCCCGGGCATTGTCTCGTTCCTTTCTTTTCTCGCGCCTTCCTTCAGCCATTTTTCGTGCGGGCAGTCATAGCTGTTAACAGCAGAACTCGGGCCATTTCCTCGCGGTGTATATTCTTAAGCGCGCACGTTGACCGGAAGTGCATGTCTACTGAAACTCGTAAGAACGCTTGTCCTATATCGCGCATTTTGTAGCCTGAACGGCCTCAGCACGTTGCATTCACCTCCCGAATTCAGTTCACAAGTATCGCGGCCGGCTTTTCAAGCTTAGCTAAGAGCAAGGAGAGGAATTCCGGCTTTTGTGTTTCATTTCTCTGAGCACGTATCGCTAACAAAGCCCCACTTGGCTTAATGTTAGTGATAGATAGATAGATAGATAGATAGATAGATAGATAGATAGATAGATAGATAGATAGATAGATAGATAGATAGATAGATAGATAGATAGATAGATAGATAGGAAAGGAAAGGAAATGAAAGTCAAGGGAAGCACGTGACTTGCTACGTTACATTGGGGCCAAAAGAACGGAGGCTGGAAAAGGAGTTGGCATATGTGTTTCCTCGTAACAGAACTTTATTTTCTCGAACATTCAAATTATAATCGGAGCTGTCATGTGTGTGCAGGTTGCCGTTATGTCGTAGTGTACCGCCTTTCTTCACGTAATTTACTTTGAGAAATTCAGTTTTGTTCACTTGAGCATCTGCGCCAATGCGGCGGGCCTGCGTCGTCGGGGTGGTTCGGCGTGACAATGCGCCACGGACGCTGACGCCTATGTGGCGCACGCTTATATACACGACGGCTTTTCTGCAGTACGAGCTCCTATCGCGTTAAAATAACAAAAACCTGACCGACGTCTTTCACGGCGGAACGCATTAGCTCACTTATCTAGGGTAAGCAATTTGCATTATTCCTCATCCACACCTAACAGAGCCAAAGAAGTAGAGAGCGAATGCTAGAGGAAAGTTCGATTTCTTGGTCCCTGACATTTGAGCGTAAATACTTAAAGGGCGGACGCGTCGCGCTTTCTTTTCTTCGGCTGAGCGACTCTCTTCCGATCCCTGATCCACATAAGAGACAACAAACGCAAAAAAGAAAAAAAAACGATCAAACGAGAATACTCAGGAGGACAAGAAGAGGAAAAGCACAGAGCGACAGCGTTCGGCGTCCTAAGTGGCTGCGAGATCCAAGAGTTTAGGCCGAAGGCTTTCGGACGCATTCGTAAGCGAAAGTTCTTTCCATCAGGGGCAGGTATAAGCAAAGATGCCGAGGACAATCAGCGCTCGCGGTTTTCGCATCAACTAAATAAGAGAGAACGTACAAAACAAAGAGTGATCGATGCATTCGGGAGACAACGAACTGTAAGTGTGGACACCCCGCCACGGAGCTTCCCCGCTTTCGAGCTCATCCGAGAGTCGGCGCAGGCAACTTGCGTCGTCCTCGTCGCTTTAGTTTCGGACACTTGGTGCGACGGTGGAAGCAAGAGCAGCAGCAGCATTCGAAGTCAGCTTGAAGAGAGCGCGGGGCTGCGCTGCACGGTGGCCTAATTGCTTAATTAGGCGACGAACGGCGGAAAGTCACTTGTGCTTTTAGACACTGCCAGCAGCTGCTGCTGCTGCCCCTCTCAATTTTCTTGCTGCTGCGTCTCCGTCGAAGCCTCACCGAGCGAATCGGCCACGTGACTCTCGTTTAGTCGACCGCGAAGAGGCTTCTTTGCCCGGCCAACCAAGGACTGCCACAGGTCGCTTGCAGGAAAAAAAAAAAGAAGACGAAGTTTCGCTTCATGCTGCTCGCATTTCAGTGCCAATGGTTGATTTTGCTTGACTCGATCGAAACATTTTAAAAAGAAGGAATAATATTTCCTCATAGTGGCCCCGCCAGACACACGGTAAAAGGTTTCAAGGGCAACTCCGGCGATTTTTCATTGTCCACAGGTCTCAATCAAACTTTCGGTGCATGTTCTCCTCGGTACTACAATAATTTATGCCAAGCCATGCGATTGCAAGTCATTTAGGTTTCCTGAAAATGAATATTTAAAATTTTTCGCGGATTCCCACGCGAGCCACCCTGTTTTTGATGTCATTACCTGCAACGCTGCCTGCCCGAGCAGGCGGGCCGTCTAAAGCAAAACGGCGATACTTCAGCGCTCAAGTCGTCGCTGTAAAGTTCAGAAGAGCTCAATACATCGTTGGGTGGCATCGCCGCTTTGATTTTTATGGCACCAGCTCTACGTTTTTGATGCCGGAGAGGCAGTGACGTCATCGAATACGCTGCACGACGCGTCTACCCGTTTCGGTTTCGGTTAAAAAACATCGTTCATTCGGTTATTTAAATTATTTGTGAGTTCCTGCGCAAATTGAGCAATCGCGGCTGCTCCAGGGCTATCAATACTATTAGAAACCAGCGATATCAGAATGTGGTGGAAAAACAGCCGGAGTTGCCCTTTAACAAAACACTGCTCCTTCACTCCATACACAATGCAGAACTTGTAGCACAATGATAACATGCATATCAAGCGTTGCGCCTTTGGGGCAACTCCGCCTCTAAATTAGAAAAATGTATGTATGTATGTATGTATGTATGTATGTATGTATGTATGTATGTATGTATGTATGTATGTATGTATGTATGTATGTATGTATGTATGTATGTAACAGCACATCCCCGAGAGCCGTGGCTGAGAACACGAGCCGAACCAGGTGGCGAGAGCCAGTGGTGGATGGCAGTTCTCCATTTGAGCTGGGTTCATGACCATGCGTCTCATATCCGTATTATGGTACACGTATGGTGTCCGTGTGGTTAGTACCCGTATCGAAAATAGTGAGAGAAACAAAACACGCACGTTTTTCTTTTTCTTATTTCTTGGCTTTCAGGGCTGCGGTAACGTCATACACAGCTCTTAATGACAGACAGTAAAAAAAAAAAAATTAAGCGTCGGCGATCATACCAGTACTAGAAATTCTAGCACACGTGTGATACGCACGCCGGCAGGGCAAAATGCACTATGACCCGCGAAAACTAAAGGCCCCTCTCCACACTTTGCGCTCTTCACTGCACAGCAACACTGTACCACGGCGAAGCTAACTTTCTTGCGTGCACTACATTGTGACGTTTGTCGAGAGTTCCCCGTCAAGATAAAGAAAACACGCCGAGTCGTACACGACAAAAGTCACACACAAACGTGTCGGTTTCCCCTCCCTTTACATCAGTAAAGAGAGGGCAGGGTATGGCGGGAAACTGTTGTGGTTCCTCAAGGCCTGAATATGTTCAGAATTGCTGTCCTTTCTTCGCTCCGCGGTTGCGTCAGGGTTGTTAATCAAAAAATTTATGGCCGTACCCGCCAGGAGCTTCCATGCAAATTGGGAGATGTCGCAGATATGCGACTGTGTCGGCGTGTTATTATGACTAATCTTAATGCGGAGCATGCGATAACGCATAAATAGATAAATATTTCTTTGCCATCGTAATGCTGAAAATACCTATCGTGCGGCTGCCATATTAGATTATGCAAGCCGTAAACAGTGCTTTCATGCAAATGAAGTGTCACGCGAAAAGAAGTTTTACTTCCTTTCCGCAATATCAATCCCACCATAGAATGGGCATTTTTAAGCTAGCTTCGCCGCGTTACTAAATTGTTGTGCGGCGAAGCACACTAAAATTGGGAAGGGGCCACTTATTGTTACGGGATACAACACACTTCGTCCCCTAATTACAGACTATGAATACTTCGAATAGAAAAAAAAGTTAGGTGTGAAGCGGATTAGATAGCAAACAATATTTGATAGCTACATTAAAGTTCAAGTATTTAAACACCTTTTAATAAGGAGTACATTTATTTCACTTCCCTCAGAGAAACGTGTCGGTTCACACAAAATATTGAGTTAACACACCGCATTATAAAAAAAAAGCATGGAATGCAATACACCGAGGCGGTTATGGGCGCCGAATTTTAATTAAACAGGGGATTGGTTTGACCACGCGTTCAAAGAAAGGGGACGCGGAAGCGCACAGTTCTGATTACTCGTTCCGGGCGTAGCTCCCCGTGATTCGTGCGCATTTTGCTAGAACGACGATTCAAATAATTGCAAGTTGCGACACTCTTTAAAACTACTCGAATAGTGATTAGACGTCTTGGTGCATTAGATATTCCAAGAGCTCCTAGGTTTCCGGGGAAATCGTCTTCAATTATCAGACGCCGCGTGATGTACAGTCCCCCTGATAAAGCAAAGTAGGAACGATGAAGTTTTCATGCTAATAGAATCACTGAGGACCGATTTCCGACTTTACTCACCGGCCCCTAAGTTAGACTGATCGATTTATTTAGACATAGTGTGGAAGCTCGACAACATGTAGGCTTACGTGCGAAAACATTAGCGAGTCCGCTGTAGTACAGGACGGTGGTGTGGACAACCCCTAATCGGTTTATGAGAGCACAAGAAGAAGGGCGAAACGGAGCACTCACTTCTTACTTTTCTAAGCCAATTCTACGTTGTCCACACCACCATAACGACTAAACGTGTCACCGGATTCTGTGCCGAGCGAAAGTGAGCGGTTACAACGGTGACGCAAAATGAAGCGATCCCTGATATCCATCTAGCAAGCAGTTCGCTGTAACACACGCAAGCCATCGCGTTGAGCGACGAACTTAGCCGAAGGAAGACAGATACAACACTCTCGCACAGCCTGACTGAGACCTGTAGTAACGCATATTCTAGCCTACCACAGAACAGGCAACCAGGCTTTTTTAAACAAGTAAAGCTATCGATTAACAAAACTGGAACGCGGACCGGGGATAAGCGGGCGTGCCGTGTCAGCTCGCGCGATTCCAAGGCGTTCCGCGAACTGGGAGACCGTTACGACGTCGAACGGTCGAGCTCCTGTTTGCACAGCGTTCATCCGGCACGCCGAGGCGCGGCATCCTCGGGTTTCCAACTCCGTTCGGCCACACGCAAACACGCGGGCGAGACGAGCTCTAGCCTACTTGCGGGAGCACGCCGGAAAAACGCGCGGGCGGGAACGCGTGCGGGAAACGGGAGGGGGGAACGCGGCCGTAGGGAAGAGAAGGGTCGCAGAGGAAGCCTCTCGAAGAGAGTGGGGGCTCGTTGAAGATCATTACGCTGGCCCCGGAACACGGAAACGCGGCGCTCGTTGCCACGGCGGTCGGTCGAGAAGAGGGGACTCCGCCTTGTGACAATATTGACACAACTCCGTCAACCCAACTCGCGGCCGGCCGCCGCCGGCAGACCGGCCGGCGGCTGCCATCACCACCTTGTATCGTGCCACGCAGCGACGCTCGTTCGCTTCCTGCCACATCCTCGTTCGCGCTGCTCGTGCTTTCGTTTCACCCCTCCTCTTCTCGCGTCTCGCCTCATTTTCGCTTATCCCCTCCGCTTCTTCCTCTCCGGGCGCCTATACGCTAGAGCATACGAAGATCGGCGCATTTCGCGGAGGTTTGTAGGGCTCGCTTGCGTCACACTTGTATACGTTGGAGCTGTTTCGATCCCGCGGTGGAGGACGCGTAGCGTGTGCCCGTGAGCATCAGAAACGAATATGTGTGAGCGGGGCTAGCTGCAGGGCGAGGGTGCGGTGCTATGGCTGTCCATGTGCGCGACAGGAGTGGGCAGTAAAGGATATGCTCATCCAAATTATCGAGCTCCGCAAGTAGCAGGCTTGACGTCTTCAGCTGTCGCTGAACATGCAATGTTACAAGCACTACTTGGCTCCTGAATCATAACAATAACATGAAAGAACAAGGATTTGGCGTAGGCCGTCCCCCATGAATGCGAATGGTACCAAAGTCATGTGATACGGCAACGGCATCACATGGCGAGACCCGCCGGTTTGTCTAGCTATGTTGTCCTTGGTTCTCGATGATGTCCTGGTTCTCAATCAAAAGTTCTGTTGCACAGATGCAGCTTTACAACGCAGCGGTAAATTGGAACACGGCTGTTCCCTCGAAGAAGCTCCCCTCTCCCACACTAATTTGCGATCGGTGAACTAACGTTAATAGATCAGCGATAATTAGCGATACGCCCATGTGTTTGCTGCCTTTCGCCATGCTTTACTTTTCTCTGCCTCCTTCTACCAAGCAATACCAGATCGCCCAGCAATCCACCATTCGAAAATAAACCAGCCTCAAACTGATTTCTATTTCACTAGGGCGCACAACGCCAGACTTCTTTTAAAAGCGTGCGTGCATTTATGCGCGACCACTTCGAATTGTATTGATTTAAGCTTCCCTTACCAGCAGACAAATCTAGAAAGTGCATCGCTAACGAGCGCTGGCTCCCTCCCTGCACAGGAAAACAAAGGCAGAACTAACAAAAATCAGCCGCATAACGTTCCGTACGCGAAACCATCTTCCCAAAGTTGGGCGCGTTTCCCCTACTCTAACCCGGGCGTGCTAAAGAACACGTCGCCGGGATTCTAATCCGCGAGGGAGAGCGGCCGTTGCGTGGGGGAGCCAGGGTGCGGTCTCTCGTTCTTACCGCGCCGCATCCCGTGTATCGGTTGTTCCGAGGGGTATAGGGAAAGTGAGGAGAGAGAGAGAGAGAGAATGCGAAGCAAAGGGAGGCAGCAGCGGCGATGAGAAACAGGGAGCTAAGGAGGACGGGAAGACACGCACCGTGAAGCAGCTACGGGCCTGCTCCCTCCTTTTAAAACGTTTCAATCCTTAAAGAGCGCTCTCGGCGCGACGAGGCACTGATCTCCGAATTCGACACTCTAGGCACGTGCTACGATCTTCGTGCCGGCGCGCCCGAGAAAGCAGCCGACCTTCTAAAAGGGCCTCCGGGCCAATTGGAAACCGCTGTGTCCCTTACACGCGGGCTGAGATGGCACGGCTCTGTCTCAGCATTGCCGTTCTCCCTCATCTTTTCGCAACAAACTTTCTTTTTTTTTCTCTCGCACGAGGAACATTCTGGCCCGTTTTAAATGATGTCAACACTCCAAGGCCGAAGCAGAGACCCTGACGGGCACTTGCTTCGAGAAGAGGACAGTGTAGCGGCTTTCTCGCGGCCTCATTCTCGGAGATGACCTGGAATACACCCTCGCGACGCAAATGAAGTTGATTCGACGACGAGACAGCATGCATGGCTGAGACAGTGGTTGCGTATAGCCTTCGTTACTAAGCGCGAAAGTAAGTAGGCGTAAAGCGTATAGAGCAACTCTCTCTGGAAGCCCGAGAGAACGCGAGGTCTTCCTGAGCAGTCCGATTCTGTGCGTTTGAGTAGCGCTCGTGCTTAGATATGGCTGTTAATGATGTTGACGAGACAGGCAAAACGGGATTAACGGATGAGTTGCTCGACGAGTACGCCTTAATCAACTGTGCAGCTGCTTTGCTAAAACGCTTACGCGGGGCACTATAGTTATCTTACGGTGAGCTTGAAAAGGATTTAGGATGAGAGCTTTGCTACCGTTCACGAAGGCGATGAAAGATGCTGGATTGATTACGCAGGGGACTATGAAACGCGCGACGACGTAGTTCGGTGACATGAAAGAGGAGTTTGTTATATGGGCATTTCGTATTTTCTGGCTGCGTTGAATTTTACTTAAGAAGCGATCAAATTTGAAGAAGATTACAGGCTCTGCGAACGCCAATTATATACATTCCTGTCTCGTGTGCTATGGATTAGGTTTACTATAGCATTGAGATGACACAGCCCGCATGCAATTTCTGAACGTGGATGTTTGATCAGTCCCATTGAGTTTCGTCCGCGGAGGCACGCTCAAGCATTTGTTTTTGGTGCCAGCACCAGCGGACCAGTGTACAACTGGTGAGGTAAATTTAATCAAGTTTTATGCATCCGCACGATCGTTCCGGTCTTGAGAGCTGTTCGAAACTTTCCTGAAATGCACGTGGCAGAGCGTATTTAGCTACGCGACTCCGCTGGATTTCGGCGCAGTGCTTGTATTGCGCAGTATGAAGACTCGCACTTAGGTCTCGATCAGCGCTTGCTGTAATCAAGTACACGTGGGTCGGGAGCCTGTGAGAAGAAGGAGCAGAATGATTAGAGTAGAATAGCTGTGCATTAAAAAGAAGATCATCATCCCCCTCAGCAATGCACTGAACTTGAAGCACGAAATTATCCCTCACATGGTTGAAGCTGGCGCTAGTTGTCGCTCTATTGTTTGATGCTATCGTTTACATCCAGTATGAAATTGTAGTACCTTGCTTCACCACAGACGTGTCGTGTAGCATTTCCATTCGAGGTACATGTCGAAACATACGCTGCCTGCGTTCATTAAAGAATGTCTCCCAAGGCATTGACTCTCACTTGTATTGCTCAGTCGAGCCCCTCTGCGATACACGGATAATAATGAAATAAGTGCTCATCTGTGGCTACGCTGAACTATGCGTGCGAATTGTGAATCACATAGGCTCATGCTTTCTTTCTCTCTCTCTCTCTCTCTCTTGAGCGTCTCACTACCTCCCTCGCCTTTATGGTAACAGAGTGGACAAGACCTCGTTACCTTGCCTATCTTTTCTTCAATCATTTTGTCTTCTCCTCTTCGAGCGTTCGAGCTTATGGCGAATCTCACAATGACGCCGCTCATAACTACGGTCAAGCCGCTTATAACGAACCCGGGTACGCCGAAAACCGCGTTATATCGATCGCGCGAAGCTATGTTAGCATTATTCATGTGAATGTACTCTAGATATAGCAAACTGTTCACTGATTATCCTTGCGATCCTTGCGATCGATGAACACCCACATGCGCCGATGCACCGGGCCGCTAGAGTATGCATCGCCGAGGCGGTAGCTGTGAAAGACAATGTTCTGTGGTGCCTGCGTTAACCCCAGGATATCACATAACAGCAATGGGATGCCCATAAAGCTCCTCTTGAAAGGAGGCGCGATGGGCGCGGCGTGCGTTCGTATTTTGTACGCCCGGAAAAAAGAAAAAGTTGGGTATTTGGAGAGTATTTCTGCCGTACAACAGCAACAGTAATCTCGCCTACTTTCACTGCGTTATCGCCGCGCACCCGGTAATTCCCAGTCACGAGCGGTATACAGCAATCAGCGTGACACCTCACTGTTGGTAAGAAACTGGTGGTAACCGAGCTTCCAAGAGAGGACCTTTTGTTACTGCGTTCTTGTCCCGCGTCACAATATTTTGTACAACGAACATGGTACCGGAATTCATTAAAACCAAGTTCGGCTGTAGCGAAATGTATCACATATCGAACTTCCATGAAAGCATCGTTACAACTTCCTTCACTTGCTGTTTGCAGGAAACATTCTCGACTAAGTCTTTTTCATAAGACTTATTATCATACCCCCCCACCTGTATTCACTGTTGATACGTGCCGCATCTTTCATATCAGCGCGTCTCGATCATAGTCAGAAGGTCCAGGTGCTCAAGAGTAACGCAATCACCCATCCATTGTCATTTTTGCCCACGACTGCTAGAGAATGGAACCAGCTTCCTGGGTCTGTGACGAGCATCCACGACTCCATACATTTTAAAAATGCCTTGTTAAATAATTAATCACCTAGACTAAGCCGTTGTGAAATTTTCTCTTTGTTGTACTACTGCGAGTTGCCTTCTATATTTACTGTGTGTATCAATGTACTCGTGTGCTTATTAGGTTATGTACTACTGGTATGTTGTGTAACCCTTGTTATGTTCAATATTATTATTTTTTG
This sequence comes from Hyalomma asiaticum, assembly GCA_013339685.2. Lineage (NCBI taxonomy): Eukaryota > Metazoa > Arthropoda > Arachnida > Ixodida > Ixodidae > Hyalomma > Hyalomma asiaticum. The sequence continues at coordinate 125,008,071 of CM023482.1, read as the reverse complement.
CCTATTAATAGACTGTTTCATGCATGTATCATAGTCCCTCCCCTCTGTAATGTACTGTGTACCCTGAGGGTAAAATAAAATAAAAAATAAAAATAAAATTACAGGAAATGGTCCTGTCAGAGAGGCCCTGCTACGGGACAAACAGAAAACGCCGAGAGAGAATAAACTTTTATTGCGCCAACACCTGGTGCATGGTTAAGCTTGGGTGGAGCCCTCTAGTAGAGCCCCACTGGCCACTGCGGCTCGCCGGGCCTGGTCTAGGGTCGCCAGTTGGCTCCCCAGTGCCAGCTCCGAAAGCCGTGCCTCCCAAGACCACGTTAGAATCTCTTGTCGTGAGCGTACCAGCCTGGATATTGCATGGGCTGGCCGCTCTGTACATTCATAGGTAGTGTGTGTAAGTGTGGCTGTGTGGTCACTGCACCACGGGCACATCGCGGTCGTGTATGCTTGTGGATAGATTGTCGCGCTACAACGCATTGTTCAAATGCTATGTACGCCGAACAAGCAGCAACACCGCATTCACGATAGAAAGAGCAGAAACAAGTAAAGGTACAACTCGCGCGTAGTTTATTTGAGACGGAAATGCCAACGCGCGGAGCGGCTGTGCCGCGAGAAACGTCCAATGAGAAGAGCGAAAGCGATAGCTGGAATGTCGCGAGGCTGAAAGGGGCTCAATACGTTTCTACAAGCCGCAAAAGGAGCAACAAGAGTTGCCGGAACGATCGAGAGATGTACCGAAACGCCGGTTACACAAATAAATAGAAATGTACAGAAAGAGAGAAGGGGTGCTGAGGTCCGCGCACACAGCTGCGTGTCTGGAGATACGAGGGGAAAGGAGGCACCTACAGTGTACGTGCCACCGCTGGCGTTCTCATGGCGTCATTTCCTGGCCCGACCTAGCGCCTTATACGTCGCGGTGTTTCTGCTCTTAGCCTCGGTATAGACGAACACGTGTACGCACGCGTGCTCATGTGTATACGTACGGTACCCTTTTTATTTTTATTTCGTGTGTGTGCGCGGCGTCTTGGATCTTCTTCTCCTGGCGTCGGTGGCGGCGACGGTGGGCGTCGGTGGTCAGTTTTTCCTGATTGCCATTGGCCTGATCGATATACGACTGACCTCACTACCGCCGGTTGGCGGCGGCCCTCCACATCCGCGTCACGCTCTGTGTTCTTGGCTCCGTTTTGATGGCTCTGGCTTCGGCTATGAAACCCAGCAGCCGACTGGCCTTCCCGCCTTCCTGTGCCTGCCTTCCGAGCGCGGACAATGATAATGGCCGCTCGTTATTTATTTACGGCTCGGGAAGTCTCCGTGGCGCGCCGCTTAACCCTCGCTCCAGCCCCATGCTTCTCTTCTTTGCCGATCCTCAATATCTTATTGCCGGCAAGGGACGTCCTTGAGCTTAGCCCTGGAGCAACCCCTCATCCCCCCCTCTTGCCCTTCATCTACTTGCTTCTTCCCTTTCCTACCATGTCTGTACTTACATCTTCCTTTCAGTTAGCGGCAATTTGTCTGTCGGATGCCTGTCTACGGGAAAGCAGCAGTGATCGGCCGTCACCATATGCTGATCGAGGTAACGGCGATTTCTACATCTCAATATGAAGACAGCCTGGTTACGCAAGATCACTAACAAAATCTAATGGGTTATATATAGTCGGTCTGTCATCCCCGGGAGATCTCGATAGCTTTAATGACTTTGCGTACAACACATGCACTCACTGACTTATTCAGTCAGAGCTTTATTCCCCATGCTATCAGAGCGTCATATAGTACCAGGACATTGACGTCAGTTAAAGCGAAAGACCTCTATCGGGACCACAGCATAGTCAGTATTAGAAATGTGTAAAGTGTTACGTGGATGTTATACAATAACTGAATGCGAACGGGGAGATCGTCTCATTATTTTACTCATACACGCGCATGGGAAGCCATTTACTTCGAAATAAACGAAACGGAAAAGAAGAATCATGAAAGACAGCTTTGAAGAATCATCAACTATACCAATATTTGTTTCGTGTGACCAGTGACATGACATCATATGCATATCGCCCAACATAGGCAAATGTTCTTTATTTTTTTTTCGCTTTATCTTAGATTGTCTGACGCAATGTAATGGTGAGTTTGAGCACGAAATAATTTTGGCTTTAAGGTATTTGCAAATTACTTGTGCTTTCTTAACGAAGACAAGTCCATTGTCGAAACGTTGGCTCCTGCGACATTTCCTGTTCTGCATTGATTTTAGCGATTCGTTCATCGATTTGTGCTTTCTTGGTAAGTCTTGTGGGAAAATGTGGTGCTTCATTATCGATCAAGTGACGATACTGAATAACTAATAATATAAAACACAATGTAAGTCATTGATGAGATATCTTTATCGCAGGTGAGAAAGTGATGGGTTTTATACTCACGCACTTGAGTTTTCGAATAAATGCTATTAACAGGTTGCAGTCTGTTAACATCTTATCGATGGTTATGTCTTACTAAACTTCTTTTTTTTTTTTGCCACATCGCAAAGATCTACGAGCTTAAAAATTGAAGGACGCTTAAGTTTCGCCTTTAAGAGTGGAACGCGATAGCGCTACAGTGTACTGTTTGCAAACATACACAATACACCTCTACCGCCAGTAATCTAATGATTGTCGCATGACCCATAGCCTTGCGATTAAGACACACTACTGGAATGGTCCAAGTAGGTCGTGGGTGCCAACTTGGTTAAGGTTGGCATTTTAGAACTTACGCTACAGTTCTTGCCCTGAGCGTCGTCTGTCGTCGACTCTCGCCCTAATCGAGCACAGCGGAGGATAAAGATGCCTTCGGGCTTCGTCTTCTTTCTTTCTTTCTTTCTTTCTTTCTTTCTTTCTTTCTTTCTTTCTTTCTTTCTTTCTTTCTTTCTTCTTTCTTTCTTTCTTTCTTTCTTTCTTTCTTTCTTTCTTTCTTTTCTGAATATGACGCACCCTAGCAATCGACTCAAGCGCCTCGAGCCGCGCGACGCTCGTCTTCTTTTGCCAAGGCTGGCCTGACTACAGTGGGGAGAGAAAAAGGAACAAAGTTTACTTCCAAAACCCTTCTCCGGGCCCCTGCTTTAGGGTTAGGCGTCAGGGACCTCCCCTATTATAGCGAGTATGTGGTGAAGGAGGGTTGTCCAAGAGGAGGTTGTTTTACCCAGGTTGGCAACCTGGGCCTCCCATGTCACTATGTTAGGCGCAAGTGAACGGCGTTGAGATGTATCGGCTCTAGGATGGTGCCAGTATGGGTGTGGTGTAAAGTCAGTATAGATCCGCATACTTGACAATGTGGCGTATTATGGGTTTGTTCCATTTTGTGTAATGTAACGTCATTCGGTAAAGAGTGAGTCTGAGCTTGTCTCGAGGGCGAGGTGGTATGGGAAGCTCTCTTCGGGTTATTCGGAGCTCTTTTAGACGTGCCCCTCGCTCCCGATGATGCTCTGCACGTGGAGGTACGAGCGAGTTTTCACGAGTCAGAAGAACACAGCAGTTCGCACCGCCGAAACAGAGGCGCCTCGGTCCTTTCTGAACAACGAGTGACACATCCACTGGAAGTGCTTCGTCGGCGCGGCTCACCGCGGTAAATTTGCTGGAACGAGAATGTACGTACACGCCTCTAGTCTCAAACACTCCCGCTCGGTATATCGCCACGTATACACACTCGTACAGCCGTGCTCACATTTTGCATTACGAGATATCGTCATCGTTGGTGGTTCTTATATTCCTTGCATTCATCGGGATTTTGCACTAACGGTCGATTGTAAATGCAAAACGAGCTAAGTATACTATAACAGTTTTCGGGGCGTCAATAAGGGGTAAATACATGAAACGCGCTTGTAATGCATTTTCGACCGAAATGCGCATGCAAAACTATGGGTTGCTGGAATAACGAACTGACGCTTGGAATACACGTTGTGGAGGAGCTGGTTGCGCGGTTGTGCTCGCTAGCTGCCATCAATGTCGTGGCCAGGCTCGTAGGCTCGTGGCACCACCGGCCTGGGGCGGAGCGCGTTGAGCGGCATCCAAGCAATCAGTTGGTGTGGGGCTTCGGACCAGTAAACATCGCTGCTCTGATGCCTTTCGTGCCCGATGTCGTCTCTGGGGACCTCGGCCGGCCAGATGCTCGGAAGCCATGGCCCTGAGCCCCTAATGTATATTGGTCATTTAAGTTCTCATACATTATTGTTCGCTCCCTCAACAAGCCCTGTGTAGCGCTGACGGCATTCGCAAGTAGATGGATGAAATAGTCTTGGGCGCAAAGCTTAAATGCGAATATTCACGCAACGTTAAGTGAGAGCAATCTGTAGTCGGTCGACACCCCACGTCAGTACGCACGAAATGCTCGCGGAATATACCGGGAATAGCTTTGGTGTTGTGATTATAATTTCCGTGATAGTGACGGCTGCGTTAGTGTACTGTGCACATGCCTATACAGAACCATAAAGAGGATATCGCTCCCGCAACTCTGACGAAAATCTTGGCCTTCGCAAGGACACCCCTGCCAAGACTTATAGGAAACGTTGTAACAACGACCCTTGCATAACAGCTCTCATTTATCTCTCGCTATTGATCGTAGGGCATTGCGGTCAGAAGGAGACGCGCTTAAAGCGTATAAGAAGGAGCTAACACAAAAATAAAAATAAATATACAAAATCCATGATACACGTGGCATACAAGCGATAGAACCAGCCGTGCGCAGCGATCGCACGTATTCGAAAAAAAAAAACATTGAAAAGGGTTGCGTAAAAAAACGAAAAAAGAAGAAGAAACCCAAGGAAAGCGCGGAAAAGAACTGCTTGCATCGCAAGATCAGTTTTTTTTTTCCCCGAGATTTTCTACAAGAGTCGGTTGAAAAAAAAGAGGGGGAAAAAAGGAATGACGTGATTGTGCAAGAGGGTATAGAATCTCCGCCGCATCAGCGTACCGGAGAGAGCGAAGTAGTCTTGATCCACGTGTTCTGAATAGAAAAATAAGAGAAAAAAAGATGAAAGGGAGCGATATAAAGAGAAGGGAATAGGAAAGCGGGAAGTGGGGGAGGGAGAGAGGGGCAAGAGTGAGCGCGGGAAAGGAAGATAAACTCTGAGGAGCCAGGGCGACATCATGTCGGATATAAACAATCAGTTTTGGGTCCGCGCGACATCGCGCTAGCGCGTGCACTCAGCCGACGCGCCAGAGCCAGTGAGGGGAAAAGATAAAGCAGCGACAGCGGCGGCGGTCTGCCTGCTTCCCCCACCTCGTCGCCGAGGGAAGACAAGAAACTAGAACAAACGCCGAGCCGGCCAAACGAGACATAAACAATAAAGAAGGAAAAAGAAAAGAAGGGAGAAGGTAAGTAGTAAAAGTGGGAAAAGGCTGACTGAAACAATCACCGACGCTCCGCCAGAGCAAGCGGTACAGATTCGCTGATCTCTCTCTCTCTCTATTCCTTTTGTCCTGCTTGTATGTTTTTAGTTTCCACCGAGCGGCTTACGGAAAACGATACTTCCTTTCGTGGGCCGTCATGGTTGGTATGTTGGCACGGGTTTACGAAACTGCGGTTGCGAAAGTTGAGGGCTGATGGACACCTGTCGAAGGTGGACAGCATGATAACACGTAAGGTTTTTACGCAACTTTAATGTGTTAATATTTGCAGGGAAAGACGGTTGCACGTGTGAACGCCAAAACGAAGAACTTTCAAAAAGGAGGTGATCGCGCGAGAAACAGAGTACACAGGGGAAAGAGACGACGCTCAATTTCACGATTGTTGCGCGGCCCTGCGTACGTGCCGAAATCCGCACGTTTGATTATGAAGGACGGATGCCGTAGTGGAAGGCCCCGGAAGTTTTGATCGTGCGGCCTTCTATAACGTGAACTAAGAACGCACCACAGAAGGACCATCAAAACTATGACCAGCACGGCCCGGATCAAACCGTCGTCTTTCAGGTCAACAGCCAATCACCATGGAGGACAGATACGGAACTTGAGCAAGTCTCGTATCTCTCCTCCGTGTGCTGTCCCCCCCCCCCCCCCCTCCCGCAGCCATCCCATGAGAAAAAAAAAAAAAAAGAGCACACCAACTGGCTATAGGATCACGACTACGCTACGACACACATTCCTGACTCTGCAATTCAACGCCATGCTTCACGCGTAGAATAATGGACTCCTCGCCGTTGTTGCTTTCTCGTTAAAGTACACCAGTATCATACATTACTACAAACATATTGACCGCTATATACGGTTCAGTTCCTGATTGCCATTTCGATGGAGGCGAAATGTTGAAACGTCAATGCGCTTTAAGGAACCCTAGGCAATCTGAATTTCCGCAGCCCTCCACTGCGGTGTCCCTCGTAACCATATCGTGGTTTTGGGACGGGGAACACCAGAAATTATTGTATTGGTTCCTGGTTACACTGTAGTGGCCCCTCGAAGATACGTTTACTCTCACGCATGCCTGTACGCGTTTCACAGAAACACTAAACTGTGAAGCTCTGAGAAACATGACGGCCTCACCACCCTCGTTAATCTTTTGCGTTCCTACCTCTGTTGCTGGCCGAAGCTTCTTCCACAGCGTGACATAGCAGATCAGAGGCATTACACCGAGGACGACCTCTTCGCCTTCCTGTAAACGAAGTCGAACATTCTTATGCAAGATTTCAAGAGTGCAGATAATTATCAGAATAGTTTATATCGAGGTTTATGATGTGCGTGAATACGTCCTTGAAATATACATATCGAAGAAATGAGATAGATAGATAGATAGATAGATAGATAGATAGATAGATAGATAGATAGATAGATAGATAGATAGATAGATAGATAGATAGATAGATAGATAGATAGATAGATAGATAGATAGATAGATAGTGACAAGAATTGCGCTGACAAGTTGGATATATTGGGTAGTTGGAAGATTAGGAAATGGGCGTAGGAGGGTTGTATGACAATCTCGTTAAGACTGCAGAAAAAGAAACAAAGGAGTACGGGGTGATTCAAGTGACGCGAGGGGTACGCATCTCTCGAGACGACTCCGCGAGGAATCAGGGAATGAACTAATATTCCTGCATTCTCTTTTAACGCCGCGCACTCTGGATCGTCGGCAGTTTTCTAAAGGAAGACAAGAGAGCAGACTAATCGAACATGACAGCGTGGCACGTTGAGTGCGAGCGAATGCTCTTTTGCACGGGGACGATTACAAGATCGAAATCGTCTGCGCGCAACGGTTGGCCCGAAATATTTCGTAGCCAAGAATCGCGCAGGCTTTTACAATATTTTATTATAGACCGCTAGAGAATACAAATAAAGATGAACTACAAGAGCAGGTTACTTTTAGAAGAAAAGCTGACCTACACACGCCATAGTGTGTCTTAAGAAGATATTTGCTTATAAATCTAAGCCACAATTCATTACTAGCGAAAAGCGCATCAAGGTGCCTTTAAAGTCATATCAAGCATTTCCAGTAAGAGGGCACATTTACACGTTTATGCGCGACTGATTTTGTATTAGAGGAAAGGTTAGTTATTCTGCTTGAATGTGAGGGTTATTTTAATCTGTTCCTTAGTGTAATGCCTAAGCTTCAAGAGCCGAATTAAAAAGGAAAGAAAAAACGTGCTTTTTTCGCAAAGGCGTTGTGCCATGCGAGCCAGCCTTCAGCCTCGCTAATAAAATCTCTAGCGTTAGAATTTGGTGTTTCTTTTGTCGTAGACAAGTCAAGCGTAAGATTTTTTTTTTAGCACCGGTAAGATATTCTTAAATATACAACCTTTATAAACTATCGTCCATTGGTTTGTCCTTTCTGCATATGACTGGTGGACGTCTCTTCTGAACTGCACAACGCTCCATATTCTCAGACAGACAGAGGCATAACGGAAAAAAAAAATTAAGTGGGGGGGGGGGGGGGGGGGCTATGGTGAACACGATTCTAAAATAAGAAATAGTGAAGCACAGCACGCAAACATTATACGAAATATTATTGTTTATAACGAACATGTAAAAATAGACAGTAATAGCAACGTTGCACATTGTTGGCCATCGTTCAGACATCAAATACAAGTAAATATACAGACAACACTAAATATCATTAGCCAACACACGCCGATATTGACCACAATTTAGCCAAGTCTAGTCAAGATTATCTTATACTACCCTGTGTGGTAAGGTTACTATACGAAGGACCTCTAGTGCCCTGACTTATTATGCACCTATGCGGCATAGTTTGGTTCAGACCCGTAGCCAGGAATCTTTTCGGGAGTGGGAGGGGGGGGGGGGGGGGGTACTTGCTAAAAGCGTTGATTGAGAAATACATCTGTTTTCATTATTAATTTCATGTAAAAACCATGATTTGTACATTAGGTGACCTTTTAAATGCTATTTTACTAATAAGCCTAAATTTGATTAATAGGCTTAAACGCTGTTAATAATAGGGAGGGGCCCGGGCCCTTGAACATCTCCTCCCCCCTACCCCTCTACTCCCCTCCACACCCTCCACCCCCCCGGCTGCGGGCCTGGTTTGGTTATTTGCTACGGTAAGTGTGCTGCCCTGCTTTCTATCTGTCGCAATATGGTACTTATAACAGATGCCCACATAAGACACCGTGTCTGTTTTTATTGACCGAAACGCGTTGCTTTACGGACGCATGGTTTTCCGAGAGAAGTGGGCCCGGTAATGCTTACGGAGTGCAAAAAAAAAAAAAAAGATATGAGATGGTTGAGAGAACGAGAAGTTGTCGCTACATGGTGGCGGGCGTCGCCTAAATTCGTTGCCAATAAATAGAACGCGCGCTCGCGTCACCGAGGAAAAAGTCTCGTTCGTCCCACAGGAAGCGTTGTTTCTCTTCGCCGCTTGCTCGCGCGCGCCTCACCCACCCACCCACACACACACACAAGCGTGCGCCCACACACGCTCAGTTGGCGGGCGTCGCGCCAGCGACGGACCGACGTTAAGGAACCAACCGGCCGTGCCTGAATGTATGCCCAGTCGTTTGTCATTGTACGACGTCTAGGGAACAGGGGAAACACAGACGTGCTTGAACGTCGCGCGGCTTTTCGAGCGGCAAACGTCAAAGGATTAGGGACGAAAACGAATGAAGACAGCGGCCCGACGAAGACAAAGTGAGAGACTTTATCGCCGGGAAAGGATTGCGCGCTCGGGGGGAAAGGGAAGGGTTTCCCGCACTCAGTGCGCGGCGCATTTCACGCGGCGAACCACGCCGAAGAAAACTTTAAAAAAGAAAAGGAAAATTGAGGCGCGCAACTTCCGAGTAGGGCCGGAAGTTGTTCACGAGGAGGATCTCGGCGGGAATATCCCCAATAAAAATAGGCCCGAGTTCGGTTGTTATTTTGTATACCGCACTTGCTCACGTATAAGTGGAAACAAGGCCGGGTATAGTATTTGCGGGGAAAACAGAGCAGTCGGCCTGAATCGGGGCGTGCTTGCTTGGTACTCGGCAGTGGGCAAGATGTGAGGGAAATAAAGTTTACATCTTTGCGACTGATGCTGTAGTTACAACGTGAGTGGTGGGTCTGGAGGCGGGTGTATTTTCGTGGTATTATGCAAGTACATACACCCCGCTTATTGCAAAGGTTTCGTGGGCTTCTTGTCAGGCATACATAAATTGAAGGCATAAAACTGAGTGCCAAAATGTTGCCGGCACCAAAAGATGGTGGCAATAGCTTATCCGCTTAGTTCATCTTTATTCTACTAGCATAAATAAACGTGTCTGCGTGCCTGCATTTGTGCTTATGTTCGTGTGCATGTGTAATAAACGTAAGTCCTTTAATAAACGGAGACAATTCAGAGCGTTATGGGAACTATAGTGATTAGTACTCAAGCATGCGTTGAAGAGTACATATCATGTGCGCCATGGTACTTTTGCGCTTTTCTGTGGCAAACACCGGTTTTGCGTTAGCCGAGAAATTGTATGCCGTAGATGTTAAAGCACATTTCAGAAAATGCAATAATGGAAGAATTGCTTGCCTTTTCGCTCAATGCAACCGTAAACATGCAAAAATTGAGCCTTCTGAGAAAATCACCAGAATATTTTAGTAAAATTAGAGATGCTCGTTCTGTCTGGTCGGTGGACGCATATGGACAGGATTAAGTATCGCCAATGGTGCTAAATGACAAGCGGCTAAATGACAAAACCTGTACTTCTCGTATGTAAGATTTGTTACTCAACTTTTTGTCACTGCCGATTGCGGTGTTATCAAATAAAATTGTAGAAGCTCTGCCTGGGTTTGTACGCTTGAACTTGCTTTGCGTAGTTATACCTGTCTTAGAGTAACAGACAGTACGCTTCACTTATCTTTTTTTACAACTTTTTGTCTTGCACTAATCGGTTTGCTTCTGCCTAAATTATATTATGAACGGAACCTCGATGCATTTAGCTCGTACCACCGTTTCTGTAATTTTACAGAATAAATAAATCTATCTTTCTTCTTCTTCAAAGCTATGAAATAAAACAAGGAAGAATTTAAGTTCTCTAAGGTATAGCCAAAAATTTGGAAAGAAGAACGAACAAGAGACGTGTCAAGGAACCTTGCTGGAAATGGAGAGAAGACTAAGAAAATTTAAAACGCCTCAAAGGAAAGACTTTGAGAAGCTGTGCGCTAGTGGAAAAAGAGTTAAATTTATTTTCGTTCAAAAAACACGTCACCAAAAAATACCGGTAAAAAATCGTGCCGCCTGATACATGAAAGAACGCCCTGCTTACGTACTCAGCCTTCGGCGCGCAGCACGCGTGCCGTGCACTTGAGCACCTCCAATATCGCTAGGAAACAACGGTGCTTCTATTGGCTGCTGCTGCCCTACTCTATATACTCCTTCTCGAAGGGCATTAACCACAAGAGGAAGACGACTGAAAGAAAGAAAACTAAGCAATAGACACAGTCGAAAAAAAATTAGTCGCGAAGCACTTTAGGAAGATGTGATCACCGAAGAAGGTTGCCAAGGAATGGGATAGCATAAAACGTCACGGACGATAAATGACCCGGAGACCCCTTAGAAGAGGAAGAAAGAAAAAAGAACGAAAAAAGAAAAGCACCAGCCAAGGCGTCGATATCAACACGGTCGCCTCCATTGTGAACCACGACGTGAATGGTCGCGGCCGTCTCCTTACAGTTTCCCACTCATGATAGAGCTACGAGTCATCACCTCTGGGAGCTACTTCTCTTTCTCTCTCCCCCCCCCCCTCTCTCTCTCTCCCGTGGTCGAAGCCAGAGACCAAAGTTCTCGATTTTCCCAGTGCCCACTGTTTCCGGGTGTTGCCCGTGTTCGTGTGTTGTTTTCTTGTTTTCTTTTTTTTTTTACCTCGAAACTCGTTCGAACCTTTTCGTGCACGTTATCGCAGTTTTTTTTTACTTTCCTTTCTGTTTTCGTTCATGTGACCGTGCTTCTGAGCAATTTAATTTCTGGCTTTCGTTATCCGCTATAGGTACATAGATAGAGTCTAAAGAAAAGACGCTGCGGTCGGAACGGCTAATAAGGAAACGAGGGAGGAGACGACGGAGCGAGTCAGCAAAGCGTTGGAAGCGGGCAAAGGCTTTAGGGGAGGTGCGGAAGACGCTGGGAACGACTTTTCCCCCTGTGGCGAGTGGTGTGGCTAAATGTGTTACTAGCACCGATGATGGTTTTTGTCGGTGCCAGGCCTCTAGGGGACGCCTTCATGGATTACCAGTAAAGGTATTCGCGAGAATACAACTCCGTGTCGGAGAAAGCAAAGCAGAGTCACAGAATTCTTGCTGCTGATACAGATTCGGTATTACGGCTGGCCGAATCACGGATTGGGATAGGTGACAGCAAGAATGTCAAGAAACACAAAAAGCAGAAACGTTATGCTCCGTAGGGCGCGTGTGGCTATGCTTTGCTGTCATGGAAAAGAAAAGGATAGAAGGAAACACAGATACTTTGACATTTGTTTGCTGAAAAAGCCGCCTACCGCGCATGACGTATTGTTCAATAAAATTGTTTTACAGCGTAACTGGTCGTGGGCTTGTTACAGCTACCGAAATTGGTGGCGATGGTGTCCGCCACTGCCTGTGTCCGTAAACCGCTATCAGCCGCAGTGTGAAAAAAAAAAAAAAGAATGCTCCATCCCTGTGTACACTTCAACGCAGCTCAATAGGGGCGGTGCCACGGTGATTCGCGTATACTCTCACCACTTGAGTGGGCGTCCTGCATTCTTAGCCACGGCTCTTATATGGTAAGAGGTAGCGGCGTCTCACCCCTGGCTCTCACTACATGGCTGAGTATTTCGTGCTCTCAGCCACGAATCTCTTTTTTTTTTTATTGCATGGAAATGACAACTGAAGTTAAAAATCAGAAAGAGAACGTCTCCACACTCAACAAGTGCATCTATTCAGTGTCTTTCAGGTGATTATATGCTGCCAGCAGCCCACTGTGCTTTCATGAACGAGGACGAAGATGGAGAAGTCGAAGAGGAAGAAGCGAAGACGAAGAGGAGAAAGTCAACTCATAACAAGACGGTGACAACGCAGAAGAAGAGGAAAGCGGTGACAGCGAGGAAAAAGAGGAAGCGAATGGCGTCTAAAAAAGACGATGAAGCAGAAAAAGGAGACAACGGAAGAAGAATTAAGGAGGTCGGGGGGAGAAGCTGGAATGAAGTAAGACCGAAAGAGAATATTGACAGAGCTCACAACAAAATCTGGCTCTGCTGCTTCCTATGCGCTGGCCTGGGAGATTTCTGTTTCATTTAGGCTGAATAGATGGTCTCCATTGCGGAGAAATGAACGATGCACGAAAGCGTTGCGGCGTTTCTACCGTGGTGTTGTTTAGCGGCTAAGCTGTAAGACTGCTGAGCTCGAAGACACGGGTGCGATTCCCGCAAGAGTCGATGAGCGGGCACGTTGGCAATCTCGCCCTCTTCCTAATTTCATATCGATTCTAGATCGAAGCGGCGACGTTTCGATGGTGAAGAACTTTTTCTCTTTTTGAAAAAATTGCGTACTTGAATTTAGGTGCGCATTGAAGAACCCCAGATAACCAAAATCAATTGCGGCATTCTCCCTATATGTCATACCCCTCATATCGTGATTGTGAGCAGGTATAACCATAGAACCTAAATAAATTTAAGATCTAGAAGGACCTAGAGAGTCTACGAACTAATTGGTGTCAGCGCGCATACCGACATTTTGACTGTAGCTACGCTGTGTGAATGTTAACTGCAGCCGTGAAGGAAATTTAAAAATAAAAGATCCCGGATTTTACCACATGAGGGTGGCGATACAGGAGAAATACGACTGTATGGTTCATCGCTGGAAAAATTTCGGCCAAAGTAAGACATCCAGCGAAAATTTTGACGAAAGAGACGTATATACACAGAAAGAAAAGAAAGGAAGCAACTATTGTGTAGCCCCACGAACAAAGTCATTCGTTAAACGCGGGTCTCCTGCTTCCGAGTTTCATCAAAGTTTTCCGGCTTTTACGCGCCCCAAAGGATTGCCTCGATGAGAACATCAGCCCGCCGGGCTTGGGACGTTCGGGCCACTGTGTCACAGCGCTCTCTATAACGGTCAGAAGGCGAGGCACGTTCGATACAAACCAAGCACGGGGCATCAACTTTAGCAAGTATGGAACAAGGCAACTACATACTTCGTGCGCTCTTATCCGAGAGGGCATCCCACAAGTTTCGAGCGATCCCAAAGGAAACTTAAAGCGATACATTTTCTTTTCCTTACTTATGCTCGTCGTTACCCGTCGGCCGTATGAACCGGGTTTAAAAGTATTTTGCGCAGATGCTATGGCTGCGAGTGAAAGAGTTACGTTCTTCGCCAAGACAGAACCGATGGGCCTGATCTGACCTTGGCTTGCATTACTCGCGCTTGGTTGAATGTGTTCCATGTGGGCGAAAACGGAGAAAGAATGTTGGCGGCCATTCCCAAAACTTATAAGTCGACTGGATATTGCGGTGCCCCCAGGTCGTTTCGACATCACAAGGCGATACTGGTGTCTTGACGTCAAATTGTGATACGAATCTTGTACTTCTGTCAAGATGCCTCCAAGATGAGGAAATTGCTAGGGAGACATCCAGAAGCTATATATAAGCATTCCTTTGTGTACACTGGTATAGAAGACGGCATTAGTGTCCTGAAACAGTGCCAACTTACAGCTCAGTGATCCGTAAAGAGAAGAAAGATGTGAGGCAACCATGCCAAACTCTGACACTGTAGTACTTGTTCAGTGGAATAGTATCTATGCGCTCGAATACATACACTGTTTTGTTCCAGTGGGGTTTCGGTAATTTTCGTGGTTTTTGGTCTAAAAATACCCGGTTATAAAGGATGGGGGCATAGAACATAAGGAAAGATGGTATATATGGCTGACATCGAGGACAAATTCTGTGTATTGGGCGGTGCCCTTTCCTTCTCTGTTTAAGCAGTTCCCGAGGTATCCACGTTCGCGTTGTCGGGGAGGATCCATTAAGAAATCTGGTGCTCTATCCTCAAACGCATATTCGTTTTCAAATTGCGTCGTCGATAGCACGTTGTGCACCGAATCTTGGTGTTAAAGAGACAGAAGAACATGCTTTGTGCTACTGACCGTCTTTGGAAAATGAAATACTTGACTCATCGCAGCTATACGTTAGGTAAACAACTACAACAACAAAAACAACAACACAAAAAAAGGAAACTCTCAACTTGAGTCAGATTTTACAACTATGTCAGAGATACGTGTACTGTGCGTTGTCAGTGCAAGTTAAAAAATCCCAGGTGGTCAAAATTTTCGGAGCCCTCCACTACGGCTTTTATCTCCTATCTCTTTCATTCCCTTTACCCTACGCCCACGGACGCCTAGCAGTGCTCCCTGCATGGAATGCAGTAATTAGTGTCCTTTCTTTAACCGAACCACAATCATCATCATCATCATCATCATCATCATCGGTGCACGGGCCTCTGTCATTTTCGCCTCCATCGAAAATGCGACCGCTGCGTCCGGGATCGAACCAGCTGCCTGTCTTTGTATATAAGTTTGCGAATATATTTTTTTTCTTTCTTTTTTGGCGACTCTTATACCCGCGAAGATACGGAGTTCCCCACTATGGCGCGCCTCGTGATTATATCATGGATTTGGCTCGGAAAGGCACAGCATTAGCTTCTTCTGCCGAAATCGTTTCTCCGGCTCAATGATTTAACGGGCCTGTGGACACTCTCAAGGTGTCTGCAACATCTGTTGGCCGAAGGTACTCCGACTTGATTTGTTGGATGCAAACTTGACGGTGATGACGATGGTTTTCAAACGGTCAGATCAACACCTTCTAATACGGCTGCACTGTTCAACAGCTCAGCTAACCCAGCTAGCCCAGCTAACCGCTTTGATTGTTGTTCGGACCAGACGGAGACCACCTCTGCAGTCCCTTGATATGTCGCCTGATAAAATCGCCTGATATATCGCCTTAACGTTACCTTGATATGCTACGGTGTGATCTTGCTTTTGTTGCCTGTGCATTTGCAACCTAGTGACACATTTTATGAATGATCCATTTTAGGCGTCACTTTTCTTATCTGTGGTAGCATACAATGTTTAGCGCCAGAAAAACATCTACAAGGCCCATTGAAAACTGTCGCCTTCTCAAGAGCTACGCGGTTATTTTTCATTAATTAGCGTGCAATTTGGCAAAAAGCTAACGCATGACTTGCTGAATTCTGCGATTCACTTATCTCTGATGCGCGAACATATGAAGTATACAGTTTAGATACTCTCAATTAAACGGGTTGTGTAAACGTTTCTGCATAAGGTTTCATACGTTCATGGAAATCAGAAAGATTCACCGTTCTCTAAATACCGAAACGTTTGAAAAAATTTAGAAGGAAACTATAAAGATAGAGAGATCAAAACTGAAGTTGATACAAAGCTATGAATTGGACCGAAACATAGTTCACAGCCGTCTTTGCGCCTTTTTGTTTTTTTCCCCGCTTGATGTATGTTGAATGAAATACCACAAAAGAAAGGCACAGACGAAATAGGTGTCACATATACGGCGCGAGGCAAATAGGAGTAATGTGTTTTCGATCACTCTAATTAAAAACATCTCGCCTAGGCTCAGCAGGCTACAATAAAGACCAAGCCAAAGGAATACAAACTTCCATGGGCAAAATCGCAAAAGAAAGCGACAGTAAGAAAAAAGAAAAAAAAGAACAAGAGGTTTAAGGTTCCTTATGTCAATACGATCAGAGAAAAGGCCAAGGCAAAGAAAAAGGAAATGTATGGGAACGTTGGCACTGGCTCGCCGGATAAGTCTAAACGAAAAAAAAAAAGAAACACGAAAAAGAAGGCGTTTCAAAACACATCAGGCAGGCTGTGCTAACGGACCTGGCTGTAAGAGGCACTTTTGCGCAGAATTTCGACTTGGCAAAGAAAGAAAGAAAGAAAAAAAAAAGGGTTATTGTTTCTTTTCAGCTTGGATTTCGCTCTAGCGGTAAAGGTGATTGACCTCGGATGAAACAGAAGAATCGCTCGCCGAGAATATGATTTCTTTTCCGCGCATTTCTATCCAGTATGCATTTTGGTTTTCTTTAGAAAACCAAAGGAGAATTTAAATCGATGACTTCGCCATGATATGCCAGTAACTTCAAATACCTAGTGTAGTATTGTTTCTGCGAAAGTGAGACGCAGTCTAGGGAATGCCACAACGCTGCCGCATTTAGGTCGCTGTATTAAAATTGTGCGCAGCACAAATTTGTAACTCGTAGTTGATACAAAATAAGAGTGACTTTATCAGAGGCGATAGTCGAAGCAAAGAGTTGCTTTCATACTAACACTAAGAAACGTGTGCTAACACTAATACTAAGAAACGTTCGTGAGTGAAGTGAACACACCCCCAACGGTCACCTTATTTGCTTTATCTGATTTAGTGTGCTATTTGATTTTTTTACGTTGTTTATGAAAGGGTAACTGTTGTTTCTTTTCGGTTCTGCTGCAGAACATAGAGAAATGGAGCAAACGAGATCACATATCGTCAGTCTCTCCTTAGCAATCAAGGTTTAACAGAACAGTGCCCAACAAAGACCGAGACAGAGGCAGGCACATGAAAGACGTCAAAGTCGGCAAAGTTCTCGATAACAAATATCAAGATTATAGCGCGTGTTCCTTACCTGTGCCTTGCGTTCTCGTTCGCTGTGTACGGGGCGCGATTTCATAGTGCTACGGAACACTCAGTGGTGATGAAGCGTAACAAGGAAAAAGAGATAGGGCAGATCGATCCATCGATGGATAGATATTCATAGCCATAGATATCATAAATTTTCATGCTTCAGTTACGAATAATAATAATAATAATAATAATAATAATAATAATAATAATAATAATAATAATAATAATAATAATTGATGTGTTTTACGTTGAAAAACCATAATATTATGCGGCGCACCCTAGTGGAGGGCTCCGTAAATTTTGACCAGCTGGATTTCTTTAACGTGCAGCTAAATTTAAATACAAGAGCACCTAGCAATTCGCCTCCATCGAAATAATCAAGGCGTGGCGGGGATCGAACCCGCGTTTTCCGGGTCAGAATCCGGACACCGTAATCGCTGTATCACCGCGGTGGCTCAGGAAGAATAACGAGTCACTGCCAAACCCGTGAGAATTTCAGTGGTCGAACAAGTCTCAAAAAGACACGACCACAGCGGCAGTTGTCCTTTGTCGAAGGAAGTAGAAGTCACTAATGCTATCAGATAGGCATCCATCAGTCATATTTACGTACATTATATATCATCACCGGCGCTCACGTACATTGAAGGATGCACTGCTGTTTTCAAGCTGCGCAAGCTGCATTTATTTAGCAATAAAGTGTAGTTGGATACAGAAGTCGTGACAGAAAGACAGACAGAGAATTTCATTGAGTTGCAGAGGAGCTCTGTGGAAGCCGTGACAACAAACGAAAAACTTCGAATTTTGGCATGTTTTGATACAACAATGATCCGGTGAAAAGTAACCACTGGCATGGAGGAGTCGAAGTAATATACATCATCTACAGAACATCGCTTGTAGATAAATATTCGAACGCTTATTTATAAAAAGACTTTTATCTGCCAACATGTTTACATATAAAATCGAATGCTTTCCCTAAATAGTGTCTATACAGCTTCTTAGATCATCCATTGCTAAATGTCCGAATTACAAGTGCGACGAAAGAACTATTCTTTGATTACTCTTTTGTACTCATTACATTGGGCACACAAGAAAGCTAGCACTTCGGTGTATTTCGATGGCTTCGCAATTACACAATTTAGAATTTACTGGTTGTAGCAGCATTCTTTTACATAAATGCAGTTTGCCGTACGGTCAGCTGAGATCGGTAACAATTTGCCCACGGCAACTATTTGTTGCAATCTGCTTTCATCAGCATTTACAACCTGAGCACGCCTCTCAGAATGCGCTGCCATGTCTTCCGACAAGAGATTGCGTGGTGACGCTTTGCCATTTGTAAATGTAAACACTTCTGATAATTTACTTTATTTTTGATATTTCAGGCTTACCTCTCCACCCTCTTTACCTTACACCATTTTCACTTTCCCAAAAAAGGGCAACAAAATTGAGCTGTCAAATTACGCGACCACAACCAATCTCACTTATGACTTCTTCAATAAACCTTAGCTGAAATGTATTATTTCTTTTTGTAGTTGTTTCCGCCTGTCAAGCCCGTTTCCAAGAAAGCATCCGGACGCTTCTCGATTCGCCCGGTGACGCAAGCGATTACGACTTAGTCACTTTGGGGACGTTGGAAGTGCGAATGCAAACACCTGCCCACGATCGAGAGACAAAAAAAAGTTCCTCGGCTGAGGAGAGTCGTAGAACAAACAATATTACAAAATCCCTCGTGAAGCCACCATGTCGAGGGTGACTTCGGCAAACACAACAAGGGGGCGTCGCGGACGTCAGCAACGACGTACGTTGCCGTTACCGCAACAGACCACGAAGTGACCGTAATCTCCATATTCATAAGTGTTCGCGTCAAGTACCGCTCTTCTCCCTCCTCGCGGCACCCTCCCGTCGACTCATTACTGTAGCGGCATAGCGAAAGCGGTCAACGTCGTCGTCATCGTCTGCGTTGTAAGCGTTTTCGTCGAACACTTGTCATCGTTGCGCATTAGGCGAGCGTTGTGCGTCCGCCTTCGACGGTGTTGCACCGTTTTTATGCGTGGTTTGCTTGTTTGCTTAGGGGTCGATACCGAGGCTAAAGAGCAAGCGCACGGCGATCTCTATGAATGTTTCGGTGTCACCATGGCCTCGTCGATTTCTTTCTTTCTTTCTTTCTTTCTTTCTTTCTTTCTTTCTTTCTTTCTTTCTTTCTTTCTTTCTTTCTTTCTTTCTTTCTTTCTTTCTTTCTTTCTTTCTTTCTTTCTTTCAATGCAGCGCACGCCGATGGAGTCACTGACCTCATAAACCATCGCATTTGCTTTTTCGTAATGTTTATTTTTATTTTTATTTGCACCGATGCTCCAAAATATGTCCTCTTCATTGATTTCTTTCATGCAACACTGAAAAGCCCGTCAGTGCGCGCTGGCACCAACCACGAGATAGCATGAATAATGAGGTTTTCATTTCGCTTTGCCAAGAAGCAAATCAGAATGAGAGGGAAATAGAGAAAAGAGAGACGAAATCAGGAGCGCAGAACAAGAAAAAAAAAAAAAAACACGGCAACGAGAGACGTAATAGAGCAACTAGTAATATCAACAAGTTACGCGTTGCCGTTTACTTCAGTTGGTTTGCGCGAAATCGTGCAGTCGCGGGAGCACACTTCGCTAACTTTCACGTACACCACAGTAAACACGTGCGCACGCAACACCTTGCCAATACGCGCACCCTGCACACGGAGTACTCACACGTAAGCACCCACGCATGCGCACAAAGGTGGCGATACAAGTACGAAAGAAAAGAAGCATTTCGCTATGTAGATTCCGCAGAGAAGAAAAGAAAAAAAAAAGAACGCCAAGAGTGATTACACAAGTTTGGCTAGAGGGTCCCCAGGTAAACAGCAGCCAGCACGTATAACCTCGCTCTTTTTGCAGTTGCTCTTACACGGCTTCAACGTGCGCGACGATTATTTGCACGTCGGGCGAGACGATTGCGTCAGAGTGCGCGGTGCTTTTGGGATTACATTGCCCCGGGTTTATTTGCGAGATTCTGATGAAATACTAACACTACGTGCGCGCCTGCTCGGTGGCCTAATGGTTTTTGCCGCTTAGTCGCGGCTTCGATCTTTCCACTGTGGCCAGTTGCGTGTCATTTCTGATCGACTCGTGCGAAAATAGTAACATAGGGGAAGGAGTTCAGATAGAAGGCAATGCTGCACAGCGCCACGGAGCTCGCGGTGCAAGCTCTTGGAGTAAGTTTCGCAATGCAGAGTGGATGCATTAATCAGGCGCAGCCTTTTGTGGTGGTCGTTTCTACAACGAATACTGTGAGCTTCGAAGTGTGAAGAAATGAAGAAACATCGGGGATTGCTAAAAAAAAAAAAAGCTAGGAAAACGTGCAGAATAAGCAGTCACTAAGGAAGCCTCACGTTATGGCAACTTAAGTAAAGGAGTTAGCTTGAAGTTCTTCCCAGTAAATGGAAAGACTAAGAAAGGCCGGAAGAAAAAAAAAAACATTATCGTATGACTGACGTGTTTTGAAGTGTTAGCCTGTGTTCTTACATTCGCATATATAGAGAGGGCACGATATTATAGTTCATGCATATTCATGGCCGTCGGTAGGATTTTGTCTTGAGCGGGGCAAACCCCTTTCAACAAGGAAAACGGGAGGTGGGGGGGGGGGGGGGGGGGGAGAGGGCGCTAGCTTCCTAGTGCTGTTGCCGGTTGCTTAGGGGGAGGGGCAAGTGCCTCTTCGCACCCCCCTGCCGACGCCCATGTCCATATTCATAATATATGCGTTATTGGTCTGACGCGTGGCATGTAGGTGTTTCCGCTTGTCAAAGGAAAGGGCGCCTAAGCTTTACTTTCTTTTTCTGGCAGTGTCTGAAATAAAGGTTTATTTAGTTTGGCAGCTTCCACAACATCAGAACAGTTTGCATAAACACCCTGTTGAAGGCAATGCTTTGTTTATTTGTATATTCGCTAGGTGTTTTTTTATGTCGCAGTAAAGGAGAGGCACTCACTCACTCACTCACTCACTCACTCACTCACTCACTCACTCACTCACTCACTCACTCACTCACTCACTCACTCACTCACTCACTCACTCACTCACTCACTCACTCACTCACTCACTCACTCACTCGATTTAGTAGATTACCTTGCGGTCACTCACCAGCAAAGCTAATAGGCTCACCTTCTCCATGACCAATATGAAGACTGCTTTTCCCAGCTGCCATTAGCGCAAATTCAGTTTCTTCCAGCAGGCTGAAAGCATGTATATTGTCCGTTCTAACTTTGCAAGCATTGGTTAGTTTCAGCTTCAATTCCCATGAGTCGCTTCGCAGTCTGCTGAGACGTCGTGGATATCGGAATGACCAACTTACCCCATTCAGCAGAAAGCTTTGTAAGCGTATTACGATTTGTCCGTGCGAGTTGGAAGTGGCCGCAAGAGCACAGATGTAGCTTTACCAAACTAAACTGAAATAATTTCTTAAGGGAGCACTCCATTTTTTTTTTTTCATTTATAGCATAATGTCTCTCGCGCTAGCAAGTCCTTTCCTTTGAAGGAAATGACACTCTTTGAAGGAAATGACAGTTGCCAGTGATGTTACTCTTAATGATGTTCAGCCCGTACGATGCGCCTCTGAAAGAGAAAACCGTGTAAATAATAAAGCCAGCAAAAACAAGGAAATAATACGTTCAGAAGGGCAAGCGTAATAAATGAATTGCGGCTAATTGTCCATTAGTTGCATGGAAAGGTTGCCCCAGAAAGACAGTAATTCAGCGTCCAATCCCTGGACCACAGTATTTTTACCTGAAACCTTATTTTTGACGAAACCACGTGGTCTTCGTTTCTGCGTAGCTTCACGCTACAATCAGACAAATTCTAACGCTGCCTTTCGCGCCGTGATGTCAATAGCGATATTGATCTGTCACACTACCGCGTACGCCACCTTCAGCTCCCCGTCTTTGAAAACGGTTAAGGACGCACACTTAAGAGAAATCCGCGGGCAATTTGCCATTAGCTCACTTCACGCACAGCGCCTTCTTCTCCTTTAAGGGGGCCCTGAATTTTCTCCTACAGTCTAACGAATTCGCGAGTGGGCGCACGTCTTTCCGCATAGCGCGGTCGCTTTGCCGCCTCTGGCTGTTCCTCCATTATACAAAAGGAACAACCCAACTTTCTCGTCTTCTTTTTTTTTTTTTCTCGTTTTCCTAGCGCATTACCAGCTGCGGGCATTGTTCGGTAGACCACTTCTGAGCGCATCGCGACAAGTCTCGCCCGAGAGAAATCGTCCAGAGACAAAGTGAACGCGGCGCGCACTCGACTTTCTTTCAGCGCCGTCCGGTGCCCATTCATTATTCAGGCGGTCTACAATAATGTTCGCATAACCGCTAACGAAGCGAGGCTCGGCCACATAAAAGCCTAATCTAGCAGCGAGCGCGGACGGCTGTCCTTTGCTGAAATAGCTTCAAACCGTCTCACCGGCTGCGCGTTCACGCTTGTGTCCTTTGTTTTTTCAATATGTCTGTGTGTCGCGGGAATCTCGTTGTCTTTCAAGTGTACCCGGATTCATCTGCGGGAAAGCTTGCGGCTCTCACGTGAGGCGGAAAAGAAAAGGGAGCTCAAAGCGGAATGGCGGTAGGCTTATACAGTTTGCTTTCCTCGTTCACCAGGGACGCAATTGCTTCGTTTAAAGTGATTTTTATCTGCTGATTTGAGCCACGTAGCGTTTATGCAGTATGCGTGTTTCGGAGAAGAAAGGTTCCATCTTTGCTCGTATTAATGTCTGTTCCCGTTAACCTAATCATTTAGTCTACTAAGGGTTTGTCTTTTCTACTGCCACAATGTTCATTTTTCTCTCTCACCCATAGGTAAAATCAAAGAGCTTTATAAACGACAGAAATGAAGAAAATGTTGAAACTTTAGCACGTGAGGTGGCAGAGAGAGAGGTAAGCGCAGAAATATGTCACGGCATCGCCTAAAGGCGGCTTTCTGTCGCATCCGCAGCTTGTTTTCACAAGCAGCTGATTTCAATTGTTTTACTAGCGACTCTATTTAATTATTCGTGCTCTGCATCAGCTCTACTTTTAGAACGCCTTGTCTTGAAACCGGCGAGAAAATAAGTGAAAATGCGAACTGATGCTGTAAGCACTCTCTTGAGAATCAAATGATTTTTGAGATATCTCTTGAGACACTACCGCACAAAAAGTTGTACAAATTACGAAATAGTCGCGATAACGAAAGAAGAAAGGAGGGCTCGTTTTTATTCTCAGACGCAACTTCATGAAGCTAACAGACATGGAGCCAGTGAGTGAATGAGAGTGAGTGAGTGAGTGAGTGAGTGAGTGAGTGAGTGAGTGAGTGAGTGAGTGAGTGAGTGAGTGAGTGAGTGAGTGAGTGAGTGAGTGAGTGAGTGAGTGAGTCTGCATCTGTCTATTATTACTTGTTTTTTTACTCTTCTGTCACTTCTTGTCTCTCCACTGTTGTTGGGTAGCTAACGGAATATTTATGTGACTGGTTATGTTACGGCTGACCTTTCCGCCATCAGCTAATCATTTACGCATTTCTCTCTCCAAACAAAGTGCAATCCTGTGTATCTCATCCAACTTTATTTTCATCCCTCGTCACCATTTCCCTTAATGCGATACAGGAAAGCGGTCTTGCGTCCGGTCGGAGCTCCGTAAGCTTCCTTATATCGCTTTTCTTTCTAATTTCTTCTCTCAAAACTTTCTTTCCCTTTCTCAGTACGGATAACCAACCGAAATGAGTGCTTGGTAAGCTCCTAATCTTCCATTTACCCTTTCCCCACACAACAGACTTGCACAGGCGGCTGTAACAGTCATGCCGCATACCACACCGGAGGGACTGACTCTGTCATTCTGTTGTGTGGTTTCTTTCTCTCCCCCTTTCAACCTCCCGCATCTCTTTCCCCTTGTGCAGAGTAGCATACGGATACCAGTTATCCTGCACATGTTAACATTCCTGCCTTTCCCTCTCTCCTATTACCTTCCTTCTCCACTTCTGTTTCTCTCGTTTCTTCGGCTCTTTCTTCGTCTTACGCACCGATGTTTTCGAGCTATACTGCTCACCGTTTTACTTGGGGTACTTTCCTTTACTTACCGCTTTTGTTACCATGCCAGTGACGCAGAATTACCCTTTCGACATGGCGAGACGGAGAGCCATATTGTTTAAGGCAAGTTTCTGCTGATGACAGCAGGGTTTCCGTGTAAATATCGGAAACACTTCTTACCTCGGACAACGACAACGTTATTTTATCACGAGATTGCGCATAACTTATAAGTGACGCTATCCGAAGAAACGCAGACACTACAGGAAGCTTCGCCATAGGCGCGAGCAACAGTGGGACGTCGAAAGGGCTTAGGCGAGGTCTTTGATGCGCGTAAAATGCATCCTTTTTACAGCCCGCTTCTTCCCCCCCTCCCCACCACCCCTCTATCTTGTGCATTAAAACGCCTGTCGTTACACGTCTATGCCGTGCAAAGGTTATTTATTTAATCGACAGTGTCTCCGTGATACGACGCGGTGACAGCGTTACTACCTCGCAAAACTGCTGTTCGAATCACCAATGCGTTTATTTTTCTTTTTTCTTCGCAAACTGCTAACTCAGCTGTAAACGTTCAGCGTTCTGGTGGGTGCATCCACAGCAAAGGCAGAGCTGGCTTATCGAAAGCTGTCGTCAGCGTATAAGTAATAAACACAAAAAAGAAGCAAAGTTATCGAAGCCCATCGAAAGGCCATAATTGTTAAAATTAAACGCGCCTCTTGTATTATGAATATTCTCTTTAGCCTCGCCAGCCGAGATATTGAACGCCTCTTTAATATGCTGCGCTTGTTGTTACCTGCAGCCACCGATTTACGTTCGCATAAAAGCGTCGCTGGAAAGGGTCACCCAAGCGAAAATGCTAAGCGCTTAACTATAAATTGACAACAGGAGGAAGCTCGCTTTTTTGCTAATGAAAGACCATGTTTATTAAAATCCGTGCTCGTTCCACAAATTAATACAGGATGTACCAGAATTAAAATTAGGGCCGCTCCAAACGACGTCGCGGTGAGCTCGTGTTACCCGTTGCAAGAATAAGCGCTATCACTTCGTGACGGCAGTGAAAGCCACGTGAATCATCGAGGCATTCTATACGTGCAGAGTTCTAGGTTTTTGTCTGTAGTGCTGTGTTTACTACACTGCTGGTTGTTAAAGTGACTTCCCTATTAGCGGTCGTTGCGTTGAAATAAATTCCCCTGTATCTGTTGCCTTTGATGACGCTCTTGGAACGTAACAGTAATATAAAGTTTACGTGGGCACCGTTCTGTTGGTTTTGGTGAATTATTATCCAGAAACACGGCCTTTAAGCATAGTATCTGCGTTTAAACCACGCTATAAGCTCTTGCATAATGTGTCCGTGCATCGGACACGATAGACATGGTGGGCGCTGCTCTGATGGTTGCTAGGTAACAGCGCTGCGCGCCTCATGTGCATGGCTTCGCTTAACTGTTACGCTCAAGTATATGCTGAAGTACTAATAAGGCCGGTGCTAGGCGTACGGGCTCGGCAAGCATTCTGCACAAACGATAATGCTTAGCTTCACAGGAAAAGGCAGTGA